>OY821518.1:110444897-111044897 GCA_963682025.1 Cordilura impudica
TTGTGAGCTAACGCGGCACCCATCTTGCGGAAAGCTTTCTCATCTCCAAATTTTCGGCCAGTATGGGATATATAGGACTTTTTGAAATGCCTATCATTTCCGCTAGCTCACGCACCTTGAGCCGAGGATCATCCGATACCATTTTGTGGATTTTCTTTACCGTTTCTGGCGTGGCCTCGTTACGTTACGACCTCGTTTAAACTCTACTACCCAATATCCCGCCGGTTACGTATCTCGCTCGGCTTACGTATTGGTTGGACTGAGGCCTTTGAAATGAAATTATTAAGTTACATAACAGAGACCCATTTCTTTCATGTTGTGATGCCTTAAAAAAAAAAAAAATACTAAACAACGTGGCGTCTTGAAATTTAAAACATATGTTTCATAAACTACTGCCGGCCGCTATACATCAGGTCGGATTGTTCTGGAACCGCCGTTGGTAGTGGTTGGACAGAATGGTGAACTATATTTATACACTGAGCATAGAGTCGTATAGGGTATAGATTAGAGTGGTCGTTGAAAACTAATAAAACTAATAAATGTGAAGTTTGGGGACCATCGGATAAAGAAATGTCGCGGTGCAAATAGATTGAAAATTTCAAGTGTGTTTATACGGGAAAAACATGACTTTTTTTTCAGATTTTACGAAAATTTCGTTATACAGTTACATTTTTTCGACAAGTTGGTATAAGAAGCGATTTCAGTACTAAATTATGTTTTCAGTAGGTGTAATCTTTCTACATATTTTATATCAAAAAATTAAGCAGTTTTCTACTTTTAAATGTTATATCTATGTATTAATACGTGAAAGTAAATTTTTAGATCCCTTTCTTAGTAATATGCGGGCACGGAGGAGTGTGAAAATTGGCACAGTTATAGTTCATATGGAGGAGAAGCTGAGAATGATAACATATATGTTTAGTCTGTCTTAAAAATATATTAAATTAAATAAAATCAAATATTTCTAATAATTCGTTACACCCTATTAATGAGAATGATTTAAATTGTATATGTATTGAATACCATACCTTTAGGCTCATTTAAATATTCATAAATTTTTAAATTGAATGAAAAAATAATATTTTCTAAAATTTTTTTACTCGAATTTCGAGTGCTGGGCTATACTAATTTTATCTTAAATTCCAGGGTTTCGAAAATAATTAATATGACCCATTATCCCTTTTGGACTTGTGGTCACATATGACTCCAGCTAATAAAAGACAATTTATTACAAAAATTCATATTTTTTGAAGTGCTGTTGAATTTTTAGATGTGACGCGTAAAATATAACAACAAAATAAGCAAATCTTCCATTCCTTGCCAAGGCCAAACTTTGAATTTTTGCATATTAAAAAAGGAAATACCTAAAAATAATGTTATATTGTGTCAAAATTCGGTTTAGAATAAATTCGGTATCCGCAATGCATTTGTTCTTGTACTAACATAGGTTTAAAATATATCTAAGATCAGCAAAAAGTGTATGGTTTCGTATGGTTTTACTGAAAGGGAGTTACCAAGTTAATCGTGTTAAGTATTTGAAATATTTTTTTAAATAAACGAAAACTAAATAGTTTGTAGGACATAAACTGAAAATGTTTTCAACTAAACGCCGTTAAAGTGGACTTTTTACTCGCGTAATAGATGTTGAAAATTTATGCAACGAACAGTTTCGGTCTTCTTTCCACAACAATTCGTATTTCAATACCATTGAATTGCTGTTGACAACTAACATCATTCGTTTCATATGTACAACAGAAACAGAAACAGAAATAGAAACAGAAACAGAATTTATTGAACTAGTTTCAACATCACGTTGGTATAAAAAATCAAGATCTTAATTTGGTTTGATTTGATTTGCAACACATAAACAAAAATGCTGCCAACAAAGATACAGTTTAAATAACAGTAAACGCTTAGCCATACTCGTAATAACCAGCAGCAAATGCTTAGTGGCACAATTGCAAAAAATAAAGCATCATTATCGTTGTGACACTCATTACATTCGGGCTAGTGTGGAGTAATATCGATTGTGCAACATTCTAATCGTATTTGAACACATTGAAAGTAGGCAACAACACAGTTGGATACAGACGATGGTTGAAATGGATGGAGATGCTTGATGATGGAGAACTTGAATATCATTATTGTTGCAAGTAGAAGATAAATGTAAAAGCAACAGTAACAATAACAACTTTAATTGGCTTTACTGGAGACTAATAAAAGCACAATTGCAAACCGTCGTACAACAAAACAAACAACATTAACATCATCCAAATTCAAAATCTCGTTACACTTTTAAACAACTTTTTGTGTCTACTAACTCGTCTTATATATAAAATTGATGACAATGGACCAAGTAGTTAAACAACTAATAGAATTTTGAGTTGCTTGCATGCCTGTTTATCGCTGGTCTTCCTCAGTAGGTAGTTTTGATGGTGGTGGTTGTGTTCCAATAGCCTCTTTTTTCATAGTCTCTCAAGATGCCTATGACATTTGAAACTAACAGTGATCTTTATACCCTATACCACTATGTGGTTTGGGTATAATGAGTTTGTGCTGCTGCTTGTAACAACCAAAAATATTTGACCTACACCTATCTTTAATTATACCGATCGAATCAGAATCACTATCTGATTCGATTTAACGATGTCCGTCCGTCCGTCCGTCCGTCTGTGTGTCTATGTAAAGCTTGTAATCAAACTGCAGGTCGCAAATATGAATATATTTTGACGAAATTTGGTATTTGATCTTTTATCAGCCATGGGATGAACGCTATTGGTGAGAATCGGTCCATGTTCAGACCTAGTCCCCATGCAAATGACCCCTATGAAATCAACATATATTGCCATAATATCCAAATTATCATACAAATCTTAGCCAAATTGGGTTTATATGTATATATTACATCCATTAATCAGTAGTCCAAAAATGATCCCTATTGGACAACTCTTAGTCATAGGCCCCATATAGAGCTGCTTCCCGATCTTCACTTAAATCTATCAAAAAACAAAAATATTGCACTGATTCTTCTCAAATTTTGTTTGCATATATTTTTGCAAAATACAAGAGACCTTACCAAACATGGTCAGGATCGGTCCATTTTGGGCCTAGTCCCCATATAGATATAGCATCCGATATGAACTTTTTCATATCTGCAGCCGAAAAAATTAATAAAAATCCCACTCAAATTTGGTTTATGCTTATTTTCTATATCCAGTTAGTTGGGCATGAGAGATAGGGTCTCTAAACGCATGGTATAGGGTATCGTATAGTCGGTCTAGACCGACTATAATTTTCTTACTTGTTTTATATTTTTTTTGTTCTACTGTATGCGAAGCGTACATACACTCTACGGATATGTCTTTTGAAACCACATGTTGTTGCCAACAATAACAATACCATCAAACGACTAAACCAAACTTAGCCATCAAATGTGCAAAGCAACCATACACAACAAACAACTTAAATCCTCGATAACCTAAAAACAAACACGTTTAGTGTCCACATAAACGCTCGGACACACAAACAGTTACACTGTTGTAGCATCAGAACTTTTAAAGAACATTTTGATTTTGAATGCCTTAAGGTAAGGACGTGACTTATTTAAATTGGGTAATATGGAGACAATATACCTTAATCCTTTCCTGGAGTCATATATGGCAAAGGAGATAAGCAGACATATTTTAGCAAACATATTTTTAGTTATATTTTTTTTTTTTTTTAATAGTTATTTAAACATTTCCAATGGTCCACAAGGCAGGGTCATTGTTCTCCTTGCAATAATCAGACATTTTGACTTAGAGGGGTAGAGGCATAAACCATTTGCATTTTCCCATCTGTAAATGTTTTTATGATCTGTACTCAATTTTCCAACGCATTCATTTATCCTGCTTATACAAAGCGAGGGTTTATATTCAAAAAGTGCTATCTGCAATTTACAATATAATTTATGTTTGGATTTAGACTATTCTCTAAGATAACTGTTATCTATGATAATGATTTTAATTTTCAACATCAATACTAAGTTTAATTCTTAGATAGATATTGTACTAAACAGATCGATTAATACTTTTAGATCTAATGCATAAATTGGTGTTCCTCGCTTTACTCAAAAATATTGTTAAAGCAGGAAGCAATTTTTGAATAAAAATATTCGATATATAACTGTTATATATGTATAACTGCACGTCACATGTGTACATTGCGAAACAAAAATTGTTTTTCCAGATCATTCACATAGATGGTAAATAGGAGAGGTTCTAGTACTGGTCCTTGGAGTAAGGTTTTATTGTTTTAAAAAACTGATTGGCTACGATTTAACAGATACAAAGACAACAAACGAATAGATCAGGGAGAGAAATTAAAACAGAGAACTTCGTGATCCACCATGTCAACCGCTTTGGAATGGTAAAGCAGGACAAAAAAAAAACGGCTCCAGCATCAATACTGGCTCGTAAATTCTCTAAAACATCTGTGAGTGCTGATATAAAAGGTGTTTTTGTTTTTGCTTAGATAGAACTTACTAAATGGTTAGCTGTCAAACGAACTGTCATACTGTGCTCGCTTTTTGACAGTTATAATCTGCATACTCTGGCAAATTATTATGAATAGATGCACGCTTGAGCAACGCTATCAAACCATCCAAATTTACTTTGAAAGTCAATCATCAGTTCGGGCAACTTATAGACGACTTTTATGATTTTTGTGGTGGACATAATCGACCATCTGGGCAAGCCATCCATCGAACTGTGGAAGATTTCATACAAAATATTCTCACGTCGAATGAATGTGCGTTCTTAGGAGAATATCGTCGCTGTAAACGAAAGTCTGGTAGAAGATCCAAATTTATCGATTCATCGTCAGTTGCAGGAATCGGGGCTCTGTCCGTAAACTACGTGGAAAATTTTGCGCACAGATCGTCGTTTTTTTTTTTGCCGATTGGACCTTAGAGCAGTTGAAAGCTGACCGGATGTTTTCTCGCAAAATTGTGTTCAGCGATGAGGCTCACTTTGGGTTACCGTATATGGAATGCGACCAATCCACAACGGACAATACAGACCCCATTATATTCAGAAAAAAATCACTTTTTGCTGCGGTTTACACGTTGGTGGCATCATCGGACCTGATGTCTTTAGTTGGTTTACACAACTGAAACAAAAGGAGTTCTCTCTTGGGTCATAAAAGTTTATATTTGTAGAAATATTAGAGGGACTCAAGAAAGGTTTATTGATTTTAGCTACATCTATTTTACTAGACACTAAGTCTAATGATTTTACAATCCCAATTTCTTGTATAGTTCTCCAGGTTTTCTTAGTGCCAGCTGCAGATGAATAATGGCATGAATAGAACTAAGGTTTAGCATTTTTGAATCCTGCTCAATTCTCTTCCAGCAGTAACATATTACGTGTGTGGATAAGTCATTTTTCACTGTTTAGATGCAAAATCCCTAATCCCTAATAGCTAAGTTTATTTCAGTATTGAACTACGATTTCTTCTTAGTATTTTTCCTCAAAGTTAAGTAAGTAGATAGAATTCCATTTTGTTCTCGATAGCTCAAAAGACATATTGGCATAGTTTGTGTGCTCAAGGTAGTAGTCTCATTTTCGTTCAGCAGTTTGAAGTCACATGCCAAGGATAAAACATCATGTAAAGAGAAACATGGAACTATCATCTGACCATATAGGAAGACTATGTTTATTGCTGACACAGAAAATATTAGTGGAGAAATAGGTTGGCATGGTGAATTTGTGCGAGCAAAGCCAAAAGTTTTCATATTTTCGAGTGGATGCTCTTCAACAAGAATGTTCGAATTGGAATCTCAGAAAACCATTCGTTTTAACTCTACCATTAGGCTTATATACAACTCCTGCAGTTAATTTTCCACTACTGGCTACAACTTTAACAAACAAGTGTTCTATTATAATATTTGAATTAGTGCGAGTAGTTCCTCGCGCGTTATCATTTGAGAAATTAATCCATGCTATTAGAATTGGTAATCGTTTTGCTTATAACTCCCTTCCTGACGTACATAGCAACACCACCGCAAGGATTTGTAATCGTAGCATCTGTAATATATTTGTTGGACCCTGTCCCAGTTATACATACGAATTTTCCAAGATTGGACGGTATTCTTCGATTTTATTCTTTAAACTCTGTGTATTTATATTTCATACCTTAATGCCTGATTGCTGTTTCTAAAGGGTTTTTCAATAAGAGCGCTACAAAAGTTTTTTTAAATAGAACAAAAACGGTTTTGGATATCAATGAAATTCTTTATTCCTGTGAAAGTACGTTCGATGCCATTATGTATGGAAATCGATCTCTTTTGCATGGCCACCACGCGCACGCTTGCAGAAGCCCAGACGCTGAACCCAATTTTCGACGGTTTTCAAGCATAAATCGGCCGATACTGCTGCAATTTCACGTTCGATATTCGTACGAAGTTCATCAATCGTCGCTGGCTTGCTGGTATAGACCATAGACTTGACATAGTCCCACAGTAAATAGTCCTACGGCGTCAAATCGCACGACCGAGGCGGCCAATCGACTGGACCATTTCGTGAGATAGCACGTTCTCCAAACTTGGTTTCCAATAAATGGATTGTGACATTCGCTGTGTGGCTTGTGGCGCCGTCCTGTTGGAACCACATGTCCTCCTCATTGAACGGTAGCGATTCCCATTCACAGTAACGTGCCGGTCTTGATCATCACGGAAGAAGTACGGCCCAATGACGCCGCCGGCCCATAAACCGCACCAAACCGTAATTTTTTCGGAATGCAATGATGACTCATGGAGTACGTGCGGATTGCTGTCTGACCAATAACGCATATTTTGTTTATTGACGAAGCCATTCAGCCAGAAATAAGTCCATCGCTGAAGATGATTTTTCGATGAAAATCCGAATCATTTTCAAGATGTTGCTCAGCCCAATTCACAAACACACGACGCTTCTGGTGGTCAAGCGGCTTCAGTTCTTGCGTCAATTTGATCTTGTAAGGATGTAGGCCAAGATCTTTGTGAGAGACACATTTGGGCTTTCTTCAACTGAAGCCTCAGCGGCAGCAATATTCTCGACACTACGGGCACTTCTTTGTCTCACTGACACGGGAACATTTTGTACTGTGCCTGTGGATTCAAATTTTTCCACTAGACGCTCAACTGTTGATCTGCTAGCACGATTATGACGACCATAAATTGGACGTAGCGCTCTTAACGTTGAGGCCACTAACTCCGAATTTTAAAATTTCGACTCATTGTTGGCTCGTATATCTTTCCATCATGAAATGGCAAACCTTACTGAAGAGAAACGTCGAAAGAGCGGCAAGAAATATGGCGTCGTTTGCTGTCCCTGTCTTTCTACTTTTGTAGCGTCTCTTTTGAAAAACCCTTTACAATATACAGATCATATGATTTCTCTCGGGTTTTTAAGCCAATCCGGCCCTAGTATCTTTGAACCATTTTAATTTTTACTTCGGGGTTAATCTCTTGTTGTTGTTGGTCCTTGCTTCCCCAATATAGATGAGGTTTCAATATAGTCTTCTATAACGTAATCTACAGTGTTTCCTGTCATTTTCAAGTATTTTGAAATAAACTGTACAAGTCGGTTTGGATTTACCTTCTATTTGTCAACAATTTTATTCGAATTCGTTCATCTTTACTCAATTACAATAGTTAAAATGTAAACTTTGAGGGTGGTCCCAGAACAACCCAATTGGGAAAATATTTCTTCATTTCTCACCATAATCTCCTTTTAGCGCGATATACTTTTCCCATACCCTCTTTATAGAAGAACTATTTAGCCATCACCGCATACTCCACCTATTCATTGTTGGCAAATCTTTTATTACCGAACATTTATTTACAAGTTTGGAAATAAAAAATAAAAAAAATCCGTGCGAGCTAAATCTGGCGAACAAGGTTAGCGGTGAAGCAATTTGAACTTCAATTCATGGATTTTGGTCATCGCAATAGTGGATCTGAGAACAATGCATTCTTTTTCGCCAAATGCGGCCATTTTTCTTTCGCCTTCTTTAGGCACGATTCTCCTATTTAAGTCCACTGTTTGGACTATTCTTTTGTCTCAGGTGCGAAGTGATGCACCCATGTCTCATCCCTGGTGGACAGCTTTCTCATCTCCACTTCACTGGCACACACATCCTCAGCCGACGATCATTCAATACCATTTTGTGAATTGTCTTACCCGTTTCTGGCGCGGATACCTCCAGATACCTCGATCACTACGGTCTTCGCCTTGGCAACTCGTACGGCCCCATTTTAACTCTCGCACCCATGATTTTGTAGTCTTAAATGAAGGAGCAGACTCCCACAGAGTAGAACCTAGCTCGGCTTTAGTATTGTTTAGAGTGATACCTTTTTAATGAAAGTATTAAATTACATAACGTTGACCAATTTTTCAATGTTATTCTGGGATTGCCCTCGTAAATACAACATTTACCTTTTTTTTATATTTACTAAGTAAAATTTCATGTACAATTGCAATTCAGATTTATTGGCCTCAGCGTCTTAAAGGCATTTTTGAGGCAAGCTGGCAAAAACTCAAATTACAGCTTATAATAAGAGAAAAAAGTAATAACATATTTACATATTTACAAGAGAAGCGTTTCAAGATTTCCAAGTAAGTGGTCTTTAAGTTCAGCTTTAAAATGAGATATTCTATTAATTGTATTTAATATTAGAGGCAAGTTATTATATTCGAAACCACGCATATACTCTATTTTTTGCTTTGTTGTTTTTAATCTGCACCTAGACATTCGTAAATTTTGTTGATTCCTTGTGTGAATAACTGGTTCTGAGCAAAAGTAACAGTATGATAGCCAATGTTCCTTAAATATTTGAAGGCGTACATAAGCAGCTGATGTTTATATAAACCATGAATAGGCATAATTGATTTACACACATTACCATATACAGATACTGCCGGGCAAGTCTTTAGTAAACTGTGTATGGTTTTCAAAGTCTTAGGCCGAGGCCACGCAATTGGCGGCAAAGCGGCAGAGCGGTGAGCGGCAGAGCGGCGAAGTTGAGCGGCAAGTGGCTTATTACTGAGCGTCATTTCTGAGTGGTTAGTTGTCAAAATGCCATTGTTAATGTTATTATTTATTATTTATTTAAAAAGTTTTTATAATAAAAGCAAAAAATTTTCACTATTTTATGATTTTTATATATGTATGACTACATTTCAACCTTTTTAACTTTTTATCGATTGAAAAACAACACAAAAATGGTTGTCGTTAAGAAAATAACAACAGCTGACTTTAAAAATAGCGAATATCGTTTAAAAATTTTAATAAATACCAAAATCGATAATTTTGTTATTTTCTTTTTCTAACGATTCGATTATCGTCAAAAAGAAGTTACTGAATCTCGTTACAGATTGACAAAACAAAGAAAAGCCTTTTTTTTGACATTTTTATTCTTTGCCGCTCAGAAAACAACTAAAAATTAGAACAAGTTCTATTCCTGAGCGGCGCCGCTTAGACGCTCAGAAATGCCGCTCACATGCCGCTCATTATGTGGCCACTTCAATGGTATTTCATATGTTTTAATTTTTTTTTCGCTCATCGCTCTGCCGCTCGCCGCTTTGCCGCTCATTGTGTGGCCTCGGCCTTATTCTGCATACTTTGCAATGATTTCAAAACATTTTTTGATTTATAACCGTATATTATTAATATATAGTTCAAGTGACTTTGAATGAGAGCTTGATATACTAAAATTTTAGTTTTAATATTTAATTTATTTTCCATTTTATACAAAATGCCAATAGCCGGTGCAATCTTAGAATGCAATCAGAAATATGCGAATCCCTTGACAGATTACTTTGCAGAGTAATGCCCAAGTATTTTATTACAGATATGAGTTTCATCAATTATATTCCCTTCGACAAAAATATTAAAATTATAATTCAAAGCATGAGCATGTGGTCTAAATCTTATTAACTTTATTTTATTCACATTTAGAATTAATCTGTTTCATCGAGCATATTCAAGTATTATGGCAACATTTCGTTCTATTTTTATCTTTAAAGCCAAGTCATATTTATAGGGATAAAATAGGCAAACATCGTCAGCAAACATATATAATTTACCCGCAAGATTCAAGTTACATATATCATTTAGATATATAGAAAATAGCAACCGTCCCAAGCAATTACCCTGCGGCACTCCACATTCAATATTTAGCATTTCACTCTTCTCGCTGTTGACTTTTACATTTTGTTTCCAGTTTTAAAAGTAATTTTCAAATAATTTTAGCTCTTTTCCTAGCACGCCGTATTAGTTTAGCTTCTGTATCATTACATCATGATCAACTAAAGTCCAGAAACAGACCTGCAACACCTTTTGAAAACATTGTCAATACCATTGCATATGAAACTTACAACATTAAGAATTATAGTTTAATTTCTTTCAGTTTGAATTTGAATTTGAAACGTAACACATCTTAAAAAATAATAGCAGAGCCCAGCCCTCGAAAGTCGAGTGCAAACTCTAGGAAATTTTATTTCTTCATTCAACTTATTTCGTTCAATGTTTTTTTTAATCTATTTAAGTCATTAAATTTCTTTCTTTATAAATATTTGTTGCACACAAATGTATTTGAGCTAAATGTATTTGAGCTATCTTCTATGCCACATAAAGGTATGCTGATTTTAGGCAATTCACACAGGGCGTAAGACATGCAATTATTATAATGAAATTCGATTGCGTCATTGTCGTTATTGGTTTATATCCAAAAAATTTTTTCAATGCAACAAATAAAAAAAAACATACACACAGTATTGTATAATTTTATGTATATGTCAGTAGCAACTTTAAATGAGTTTTACAAAAAAAAAAAAAAAAAATATTCAATGTGGTGCAAATCTGTAAATCTAGTGGAATGCTAAAAAGAAACTCTTTTCAAATGAGGTATGTTTGGTCAAAATCGGTTTAAAACTGACAAAGTTACATCGGTCACAAGAAATCGCCTAGCTATTAATATTACAGATTCATTCATCGTTATTAGTTTTTTTTTTATTCTTTTTACTATGTTTTTTTTTTTTTGTCATACGTTATAAAAAATAAAAAAATTTCCTTTTGAAGCCTGCCGCCCAAATTGTGGCACAATATTAATGTCTCACAAAATTATCACGTTCAAAATGTACTAAGCCTACATTATAGCACTTAGTTTATAGAAAATAGTATAAAAGTGGCCATAGTAAAAAGAAGATAATAAAAATTTACTTAAAAACATTTGCAAATAAATTGTAAAAATTGTGCTATGTGGTATACGACCTTTAAACGGAATCCCAGTAAATTATATGACACAAATCTAATGCGAGTACCATACATGTACACCACTAACACCAAAAAACACGTACAGTACTCGTACACATACTCATTTGTAGATAGATGGTGGACACATATAACATGCATAAATATATAGAGAAACAAAAATAGAATAAAAGAAGCCAACAAAAGAAAATACTAACAACGACTATATTTTTAAAACAGGATTTTTCAAGAGCGCGTGCAACGGTACATATTCATAACATTACCTCATATACACTTTACGAGCAGTATGAGGCAGCAATAGCAAACACTAGCTGTGCTTGGAAACTAAAGTATTGTTACACGACTTTTACTAGTGTGACAATTTGCTTTAGTGGATTGTCAGATGGTTTTATGCATGCATTTACTGGTTATGTATTAAGAATCATAAAACCAACCACGATGCTGGTGCTGCTGATGATGATGATAATTATGATGATGTTAGTGGAAATTAATGCATGTTGTACGAGTGTTTTTTTTTACTAAAAAAAAGGAGATGAGAGCAGAGTTGCTAAATAATTAGTTCTTTTCCAATTAAACTTTTGCAATGCTTAGTCCAATCAATGTTCTTACCAAATCTTTTTTTAACATTCGTGCAATGGACTCACTCAATGACAATCGAGATTAACCTTCAACACATTCCGAAAAATACTTACAAATATTAGCCTTCGGATTCTATATATTTATTTTTTTTTTATTTACAACAAAACGATATATACCTTAACTGTCATACACTTATACAATTACACGTTAAAAAGCTAAAAGAAATTTTATAAAAATTTTTAACAGAAATCTATCATATTAATAGGCTAGGCGATTTCTTGTGATCGATGTTTTGTTCTACCGTTTTATCCCGATTTTGACCAAGCGTATATTATTTGAAAGGTTTACAGATTTACAGATTTTTAAATTTTTTCCTTTATTTTGAGCAAATTGCATTTAAAATTGCTACTAACACATACATAAAATTATACAATGCTATGTGTGTGTTTATTAAATTTGTTAATGTGTTTGTAATAAAAATTAGTTTGTTTTTTGTGTTGATTTGCGAATTGGCTATAACTGATTGGCATACCTTTAGGGTCTTTATTTAATGAAAAAATAAATTTCCTAGAATTCGCACTCGAATATCGAGGGCTGGAATCTGCTAATTAACATAAATATCTTTCAACTTATTTTGATTATAATTTTTATATTATTAAAGTGTAGTCGCCCGTTTAGATAAGAACATATATTTATATAAGAAAGGGATAATATACTTTTTAAAAAAATGTAATTTTCTTCTTCTTATTTTAGAAAAATTTCTTTCTTAAGAAGAGATACTTCTTTAAGAAAAGGTAAATTTTAAGAAAATGTATTTTTTTTGAGAAAAGATATTTTTTAAGAAATGGTATCTTTTAAAGAAAAAGGTATTTTAAAGAAAAATGTATTTTTAAGAAAATTAAATTTTTTTAAAAATATAATAATATAATAATAAAAAATATTCTCCTTTAAGAAAATATTCTTTAAAAAACAAATACACGTTTGTAATAGCAGATACTTTTTGAACAAAAATGTGCTTCTTTAAGAGAACTTACTTTTTAAAAATATAATTTTTTTTAGAAAAATATACTTTAAAAAAAAATTAATTTTTGAAGAAAGGTATTTTTTTAAGATAAGGTACTTTTTTATGAAAAGGTAAGAAAATGTACCTCATTTTAGGAAACGTACTTTTTTTTGAAGAAAAAGTGTTTTCTTAAGAAAAATGTAGCTTTTTAAGGAAAGCTATTTTTTTAAGCAAAGGTACATTTATATTGCGAAGAGGTAGTTTTTTAAGAAAAGGTACTTCTTTAATAAAAATTACTTTTTAAGAACGTTTATTAGAAGAGGTATCCTTTTTAAGGAAAGTTACTTGTTGAAGAAAATTTATTTTTTAAGAATATGAAATTTTTTTAGAAAAGTGTACTTTTTAAGAAAATGTAGTTTTTTAAGAAATGACACTTTTTTAAGAAAATGTACTTTTTACGAAAAAGTAATTTTTTTAAAGAAATTACATAAGAATATGAAAATTTTTAGGAAAGTGTACTTTTTAAGAAAATGTAGTTTTCTAAGAAATTACACTTTTTCAAGAAAATGTACTTTTACGAAAAAGTACTTTTTTTTAAGAAAATACACGTTGTACGGAAAGTTATTTTTTAGGATAAGATACTTTTTTTAGCTAAGGTACTTTTTTAAGAAAAGGTACTTATTTAAGAAAAGGTACTATATTAAGGAAACCTACGTTTGTAAGAAAAGGTACATTTTTTAAGAAAAATAACTATTTTAGGAAATGGTACTTTTTAAAGAAAGGGAACTTTTGAAAGAAAAGAAACTTTTTAAGAAAATGTACTTTTAAAGAAAATTTACTTTTTTTGGAAACGGTAATATTTTTTAGGAAATTTTTTTAAAAAAAAAGTACTTTTTAAGAAAAAATGAATTTTGAAGGAAAGCTATTTATTTAACAAGATATACGTTTTTAAGATAAGGTATATTTTAAGAAGAGGACCTTTTTAAGAAAAGGTATTTTATTGAGATAAGATACTTTTTTAGGAAAAGGTACTTTATTAATGAAAACGACTTGTTATGATAAGGTAATTTTTTAAGAAAATTTACTTTTCAGAAAAAGGTACTTTTTTTAAGAAAAAGCACTTTTTAAAGAAAAGTTACTTTTTTAAAGAAGATTTATTTTTTAAAGAAAATGTTCTTTTTTAAGAAGAGATATATTGAATATGTAAAATAAGACATAAATGCCGCCAAAACGCTCCACAGTGTCAGCCAAGTGGTTCTAATAAAAACCAATTTGAAGTGAGTAACCAGATCACCAATGATATAAAAGATCGCGAAACAAAACGAAAGAATGCCTCCAATGCCACAAAAAATATCACTTCATTAGTAGGATAAAGGATATTCCGAAAAAGCTGAAAAATAAAATATGATTTGTATTATTTTTGTTGAAATACCACTGTATTTAAATGAAAAAGTGACCTTTTTCTTATAAAATAGAAAGCTTCGAGGAACCAGTGTGAGACGGTGTATTATAGTAGTGAAAGAATCAAAATTTGTTTGCCCAAAATTGTGTTTTTTTTGTGAACAGCTTCACGCAAACGGGATATAAAACTCAAATAAAATTCCCTTTTATCAATTAGGCCGGTGGAAGGAACTCATGAGGAAAGTAGAAGAAAACTTTTAATGTGACCTTGATTCTTGAACACCTTTGGCGTGATCTTTTTAGTCTTTTTCACTTTCTGCGCGATATTCGCTAAATTTTTCGTTTGCTTCGGATCAAAGTTATAAATCCAAGTCTCATCACTCGTTCAGGTGTCAGAAAATATTATTCTGTTACAAATTGTCGATAAAATCCATGGAATTATATTGCACGATGGGCGAATGAAAGTGACTAACGTGGCTGAGGCTGCAAACATCTTAACTGGGCGTATATAACATTATACATAAGTACATATTTGAACATAAAAAAGCTAGCGCGCAACGGCATTCGCTATTGTTCACACTCGACCATAAGCGCAACCATTTGACCACTTCAAAGGGTGTTTCGTGATGCCCAATGTTACCCCGATAGAGTTTTTGCGCCTTTCGTAACTGTGGAACAACACGAGAGATCAAGAAATAGTCAAAGTGGTGAACTGATACGGCTGAACGTGCTCCAAAGAAGACCAAGGTCATGGCGACAGTTTTCTGGGACACATCCGATATCATTCATAGCGATTACTTTGAATAGGTTAAAGGGATCACCGCTTTATATTATTCACACCTGTTGGACTGATTCAACATTGATTTGAAGTAATAACAACCGCACTTGGCGAAGAAAAAACTGCTCTTCCACTATGATAACACATCGGAGCATACCTGTCTAGTCTCCAAATCCATAATTGGGCTACGGCCTGCACCGCATCCAATCTGAGGAAATGGTTCTGCTGTAAGAGATTTGTGGCGAAAGAAGAGGTCATCACTGAAACAAACGCTTTTTTGAGAACCATGAGAAAATCTATTGTTCGAAGCAATATAAAAATTGCGTAAAGAGTGGACTGAATGAAATAAAACGCCTAAAAATATCTTATATTCAAAAAGCCATTAAATTATCGAACCGCCGCACAGTGGCGCCATTTGAGTTTTTTCGTTGCAAAAATCATATTTTTTGAACCGAATAACATAATTGAACAGGTTAAACAGCATATGATATATAACTGTTCAGCCTATGAAATGAGCGTTTGAAAAGGGTGCTAAACTTTGTAGGCGCCTACTTATGGGTTATCAAAGTTAAAATTTGTAAAAAAGTCAATTTTATGGTAACTAAAAAATTTTTTTTTTACATTTTTATATTGTTTTTATTTTCTTTTCTTTAGGGTTTTATGTTTTAAATTATTACCCAACTAATTAAAAAAAAATTACTTCTTTTTAAAATTTATTTTTTCAATTTTCTGTAAAATATTCATCACAATTCGTAAGAGAAGGTATATCTAAAAGACTAATCATTTCTAAACTATAATTATTTTCTAACTCTATTCGTGACTTCACATGCCGCAGGGAAGAAATAAGTGGATCGGAAGATGCTGCCAACATGTTGAAGAGGTCCTCATTTTGCCTTACCCTTGATGCTTTGAATGTGTTCTGCAATCTATATTTTTTTTATAAAATTTGTTAAGAGACTCCTTTGCTTCTTCAGAAAGCTCTCCAATTGGCAGAGACTGGTACTCAATTATATCTTTGCCATGCGCCAATATTTTATGGACGGTCGGGGTCAACTTCTTCTGTGGATACATTTCTGCTAAAAGAGATGCAGTTTTCGATGCATATTCTCCATATTTTGTAGAATTGACATTTTCTTTGCAGTTTAAAACATTCAAGATCGTTCCCAATCTTTTCACGATTTGATTGTCAATTCCAGTGATTCTAGTTACTGCCTCATCATTTTCAAAAAATCTCCTAGAAGTGTTTCCATCGTTTGAGTTACCGTATCCGTGCTTGGGACAGTCTACTTTTAGTCCAACTTGTTTCAAAAAAGCATCTTGTATTTGCTTCTTTCTGATATTTTCCTTATCCTTTATTGATGTATTTTCATCGAAGTTTTCCTCCTCTTGTGGTAGGGTGTACGCCAGTTTTAGCAAGAACTCCATACACCTTATCCTTGCGTGCAATGGTGACATTCCATATTCGTAATTCTCCTCGTTTATAGAACCGTTTAAATTACCAAAGTTCTTCTGACTCTTTTTGCAAATCGGGCATGACAATGTTGAGGTTGTTCCTGTCAGTTCGTTTACGACTTTTCCGTCAACCATGGTCAGGTGGAACTCGTAATTGCATTCAATATATTTTCCTTCTCCAATTTGCAGCTTTGTAGGCTTAATCTTGCTTATTTGTTCTTCAATGTCCTTCACCGTGGTCCTTATGAGTTCTGCCGATTCCCTTGCAAACTGAAACATTATTGGTCGGCAATAATGCACTGATGACGGACGTGGATTTTTCCAGTGTAAGGAAACATCAGATTTTAGCCGCAAAGGATCAACAGATGCCATAAACATATTTCCGTCCGATATTGTAGCGTCATCGGAAGATATCCTTTGCTTATAAACGATTTGTCCGGATGATCCATCGCAGCCCCATTTGCTGATCAATGTCAGTTTCTCAGGAAGAATTTTCACCTCATTTTCAGGAAGGCTCTCCAACAACCGTTTTGCTGTATGGCCCATGAGATCCTGCAGATTGGCTTTCACAGAGACTTCCGTAAACTCCGTATGCAGTGGTCGTGAATTTATTTTGGCTTGCGTAATATGCTTGTATCCTGATGAAAAGTCAGCCCCGTGTCGCATCAAGGATGCCCGTAGTATCTCATATTTTTCTTTGGAAAGTTGTAAGTCCATAAACAAGGCCAAGGCTTCTTCGGAACCATACTTTTTAATGTGTGCGTTTGTGGCCGTGGGAATTATTTCCTTAATCCTTTTTAGTCGCAGTGGGCTTGCATCAGCAACAGATTTTGTAATCTGCGACCTAACTCTTTCACTATCCTTTGCATATTTAATAGACAGCGCGTCCGATAAATGCTTCGTGGTCAAGTCATTGGTGGCATCGGCAAGTTTCCTCTTTCTTGTGAAAATTGAAAACTCCTCAATACTTTTTTTTTGGCCTTCCTTTTGCTCCTCTGGTTGATGTGGTGGGTTTATCTACTGCTAATATATCCAGGATGGTGTCTTCCTTAAGCCAGTCCTCGAATTTGGAGTTGAAGTTCTGAATGGTTCGATTAGATTTCACCCATTTTGCCTTAATATTTGCATATATCAGATAAAAATTATTTTTTATAATTTCGCTTCTCTCAATATTTCCGTATAAGCTATCAAGTTCTTCTAAAGCAGCTTCCGTGAAAAACTTTAGTGTGGTTGACCTTCTAAACAGTTCAAATAATTTTAAATTGTTCAACGCCATGTTTTCAGTACTTAAATTGTTTAACGCCATGGTTTTCAGTACTTGTTGCGCCAACTTTCTGTCGTAGACTAATCCAGGCATTATGCTTATTTTGCAATATATAGGCTTATGCTACCATGCCTAAAAATTAACCTGTTCCCTGCATACATATGGATTTAAGCTGAATTATGCAATTTTGATATTAGGCTCGTGTCTAAATAAGATTTGTGCCTACCTGGAGGGACCATAAGTCAATATTGTTCTTGACCATTTGTACTCCAAAGTAATTTTTAAGTGAGGTGCGTACCTGCGAATTTCAATGAGTAGTTTTTTGTGCATCCTGTGTCTGTAACAGAATATTGGGAGTAGATTTTCGCAGAGGCTCACAGGTAGACAACCGACTTAAAATGCAATTTTCAAACTATTAGATCAATCTACTGTCAGTCAAAACATACAATTTCTGCAACCATGTCTTTTTAACCTTTTTTACCTCTAGAAGCCAAACGGGCACGTACGGGCAGATAAAACCTTTTGAATTATGTAAAGAAATAATCAAAGAACATGTAGAAAAATATAGATTTTTTATTTTCCGTCAAAGTTGACAAATAGTGAAAAAACGGATAGTTTGTAAATAGTGATTTACCAGGAGAAACACAAAGCAAACAGTTAATTTTTTTTTATCCTTATACATTTAATAAATACATCAATCAATACAAACAAAAAATAAAGCGATTCGTTACCTATTTTTCGTGATATTGCACCTGAAATCGCAACAAATTGACTAAAAATTGTGTGTTTTTTTGAAAACCGAAAATCGGTCAACTTTGAACGGTTATATCTTCTAAACTAAAAATGTGATATTATTAAGAGTAGCAATTTGAAATCGTTGAAAAGTTTCCTATAGCATGGGCTTATTCAAAACTTCGTCGGCGCACATGAAAATTTTGATTTTTGCAACCTCGTTTGCTCTACGGGCGCCACTGTGTGCTGCTGTATGTATAACAAAGGCGAAAATTTGTTTGTTTAGTGTTTGTAGTTTCTAGCAGCCTACAGGGTTTGGACCGATCTTCTCAAGACTTTCACAGCGTTATTGGGAAGCAAAACTTAGGCTAAATATTTCATCTATGTTGTGGGCGTGGCACGTTTCACATACAGGGAAATTTTAATATCAAATAACAGATAGATTAACGAAAGTTGGCAAAATCGAACCAATACAAAATAATATTTATTGTGATAACTCTAGGAGTGTGTGATAGCAAGAGTCCCTAAACTTTGTGTGGATTTATTGAATAATAATGGGAGTAGACGTGCCGAAAATTTCCGCAATCGAAGCCGTGGGCTTGATACCTCTTTCACAAAGTGAAATATTGGAAATAGTACGATAGTTGAAGCCTTGGAACTTTGTGACGATCCATAATCTATTTATGGAATTAATCTATCCAAAAATGGTCGCAATCGATCATTAAGGCTTGGAGTATTATTTTAGGAATAAGGCTCTCATTAAGCATAAAAACTGAAATAATTTTCAAAGATAACTTGATAAAAAAAATTAAATAATGCTTGCGAATAAAATAAAAGATTTTTTCGATCTCACTCCTTAGTAGTTTTAATTGTCAGCTTTCGTTAACTCTAGCAACAAAATTGGTTGAGTGTGGTAGTAGTAGTAAATTTCTAAACTACATAATTGCATGTTTTACAAGGGTATTTACCAATTTATATAATTATAAAATTTATAATAATTATACTTATAATTCATTACGCTGGAATATTGAAAATTACCTATTTTTTATGAAGCAATCTTTCAAAACCTTGATACGTTCCATAACACTTTACTTGTACTAGCCGGATTTTTTTTTTTTTTTTTTGTTTACAATCATGATCTTGCCGCAAGAGCTGTTAAAGTCATTTGAAGATTACCTGATCTTTTCGTAGTCATTATATAATTGTTGGCAAGTACACCTGTTTTTGTTGAAATATATAAATAAAAACAGTTTTGAATTGTTTTTCATAAATTTTTTTTTGCTTTCTTTTAAACCAACCATTTTATTTGTTGCCCAATGATATTGATCTCATTACAGATCTTAATTTATTTTGTTTACCTTTTTGCGGTTTGTTTATTTTTTGTTGTTTTTCGTTTATGCAATTTATATTTATGGCCATTGTAACTGTTTATGGTTAGATTGGTAACTGGTAACTGGCAACTGGACTGGCTAAATAAAGGTTAACATAACTTTCAAAACAAATAATGATACAATCGCAAAACACAGACAGGTTCACAATGTTAAAAGCACAACAAGCAGCACAATTTGTATTAACGAGATTTTCAGTCTGACCAATAAGAATTAAAAGCGATGTAGCAATTGGTTTGTTGAAGTAGATCAGCACTTTATTAAGGTAATCAAATTTCATCACTTGATTAAGTGCTACTTAACATTCGAAGAAATATTTCCTAATAACAGTTGTAATGTTATGCAAAATTTGTTAAAGTTGAGGTGTGTAAACGACCAAAAATAGGAAGTGAAGTCATTCTAAATGAATCACTTTTTGGTCGTATCCAAGGTAGCAATATGGAGAGATTTTCTGCAGGTGATACTTTTAAATTGAAGTCAATTCTAATTAAAAAAAAAAAAGAAAACAATTTTCAAAATAAATTTGGAAACTATTTTTACTTTGATATTTTACTAATTAGAATATGAAAAGATTAAAGAGATGAAGAGAACAAATATGAAAACGGTTCATTAATTAATATATACTGGCGGCCACATAAATAAGGAACTCTATTTTCCAATTTCAGAAGGCTTTTAAAGATTTTTTTCATATACTGAATTATCGCAAATTTAGTTTCCAATGAACAAACCTTTATATTCAATAATAATAATACAAACCTAAATTATTAATAAAAAAAAATCATTTGAGTCCGATCACAGGGGAGATGTGTAAACGTCTAGAAATGAAAGATTTTTTATGACACATTTTTAAAATCAAACAGAATGCGTCATCTATACATCACTTATAGCAAACAACTGCAGGGGCTCTGCTAATATAAAATTATTTATTATTATTTGTTATTTCAACCGGTTAATATTTAATTTTTCGTTTTTTACCGTTTTGACCCGGCAAACTTCACTTTGTCCAAAAGAGATTTTTTGATTGAAACAATTTCGAATTTTTTAATTATTTTTTAATTATTAAGAATAGAACGATTATTGTAATCAATTTAATGCTGCACGATATACAAGATTTTTTGTTTTCTGCTCCGGAGCGTAAATGAATAGTGAGGATGGTTTCCCAACTCGGGAACACGCAACATATAGCTGGCCGTGAGAAAAGCATGACATCCCTTGTGATTTCATCACAATCATTTGGGTTCCATTGCATAGTGTCGGAGCAAAAGGATGACAGATCCAATTTTAATTCGAATTAGGAGATTCACCGTAAAGCAGCGTGCATAATACCTCTGGTGGTGGAAGCAATTTGGCAATTTCACCTTTCCGCCCACGCAACACAATCCAAACGGTTCTTTCTCAAATTTAAGTGCATTGCAATGCTCACAAACGACAGTCATATGGCCGAATTGAACCGATGTGTGTGGACTGTATTGAATGTTGGGCTCATATCGAAAGGGTGCATGCTCAATGTTCACCTCAATAATTTGTTGTAGCCTACGTTGTCGTTCAAAAATCGCACATTGTGATCTGGCTTCATCACTTTGCCGAACACGAACTTCTGTTCCTCTCAATCATTGTTGCTCATTGTGTGTTTCGTTAATCTCTTCTGACTGTCGCGCACGATTTCCAACCATTCTGGCCGAACTGATTCCCTTCCAATACCACGTTCCTCTTCCGTTCGACGTGTTGCGACATTTCAGTGCTGCGCTGCATCTTGAGAATGCCGAAAGTCAGAATGAATATATAATCTTAAAGAAACAGTTATTCAATAATAGACGAATTTTTTAAAATTAAAGTGCTTTTTCTATTAAATTATGTGATGAAAGACCTGGCGAGTGAAGTAATTTAAAAAGACCTTTGATAAATTCAGTCCTTCATCTTATACTACAGCAGTAGCAATTAACTTGAATGAAAATTGCGGAAATTTCAATTTTTGTTATGCTGCAATTTCTCTAAAACGATCCAATATATTAAAGTTCAATAATTAAGTTTATGATAAATGGGTGGGGTTACTCACCCATTTATCCGATTGCGCCCATTTTCACACTCACACTAATAACATATGAACTCACACAAATTATCTTCACTTTTCCTTTTATATTATTTAAGATACTTTTATTATTTTGAAAATTTATTTTATACGATAGATGACACGCCCACTTGTCCAATCCCGCCCATTTTCGCCAGGGGTAATCACAGAAATAATAGATAAATCACAGAAACTTGCAAAGCTCTCCCTATCATTATACTCGGTATATGTACATAATATTTAATCAGTACTTTGTAGGGGATGAACCCCCCCCTCCCCCCACTTATCCGATACAGCCTATTTTCATCTGGTGTACTTACACTAATAAAAAATGACGTCACATAAAGTATCAAAGTTCTCCCTGTCATGATATTGAGTGATTAATTTTTTTGTAGGTGCCACGCCCACTGTTCCGATAACGCTAATTTTTACAACGGACTCACAGCAACTCACAGCAATAACAGATGACCTCATAGAAAGTTGCAAAGCTCTCCCTAAAACGGTACTCAATATATGATATTAAAAATAAATTTTGTATGGGAGGTACCACGCCTACTTATCCTATACTGACCATTTTCCGTACGACTATCCATATTAATAATAGATGGCCTCACACAAATTTACAAAGCTCTCCCTCTCATCGTACTCAATATATATGATGTTAAAATGGAATAAGCGCGTACAGCGCCATCTGTTCAAACTTTTTGTACTTTTCTTTTTTCCTAAACCTTCGCGTGGCTCGCAGAAGAAAGTTTTTTTTTTGGTCCTGTAGTTTTCAAGTTTTAAGCGGACGAACAAACCACGATTCATTTTTATATATATAGATACCACTTGTGGTTTGGGTATAATGACTTTGTGCTGCTGTTTGTAACTACCAAAAATATTTGACCTAGACCCATCTTTTATTATACCGATCGACTCAGAATCACTTTCTGAATCACTTTCTGTGTGTCCATGTAACAAACTACTTGTAATCAAACTACAGGTCGCAAATATGAACATATTTTGATGAAATTTGGTATATAAGCTTTTGTCGGCCATAGGATGTATTTAAATTGGTGAAATTCGGTCCATGTTCAGACCTAGTCCCCATACAAGTGACCCCTATGAAACCGACATAAATTGCCATAAGATCCATAGTATCATATAGATATCAGTCAAATTGGGTTTGTATATGTTTATTATATCCATTAATCACTAGTCCAAAAATAATCCCTACAGGACAATTCTTAGTCATAAGCCCCACATAGAACTGCTTTCCGATCTTCACTTAAATCTATCAAAAAACAAAAATATTGCACAGATTTTTTCCAAATTTGGTTTGTACATCTTTTTTCAAAATATAAGTGACTTTATCAAATATGGTCATGATCGTTCCATTTTTCGACACAGTCCCCATATAGATATAGCACCCGATATGAACTTTTTCATATCTGCAGCCAAAAAAATTAATAACAATGCCACTCAAATTTGGTTTATGCTTATTTTCTATATCCAACTAGTTGACCGAAGATTTAGGGTCTCTAAACCATGGTATAGACCGCTCTAGACCGAATTATTTGTTTATGTTTCACTTTTAATTTTTTCATTCCTCATTTTTCGTTTTTTAATTTTTTAGTTTTGATTTTTTATTTTTCGTTTTTTATTTTTCATTTTTTATTTTTCTTTTTTCGTTTTTAATTTTTTATTTTCCATTTTTTTTTTTATTTGTCATTTTTTCATTTTAGATTTTTCGTTTTCATTTTACGTTTTTAATTTTTATTTTTCATTTTTTGTTTTATTTTTCATTTTTCATATTTTACTTTTAATTTTTCATTTTGAAATTTTCATTTTTTGTTTTACATTTTTTTTTTTCAATTTACCTTTCATTTTTCATTTTTTATTTTTCATTTTCATTTTATGTTTTTAATATATTATTTTTCTTTTTTATTTTTTATTTTTCATTTTTCGGTTTTCGGTTTTCATTTTTTATTTTTAAATTTTTGTTTTTCATTTTTTTTTTTCTTTTTTCGATTTTCGTTTTTCATTTTTCATTTTTCATTTTTTAATTCTCATTTTTCATTTTCAAACAGGTTATTGCGTATCATAATTTTTTCACCAATACAATCATAAGTCACACCAATTTTGTCTTACGCGTTACATGTTACGCTATTTTTGTGATTGTTTGTGAAATAGAAATTTACCCTCCTGCGCGTATAGATGTTTACACATCAAAAACCATTAAGATTGACACAGAAATGGCACATACTGAAAAATATGAAAAAAACGTTTTAACCCTCTCAGATCTAGCTGTATCGATTGCGAGATCTGGTTTAGGGTGCTTAAAATAAAAATTAATAAATTTTTTCTGACTTTTTTACCGGTATTCAGTGATTGTGAGTTCTGTTGAGTGCTCTTTACACAAAAGAGAATTAAAACACAGAAAGTAGACTTTGCAAAAAAGAATTTTTATATTGATGGTTTAACAATGACTGCAATCGTTTTACTACTCAGGTCTGAAAGAGTTAAAATTATATTTGTTTCTATTTTGGAATATAGTGTGTTATTTGAGGCCTGATATAACTTAAAATTGTAAAAAATAACACAAAAAATTTAACTTAAACCCCCAAAAAAAAAAACTTATTGGAAAGATCATGTTCTTGACGTAGCGCATTCTGGACTTCCAATTTTGGGCCACCGTTTCGAACATTGGTGGCCTTATGTCACGAATAACACGAAATATGTTGGCTACCATGGCGTCAAATGTTTCTGGTTCATCAGCATATACCAGTGACTGATTTCGTTGTGGTTGCCATATGGCACGTATCACCATCCTGTTGAAACCACATCTCGCTCGGATCAATATCATTCATTTTTTCAAACAAAAAATCACTGATCATGGCGCGGTTACGATCTCCATTGAACGTAACGCCGTCTCCGGCTTCAGTTTTGAGGACATAAGCTCAGATATTGCCAACAACGTGTTAGTCGCAACAAACTGTAAATTTTTCTGGATACAATGGAGACGGTAGGATCTGATGTGAATTGGTCTTACTCCGCTCAAAAATGAGCCTCATCGGGTGAAGAAAATTTTGCGATAAAACATCGGGTCAGTTTCTAGCTTTTCTAGAGCCCAATCGGCAAAAAAAAAACGATGCATATGACGGTGTCGTGGCTTTAATTATTGCATCAAATGGATCTTATACGGTTGTAGGCCAAATAGACGGACTGAACCCCTATTCCTGCGACCGATGGCGAATTGATAATATGGTTATCCTTCCACACTTTTGTTTGCATTGTCGATATTGTCTTCAGTATGCACATTCCTTCAGCGTGTTGGTGCTATTGCATCATTTAGAGAGTATGTGGTATGAAACCTTCCACAGTTAAATGGATGGCATGCTCAGATGGTCGATTATGTGCACCATATAAATCACAAAAGTCATCTATAAGTTTTCTAAGAGAATTTATATGATTTGCCAGATTATACTGATCATAAATGTTAAAAAGTAAGCGCAGTATGACAGTTCGTTTGACAACTAGCCCTTTTGTGAGATTTATATAAGCCAAAAAACAGTAAATCATTAATATTTTGTGCTGAAGCCTTTGTTTTTGATGACAGATTCACACATGCGGCCCATACTGTCTACGAGTTTTTAGCATTTTGTTTTGGGTATGACATACCATGCTTTCTGTATATGGCAAACCAAAGTTCGTCCGTGTTTTTATAATTTTCCTTTTCGATTTCACCCCTGACTTCATTCCAGAGCTTTTGTGTTGGATTTAAGAAAGGGCTTTGGGCTAGCCAATACAAAACGTCGATCTTCTCCGCACAAAACCAAATTGTTTTAGTAGTTTGTAGGAGTTTTAAGATCATGATCCTTTATAAATTTCCACTTAATTCTCATAAAGTCGAAGACATCTGGTTCCACATTTTTTTTTTTAATATCCAAGTACTGCCTGCCTTTAATATTTATGGGGAGTCTTACGCCGTACCAAGAAAATGCACCCACTATCTTGATGTTACCACCCCAGTGTTTCATGGCATGCTGGGTGAAGCTAAGGTAATACTTTTGACGTTTAGTCTAGTCATATCCTATTGATTTTCGTTTCTTCGCTCCACACCACATTTTTCCAGACATAATGCTTTTTACTCAACATCACTATATGGTGAGGGTAAAATGAGCTTGTGCTGATCTTTTTAACTACTAAAAATTTTTGACCTAGACCCATATTATTTATACCCAGCGAGCCATGTTTTATTGTAACGATGTTCGATTGTCTGTCTGTCTGTCCGTCCGTCTGTATGTCCATGTAAACCTTGTGATCCGACTACAAGTCGCAAATACTTTTGAATATGTTTTGATGAAATTTCATACGTACATAAGCTTCTATCGGCCATAGGATGAACGCTGTTAAAATTTCGGACCTAGTCTCCATACAAACGACTCCTACGAGATCGACTTCAAATGCCATATTATCATATACATAGATCTCGGTCAAATTTGGTTGTGTATATATATTGCACCCATTAATAAGTAGTCCAGAAATAAGACAATTCCTAGTCATGCCCCCATATAAAGCTGCTTCCCGATTTTCACTTAAATTTAAAAAAAAAAATCAAAAATAATGCACAAAATTTTCTCCAATTTGGTTTGTGGACGTTTTTCAAAAAATATCGGACTAAACCAAATATGGTCCATTTTTTTATCTAGTCCTTATATAAATATAGCATCCGATATGAACTTTTTCATATCTGCTTGCAAAATATTAATACCACTTAAATTTGGCTTATGCTTATGTTTTATATCAAATTACTTGACCTAAAACCCTTTCTCGAAACGCATTGTATATGGTATCGCTCGGTCTACACCGACTATAATTTTCCTACTTGTTTGAAATATACTTTTTCTTAAAAAAAAAAAACATTTTCTTAAAAAATAACCTCTCCAAAAAAAGCATCTTTTCTTTAAAAAGTATCTTTTCTTAAAAAAGTACCATTGTTAAAAAAGTACTTTTTCTTAAAAAAGTACCTGATCTAAAAAAATTACATTTTCTGAAATAGATATGGGCAACTTCAAAAATTTACGGCACCTAGAGAATTTTTTTTAAAGTTATTTTTTTTGTCTGACATCAATATCGATTTGCGTGTGTATAAACCGATATTTGAGCATGTGAAATCCATTCGCGTTAATCATTTTTATTAAACGGTGCAAATTTTACAGCGGTTTAAAGTTAAAAATTTAAAAAAATATTAAAGTAACAGATTTTGTTAAAATTGAAAAAGGATAACACCCCTTAAGGGCTTTCTTAGCACACTAAAATATTTGTAAAAGCTTCAATACTTTTTAAAATACGCTGAAAAAAAATAAAAAAAAAATTTTTTTGATCGTGTATGCATATAAAAATTTATTTAAACTTGTTAAACATTTTACAAAATTACGGCTAGTATAAGACATAATTTGCCATATTTTGGGAAAAAACTATTTGCTTATCGCTAATGGTTTAAGAGATATAACCATTTACACTTTACCACTCATGATTTTTTTTTTACCAAATTATATATATTAAGATCAGTAATACCTTTAAAATGGTTAGTTTTTTCTAAGTTTAGTATAGTATTAACATGCTTTAAATAAAAAGGTGTTTGGGTATTTAATAGAACAACTGACTCGTTAACATTGCATTTTATGGCTTCTTTGGACGCGACTTTTACGTGGTATGTTAAGCCTTTAGCACCCCTTTCGGTCAATTGTTTTCTGATACCACTTATTGGAAAAAATCTTTTCGAAACCATTTTCCGCCTCCGGAATTTCTTTTTTATTGCAAACTTTTCATTCTCTATACATACACGATTTCGAATCTAAGTTACATGCTACCATTGAAATAAAGTTATGTGAGCTAGATGAAGATAAACCTTTAATCGGTACAACTTTTGCAGCATTAAATCAAAGTTAATGTGTGTTTTACACAAACATGTATTTCGAGCAGACATTTTACTTTTAATTATCCAAAATTTCTTGTATTTAGCAAAAGTATTAAAGGATATTTTGAGTTTAGTCTCTTTGCAAAACTTTTGGTGCAGATTAGTAAGAGTATCTTGAAGAAATCGTTTTCGAAATACTCTACCATTTTTCCTTATAATATCCCGTTTTCCTGCACATATACTAGAGATTTGATCTTTTTAGAAAAACTGTTCAATTAAATGTTTTATTGTGTTCTCCTTACAACCTCTATTTTCTTGGGGATATTCAAAATTTTTATTTTTATATTGTTGATAACGATTAACTTTGTGATATAAAATTTTACGGCTGTTATATTTCTTTAACACTTTTCCAGAAATGATTTTGGAGTACATAGATTTTTCTTTATGAGTTACTATATTTTGTTTATTTTTAACCAATTGTTTTTCTAAAACCTCACAAAACATTAGTCGCTTTTTCACCGCACTGTGTCCTTGTTTCATAAAGCAAAGATGTCATTGCATCGGCGGTAATTTGGCGGTTTTTGCGGTAGTATATTTCAATTGTTTTGTTGAAATTTGTTAAGGTGGCCCTCGTGAATATTGTTTAAAAATATAGTCTCACTTTCTAGGGATTAAGAAAAAAACGCGTTGTTTTTTGCAAATATTAATATTGGACCGATTATAAAATACTTGTTGGGATTCTGGGTTACTTATTAACCCGAATTCAAAAATTATTCTTTTAAATGTTCAAAATCAAATATTTCATACAAGGATGCTTTTTGAGGTTAGAAACATTTTGTTTCCTCCATAAAATTTAAACTGCCGCTGCACGCGCCAGGATTGCAAAAAATAATTATTTTTTTTGCACTTTATCAGTTTAGTCCGTCGCGAAGAATCTGTTTAGATACCTAAACATGTTCGCATGCCATGTTTCGATATAAATAAAGCTACAAAAAATTGTTTTTTTGCAAAAATTTTGAAAAGTTCATAAAATTTTTGCGTTTAAAAATTTTAAAGTGTGTTTTCTCGTCTCGGAGGTGCAATTTACGAAGTTACTCATATCACGCAATACACTAGCCAACTTAAAAGACAATTCAGATTGTCAGACGCAAAAAAGATACATTTTCAAAAAATTTACGCTAATTTCTTTTAAGTTTGTGATGTCCGTGATACGTTATTGGTGCGCTGACACTAACTTGATATACCTTAAACTTTATAAAATTACGCCGTTTTTTTAATTCTGCACTCAAAACTCATTTCAATTAAACGGCGCAAAAACCCTATGTAAAATCTTCAAAAAGTTCAAAATTCGGAAAATTTTGGTTTTACTTGTAAACCACCATGCAACTTTTCACCCAGCAGCGATATCAAAAATTTTTTTTAGTGGATATATCCTCCAATTCTAGTGACTATATTTTATATAGGTTTGGATCTGAAAGCTAAAAACTGTTACAAAGAAAACGGAATGAATGAAAAAACTCTTGCAAGTTTCCAGTCGTTTTTTAATTTTTCGAATTTTAGATGACCACCAATTCTTAAGGTGAAGACTTTGCTACGTAAACCTTTTCACGTCAGATCCATCAAGTATAGTCATCCAAACCCCGTACAACGTTTTTTTTCAATTCATAAAACTTATCGAAATAAGAGCCATAGCATGTCGGTTTCAGCAGGTGCTCAAAAAATTTGAAATAGCCCATATCTTTTCTTAAGAAATAAATTTTCTTAAAAAAATAAGTTTTCTTAAAGAAATAAATTTTCTTGGAAAACTAACTTGTTTAAAAAAAGTACCTTTTCGTAAAAAAGTATCATCTGTTCATTTTCCTTAAAAAGAGAATTTTCTAAAAGAACTGCCTTTTCTTAAACAGTACATCTTCTTCAAATAAATACATTAATTGATAAGAAATTATAAAAAACTAGTATACTCGAAATTCGAGTGCAAATTCTAGGAAATATTATTTTTTCGTTAAATTTTTGTCGTCTTCCATTGTTTTTTTAATATATATATAAATAATATATATATAAATATATATATATATATATATATATATTTGTGAATATTTAAATGGGCCTAAAATTATGTATCAATTTTAGCAATTGACAATTCAACATAGAGCGTCTGATATACAATTTAAATCATTCGCACTAACCGGGTGTAACGAATTATTATAAATATTTTATTTTATTTAACTTAATATATTTTTAAGACAGATTAAATATAAATTTTATCATTCTCAGCTACTGCTCCATATGAATTATAACTATGCCAATTTTCACACTCCACCGTACCCGCATATTGCTTAAAAAGGGAACTAAAAATTTACCTTCACTTATTAATATAAAGATACCTTTTTTTTTTTAAAAAAAAGAAAAAGAAAGATACCTTAAAAAAGTACATATCTTAAAAAAGTCCTTTTCCTAAATAGTACCTTTTCTTAAAAAATTGTTTCTCTTAAAAAATTATCTTTTCTTAGGAAAGGACAGGCGACTTAATCGCCTTGCATCTAAGTAGCTATACACGAATTTAGTAATATCTTCTTAATGCTATTTTTAAATTTCTCTTTTGACACTTTTATAATTCCGCAAAAGATTTTTGAATGAGTGACATTGTAATAATTTTTGTAGAGCATTTTTTCTTTTAAACTAAATGTAAAATTACTAAATGTGTAGTCAGTTTAATCCAACCTATGCTCGCAAGGACACAATATCCCAACATTATCTTCCGGTGATACCAGCTTATGAACGTATACATAGATTCCTTGAACTATTTGCGGAATCATAACAATAGCTGAGGAAGCAAATATCATTCATACAAAATACATGCACACGCACACACAGACATATTTAATGGTTTTTTCCCTATATGACTAAAAAGAAACTATCTCCACCAGAAAAATTGCATGAGGCTAATAATTATATGCATGTTTCAATATATATATGTCAGCTCTGTTTTTTCCTATAAAATCATGATGACGATTATGCTGATTATCCAAAAACAAACTCACACACTTAATTGGACTTATGATGAAATCTTCCATTTGCATGCAAATAAGTGTCTTGATCGCATTAACAGCAATAACTGCTATAGACTGTAATTTTCTTACTTGTTTCCTTATGGGCTTTGGCTTTTATGGAAATGCACCCACAAAAATTTACCTCGATAAATCTGTCAAGCCTGCTGAATATTTCTAAGTCCAAAGACTAATGCCATCCGCCATGATGACTTGAATGTAGCATATTTCGCCATTTTTACTAGGGCTGCATACGTACGCACATTTCTTTTTCGACGCTTTGGCAACCGAATTTTGCCTGTAATCATTTTAACGGAATTGTCTACACATAAATTAATTACTTTGTTCATTTTTGATGTGTAAACATCTATACGCGCAGGGGGTAAAAATCTATTTCACAATACAATCACAAAAACAGCGTAAGATGTATCGGTGTGACTTGCGATTGCATTGGTGAAAATATTATGACATGTAATAACTTTTTGTCTCTGTTTTCTGCAGTATATTTCATCACTTTTTATAAACATTTATAATTAATTTCCTCAATCATTTAGAAGTATTCTTAACGTTTTACTTTATTCCATATAAATAACATAATTATAACTCATTTAATATTAATGCTAATCAAACATAAATAAAAAATAAATAAAACGAAGTAAGAAAATTATAGTCGGTCTAGACCGACTATACGATACCCTATATCATGCGTTTAGAGGCCCTATCTCTCAGGCCTAACTAACTGGATATAGAAAATAAGCATAAACTAAATTTGAGTGGGATTTTTATAAATTTTTTTGGCTGCAGATATGAAAAAGTTCATATCGGATGCTATATCTATATGGGGACTAGGCCCCAAAATGGACCGATCCTGACCATGTTTGGTAAAGTCTCTTGTAGTTTGCAAAAATATATTCAAACAAAATTTGAGAAGAATCAGTGCAATATTTTTGTTTTTTGATAGATTTAAGTGAAGATCGGGAAGCTGCTCTATATGGGGCCTATGACTAAGAGTTGTCCAATAGGGATCATTTTTGGACTACTGATTAATGGATGTAATAAATACATACAAATCCAATTTGACTAAGATTTATATGATAATTTGGATCTTATGGCAATTTATGCTGATTTCATAGGGGTCATTTGTATGGGGGCTAGGTCTGAACCGAATTTCACCAATTTCAATAGTGTTCATCCTATGGCCGATGAAAGCTTATGTACCAAATTTCATCAAAATATATTCATATTTGCGACCTGCAGTTTGATTACAAACTTTACATGGACACACAGACGGACGGACGGACATCGTTAAATCGAATCAGCTAGTGATTCTGATTCGATCGGTATAATAAAAGATGGGTCTAGGTCAAATATTTTTGGTAGTTACAAAAAGCAGCACAAAGTCATTTTACCCAAACCACATAGTGGTATATGGTATAAAAATGAAAAATAAAAAATAAAAAATTAAAATAAAAAATTAAAAATGGAAATCGAATAACAAAATACGCAAAATAAAAAATTAAAAATTAAAAATAAAAAATGAAAAGAAAAAAATTAAAAATGACAAATGAAAATCGAATAACGAAAAATGAAAAATAAAAAATAAAAAATTAAAAATTAAAAATTAAAAATAAAAAATAAAAAATTAAAAATAAAAAATAAAAAAATATAAATGAAAAATGAAAAGCAAGAAATAAAAACTTAAAAGTAAAAAATGAAAATCGAATAACGAAAATGAAAAATTAAAAAAAAAAAAAATTAAAAATGAAAAATAAAAAATTAAAAAGAAAAAATGAAAAATAACAAGTTAGAAAATTATAGTCGGTCTAGACCGACTATATGATACCCTATACCATGCGTTTAAAGACCCTATCTCTTAGGCCCAACTAATTGGATATAGAAAATAAGCATAAACCAAATTTGAGTGGCATTTTTATTAATTTCTTTGGCTGCATATATGAAAAAGTTCATATCGGATGCTATATCTATATGGGGACTAGGCCCAAAAATGGACCGATCCTGACCATGTTTGGTAAAGTCTCTTGTATTTTGTAAAAATGTATAGAAACAAAATTTGAAAGGAATAGGTGCAATATTTTGTTTTTTGATAGATTTAAGTGAAGATCGGGAAGCTGCTCTATATGGGGCCTATGACTAAGAGTTGTCCAATAGGGATCATTTTTGGACTACTGATTAATGGATGTAATAAATACATACAAATCCAATTTGACTAAGATTTATATGATAATTTGGATCTTATGACAATTTATGTTGATTTCATAGGGGATATTTGTATGGGGGCTAGGTCTGAACATGGACCGAATTCCACCAATTTCAACAGTCTTCATCCTATGGCCGATGAAAGCTTATGTACCAAATTTCATCAAAACATATTCCAATTTGCGACCTGCAGTTTGATTACAAACTTTACATGGACACACAGAGGGACGGATGGACATCGTCAAATCGAATCAGCTAGTGATTCTGATTCGATCGGTACAATAAAAGATGGGTCTAGGTCAAATATTTTTGGTAGTTACAAACAGCAGCACAAAGTCAAAAAAATTAAAAATGACAAATGAAAATCGAATAACGAAAAATGAAAAATTAAAAATAAAAAATTAAAAATAAAAAATAAAAAATAAAAAATTAAAAATGAAAAATGAAAACAAAATAAATAAAAAGTAAAAACTGAAAAATAAAAATTAAAAATTAAAAACGAAAAATTAAAAAATTAAAAATAAAAAATTAAAAATTAAAAATGAAAAAATATAAATGAAAAATGAAAAGTAAGAAATAAAAACTTAAAAGTAAAAAATGAAAATCGAATAACGAAAAATGAAAAATAAAAATGAAAAATGAAAAATGAAAAATAAAAAATTAAAAAGAAAAAATGAAAAATAACAAGAAAATTATAGTCGGTCTAGACCGACTATATGATACCCTATACCATGCGTTTAAAGACCCTATCTCTTAGGCCCAACTAATTGGATATAGAAAATAAGCATAAACCAAATTTGACTGGGATTTTTATTAATTTTTTTGGCTGCAGATATGAAAAAGTTCATATCGGATGCTATATCTATATGGGGACTAGGCCCCAAAATGGACCGATCCTGACCATGTTTGGTAAAGTCTCTTGCAGTTTGCAAAAATATATACAAACAAAATTTGAGAAGAATCAGTGCAATATTTTTGTTTTTTGATAGATTTAAGTGAAGATCGGCAAGCTGCTCTATATGGGACCTATGACTAAGAGTTGTCCAATAGGGATCATTTTTGGACTACTGATTAATGGATGTAATAAATACATACAAATCCAATTTGACTAAGATTTATATGATAATTTGGATCTTATCGCAATTTATGCTGATTTCATAGGGGTCATTTGTATGGGGGCTAAGTCTGAACATGGACCGAATTTCACCAATTTCAATAGTGTTCATCCTATGGCCGATGAAAGCTTGTGTACCAATTTTCATCAAAATATATTCATATTTGCGACCTGCAGTTTGATTACAAACTTTACATGGACACACAGACGGACGGATGGACATCGTTAAATCGAATCAGAAAGTGATTCTGATTCGATCGGTATAATAAAAGATGGGTCTAGGTCAAATATTTTTGGTAGTTACAAACAGCAGCACAAAGTCATTATACCCAAACCACATAGTGGTATACGGTATAAAAATGAAAAATAAAAAATGAAAAATAAAAAATTAAAAATAAAAAATGAAAAATGAAAATCGAATAACAAAATACGCAAAATAAAAAATTAAAAATTAAAAATGTAAAATAAAAAATTAAAAATAAAAAATGAAGAGAAAAAAATTAAAAATGACAAATGAAAATCGAATAACGAAAAATGAAAAATAAAAAATAAAAAATTAAAAATTAAAAATTAAAAATTAAAAATAAAAAATTAAAAATTAAAAATTAAAAATAAAGAATAAAAAATTAAAAATAAAAAATAAAAAATAAAAAATAAAAAATTAAAAATGAAAACAAAATAAATAAAAAATAAAAACTGAAAAATAAAAATTAAAAATTAAAAACGAAAAATTAAATAATTAAAAATAAAAAATTAAAAATAAAAAATGAAAAAATATAAATGAAAAATGAAAAGCAAGAAATAAAAACTTAAAAGTAAAAAATGAAAATCGAATAACGAAAAATGAAAAATTAAAAAAAAAAAAAAAAAATTAAAAATAAAAAATGAAAAAGGAAAAATAAAAATTAAAAAGAAAAAATTAAAAATAACAAGTTAGAAAATGAGTCGGTCTAGACCGACTATATGATACCCTATACCATGCGTTTAAAGACCCTATCTCTTAGGCCCAACTAATTGGATATAGAAAATAAGCATAAACCAAATTTGAGTGGCATTTTTATTAATTTCTTTGGCTGCATATATGAAAAAGTTCATATCGGATGCTATATCTATGTGGGGACTAGGTCGGAAAATGGACCGATCCTCACCATACTTGCTAAAGTCACTTCTATTTTGAAAAAATATACACAAACCAAATTTGAGAAAAATCTGTGCAAAACTTTTGTTTTTTGATAGATTTAAGTGAAGATTGGGGCCTATGACTAAGGTTTGTCCTATAGGGGTTATTTTCGGACTGCAGTTTGATTACAAGCTTTATATGGACACACAGACGGAAGGACGGACGGACGGACGTCGTTAAATCGAATCAGAAAGTGATTCTGATTCGATCGGTATAATAAAAGATGGGTCTAGGTCAAATATTTTTGGTAGTTACAAACAGCAGCACAAAGTCATTATACCCAAACCACATAGTGGTGTAGGGTATAATAAAAAATAAACGAATTACATTAAAAAGGAAGTGTTTGGAGATAAAATGGAGAGACAATTCATTGGAAAGTGTTTGGAGAGAAAATGAGGGCACGATTTCATTAGGAAGTGTTTGGATATAAAATGAGGGAGAGTATGGCGTTGTAAAAACGTTTTGAAATATGAAAAATGAAAAATAAAAAATGGAAAATGAGAAATAAAAAATGAAAAATGAGAAATGAAAAATAAAAAATGAAAAATTAAAAATGAAAAATTTTAAATGAAAAACAAAAAATGAAAAATAAAAACTGAAAAATAAAAAAATGGAAATTGAAAAATAAAAAAATTAAAAATAAAAAATTAAAAAGAAAAAATGGAAAATAAAAAATGAAAAATGAAAAATAAAAAAAATTTAAAATTAACCAGTTGAAGTAATAACAAATTTTTTATATTAGCAGAGCCCCTGCAGCTGATATATAGATGACGCTTTCTGTTTGATTTTAACAAAGTGCCACAAAAGCATCTTTAATTACTTGGTGTTTACACATATACCCTGTGATCGGACTCACATGATTATTTTTTTCAAGAACTATACGTAAGATTAACACTTTCCGCCACTTTTCCCCTTCTGTGCATTTCTCTTCTCTTTTCTATAGTGATACATTTCACTGATTCCATTTTCAAGCACTTTTCACTCCAACATAGTTTTATTAGATAATTTTTCGACTACACAAAATACTCAAATTTGAATGTCTAAAGTAATTTTTGCCATTTGTCCATTCCAAATCAATTTTCTTTACAAAATACTGTTAACGGTTATCGGCGCAGAAATTGAAGCTCTAAGCCGAATGCAAAAATCTTTCATTTTGATGCACAAAACGCAAAAATCTTTCATTTTTGCACAAATTTTAGCATTTATTTTAAATCTACTTTTGTGCAATTTACATTTCTATTGTTGTATCTATAAAACCAGAAATCAGGCGGATACGAATTTTTATATCTTTATAGGTCATGACCTTGTTATTAATAAGGCAAAATATGGAAATGGTTTTTTATTTATTTTATATTTTTAATATTTATGTTTTTTATTAGAATGTAAAATAAAGAGTTTTTTAAAGGTCACCAAATAAGGAAACACACTATAAATCTATAAATAATTTATTCAAACTTTTGTTTGCCATATAAACAATTAAATAAATTAAACTTACGTTCGTAATAATGGTCACTATCACCGTTTTTAAAAATAACTTTTAATATCGACATAAGCATAGAAATTGAGCATACTTTAAAGTTTCCGTTGTTTCAAATAGCCTGCCGCCCTCATACACTTTTCTCAGAAGCCACCCCCCAGACAATATTCTTTTGTAAACAGATCCAGTCATTCTTGCTTATTCGCAAGCCAAATCGACAACCCCAAAGTACAATATGGTATCCCATACCATAACTCCTCCTTCTCTGGTATGTCTTCATTGAAAAATATTTCTTCCTTTCTTAAGTCTTGGAAGTGGCAGTTTTACCTAACTGGGCCATGAATATATAGTTTTTTTCGTTCGAGAAAATTACTCGTACCTTAAATTACTTGTTGTGGTTTAAGATTTTCATTGAGAGGTAGTTTTTTGTAGTTTTCGTGGAAGGAAAAACTGCGATGACTAAAATTCGACGGTAGTTTTTAACGCCTGCCCGACATGATAGAATTTGAGGACAATCTACAAGTATTTTGTCTCTCTCTTGCAGGTGTAGCCATTTGAGTAATTCCGTCCATCTTTTTTCCCCCCATATTTAGTATAAAAATAACAATATTGATAAAAAAAAAAGATTATTTAAAAAAGTTAAATAAATTTTTTTTGAAACTATTAGTTGTCGACTTAGTAGAAGATTGCTATTGAAACTTATCCCAAGATTTTTCGCCGTGCGCACAATTTCAATTTTCTCGACATTAAAACAATTACTTCAGGAATGGAGGGAATTAAGCTACTTTGACTTAGTAAAATGCATTTAGATTTGCGCAGATTCAAACAAGGTCCGTTGGCACTAGCCCATAGGTAGAATTTGTTTGTATAAAGGTGTCCTACACTCAGAAATTGTTTGGCAATTCTTTTGCATGAAAAAAAATAAAAATGGATCTAAAATATAACCTTATTCCGTATACAAAAAAAAATTCCAATTCTTGCCGTTCTCACTAAGTACCACAGCTAGAAATGCAGGCAGAAAACATAAGATGGGTGTAGATCTGGGAGCAAATCGTCGCATTCGATATCGAGTAAAATCAATCGAAATTCCATATTTTGGTTTATTGTTTAATGAAGACCGACAATCTTCAGACCTCGTTATCGGTGACAGAGTAAAATTACTCTTAGTATTTTATTTTGGAAAATAAAAAAATAATTTCGATCGAAAAATTTCGGTAACGAATGCGACGATTCGACCCCTGTATTCTCCATTAGACTTAGGTGATGACACAATTTTATGTATGTATCACTACGTGAGGGAAATTTTTTTCATCCCTCTTTAAGTATAATGCGGGCACGCAGGAGTGTGAAAATTGTCGTAGTTATAGCTCATATGGAGGAGAAGTGCAGAATTTTGAAATTTATGTATAATATGTGTTCAAAGTATATTAAATTAAATTAAAAAAAATATTAATAATAAATAATTTGATAAGAGCCTAAAGGTATGCTAACTAATTTTAGCCAATTCACAATTCATCGAATTTCATTATATTTGTATATCACACGCCCTGAAAAAAATTTATAGATAAAATAAATTTTTCTAGAATTTGCACTCGAATTTCGAGTGCTGAGTTATGGTAGTAATATTAAACAGATAAGTAACATAAGCCAGAATCAAGGGCAAGGGTAATCTTATAAATTTTGGCAGTAAGTTATCACTTCCCATTGCGTTTGATTTTAAAGAGTCTTTGAAATAACGTCATATAGAGTAACCGTTTTCTGCATTTAACATGTCTAAGGAAAATTTTAAAAAAGAGGGATTTGCTTAGATTACGCGTTCTGTTAGGAATATTTATTAGCATCCACTTGGCAGTCAATATTGTTGTTCGCATTGCTAATTCCTATTTCACGAAAACTATTTCAAGTTTGTCGAGAACTGATCCCAGTACTAAACCTTTTGGAATAATATTCGGTTTTTGCATATTTGGTAACTTTCTTAATATTTTTCGTGGAAATTAATTACTACAAAAATGTCTTTAATTAACATGCATTGATAAAGATTTTATTGGTTTAGTGACGTAAATGGTAGCTGCCTTCTAGTAATCATTAAGAAAAGTCAAGGAACTCCATTTTGGAAACCACAGCACTCGAAAATTCTGTCGGTATTAGATCAATCCTAAAAGATGAAAATAGCTGATAAAAATGGCTTACTCCTATTTGCGACATCACAGGTAGCCGTCTAGTATGTCTAAAGTTGTACTTATGTCTTATTTACATAAAGCTACATGCTCTTTGCGGGGTGTACCACAACTACGTTATGAAATATTTGTTATGTTGAAGTTCGATTCTTCCTGCGTGCTTTCCGATCACCAACCAGCAGCTTGGCAATACAGCCGTGAGTCTCGAAATTTTCTTTCAATTTCTACTTAGTAGTGATCTGGCCGTAGATTTTAATCAGGCCGCGTAAGTCTCTCAGTCCTGCATGTCTCCTTATGCCTTCATCTATTTTTTGCTGCTCCCATAAAATGCATGGAGACTCGGCTCTTATTGGAGTTGTGGTTGACACCGCAAAGGATACATGAAGTGCAACTGTCCTCGTCGAATCGTATCAGAGTTGGCAGTTGCTCCTTGCATTGACCTACCAGAACATAAGATATAATGTAGGAGTTAAGAGAGCGAAGAGCCACCTGACAACAATGGCTGCGTTATCCTCAACCACATATGGATATAAAATCCTATATTATTTCTTGATCCCCAGAATCTCCACCTGAAAGGACACTAGAACCAGCCGGTAGTTCCTAAGAAAGTTAAATATCATAATCACGGGAACATATGCCTGTATCGAGAACGCTACTCATCTTTGAGCCATCAATAGAGATGTGGTATCATGCGCCAGTTCTATCTGGTGCCACAGTAATCCTGAAACTATCTCTTCAATCTAGGTTTAGATAGTAAGATTTTGGCCTCGGGATGTACGGTACCCTATTTAGAAGCCTCACCTGTCCATATGTTCTGTCTTTCCATGTATCTGAAGCAGCCAATCGCGTTGCACTTATAGCAGAAATTCCCCTTATATTTAGTCAATAGGAATACGATGTAGTGAAGTACTCAAAGCCTCTAAAAAACCTATTAGCGCACAGGTTACTCTAATGCATGCTCACCTCTAATAGACTACTGTAAAATTTTAAATTACTTGCGTCATTTAGTTTGTGTTTGACAGCCATTGAAAACAGACAATTGGAAATAGATTCGTAAAAGCTAAAAAAGATTAAAATGGAAAAAAGATGAAATGTGAGTGGTAACTAAACATATTTTTTTCGCGGAAAACCCCATCACCGAAATCAGGAAATGTCTTGATAATAACTTTGGAGACTCTATACACCATCAACTTAAATTTTTCAGGAGTGGCTTACGAAATTATATTTTGGTCGTTTCACCACAAGTGAAACCGAAACTTCCTATTGCCCAAAGTGGTCGCCACGCCGGAAATCTTCCATAAAATCCACGGAATACTTTAAAAAATAAGAGAATGAAAGTACGTAAGGTGGCCGATTCTGTAGCCGTTTCAACTGAGCGGATACATAACATTTTACATGTATATTTGGACACGAAGAAGCTATCCGCACGAAGGGTGCCGCAATTGCTCACACTCGACTTTTAGCTCAACCGTGTGACCGCTTTCAAGGAGTGTTTGAAGATGTTCAACAGCCATCTGAACGAGTTGGATGAAATATATATTCACCCCAACACGCCGAAGACCAAGGAACAGTGAAAGCAGCGTACTTTTTCAGGAGAACGTGTACCAAAGAGGCCAAGGTGGGTAACGCATGCGGAATAAAGTTACTGCAACATTAAATATGTTGTAGTTTTTTATAAAACTAGGCTTCCCGATCCACTTTGCGTCAGTTTTGGGGAACTTTTTCCACAGCTGTTGAAAATATCGATTCTTGCATTTTGAGGAGTTCCTTTTAAATCTTTTCGATTTAAAGCTACCAGCACAAACTCCTCGCTTTAGAACAAAAATCTTCGATTGGACGTAATTGAGGGACATTTAAAGAATTTTACTCTTAATGAATATATGGTATCTGAAGTGTGTCCATAACTTCCACAGTTTATCGGACATGATGACAAGAGGCTATGACTGGCAGGAAGGTCACAAATAGGCCTTGAAACATCTTTTCTACGAAATCCTTCTTTAAGATAAAGGGACTTTTTATGCTTTATATTATTGTGAGCATGATTTTTCTCTTCGAGAATGTAAATTTGCAGACGTTCATTCCTATCTAGCTTAAGATATGACTCATCGCCCATGAAATGTATTTTTGATTCAAATTTTAATCGTTATCCTTGGATAACTTCTTAAGTTTCGGATACAGTTGGCTTATACTTTCTGGACCATTTCTGTATTCCTATATCATTGAAATACTCTCTTACTGTTTTTCCATGACGGAACGGAACTTTCTTCCCAGCTTCCTTACGATGTGGCGATCTTACATTCAGTAAAAAATCCATAAATTTGGCTACGTACTGCTTCCCCGTAAAGCATATTCTTAAGATTTGGCCCCCTGCGGCAATTCCTGTTTCCAAACCTAAAGAAATAGCACATTCTTAAGAAATTTGGGTAGAATAAAGAGGACCTTGAGAAAACTTATTACTCGGAAGGAATAACAAATTTGCAAAAAACACTTAGCTAAATGTATTGAACCAACAAGCGACTATTTTGAGAAATAAAACACCTCTTTCCGAAAGCAATATCTTTTATTCAAAAAATCACTGATTTATCAAATCTTATTCGTAGATGGTCTGAAAGGCTGGTTGCAAATATGCCATGGACTTGGTCTAACCCAAATTTTATTTCTTAACGATTATTGCCTTTCAGATTGACATTTTTCAGAAATTATTTTGCTTTAAATTCTTAGTGCTCCTTATGTAATTTGTAATGACATATTGACTCAGCTTCGTGGTTAACCACAATTTAGTTTCAAATATTTGGTAATTTAAAAGTTTTGAAATCAATGGCGTCCATTGTCCATTTTACACACATGAGACGTATTTTTGTGATGTAATCAACACTGAATATGGTTGTTTCTAATGCAGCTAAAAACATTAATGAATTATTATTAGGGTGGCAATTATTTAAAACATGAGTTAAGTTTTTTTTTTAAAGTCTGCCATTCTGTTGTTTATAGTTACTAGGTCTTTTATACATAGAAGTAGGTATAGAAGTAAAACTAATTAACTACACTTTTCAAATAATAATTTATGTAAGTGATTAAATTCCCTATAAAATATCTTTTTTTTTAATATAGTTAATGCTTTTTACCTTTATATCGACAAAATGAGTCAAAAACAATTAGCAATTATCCCAATTTTGGAATAAAGACAAAATGACGAATATCACTTGTTTCTATTATCTTGTAAATGTGTTAAATTCTATCACAACTTCCCTCCTCATCTGCATCAAAAGTGTCATTAGCTTTTACGAATCCATTTCCTCTAGCGGCTCTTTTGCAGCTGCCCTGTTACATCTACAAATATACAAAGCAGAAAAAAATTACTACCTTAATGAACATTAGGAAAAGATTTTAATTTACAGTGGCATTTTTGTGTTGTAATATTGGTGTGCGTTGTGTTTTTATCTGTTATTTGTTTGATGCTTTTTCTCGCTTCTCTGGCCTTTCGTCGTTATTGTTGTGGTGATGGTGGCGCGCTGTGTTGAAGTTGATGATGATAATAATGTTGTGGTTTGATGTGATTTTCATGGTTTTAATAGCACATTAACACTCTAAATGTTTTATGTTTCTACAGGGTGCGTCACCTTTTATGTCGGCATGGCAACATTTGATATTTGTCAAGCGATTGACACGTGCTTTTCCACCGTCATTTCAGTTGCAAATAATCGTTCCGCTGTGTTAACTCAACGTCCACATCGACGAAAATATAGTGACCAAGAAGCACCGTCTGACAATACTATTCATCCTGTAGTTTCGAATTTTGTTGTGCACAGGGTAGTGGGAGATAATCAACGCCCAAAATGTACCACTCAACTGGTTGAAGCGATAAGAAATAGCGTTGCCGAGAACCCAAAGAGTCATATTGTCACAGCGCTAAGTGTTCTGGCATCACTTGCAGCTCATTTTGCAGGATAATTTGCATAAAGTGTAACTGAAAGCATTTACTGGCAGATCAGCCACGTTGGCAAATAATCGCCGGAATAATTGACACTGAACCTGACTTATAGAAGCAAATTTTGAAGACGGACGAGCCCCTTTCCAAACCCTGTTGCGAAATTAACAAGCAAAACTGCCGCATATTGGAGACGGAGAATCCACACGAGATTCAAAAAATAAAGGGTCCGCCAAATAACTTTTTTTTTTTTTTGAAAATGCTATAAAAAAAAAACTACTGAATATTATCTCAAATTTCTTTTTTATTTGAAAGTACAATCCTTCCGGTTAATAATGGAAAATAATTTCATTCAAATGGCTGTCTCGGCTGGCCATGCAGTAGCCTACACGATCGGTCCAATTTTTAAGCACATTATCGATTGTGTGCAGCTGTATTTCACCAATGGCTTCACGAATATTGTCTTTTAAAGCGTCAATTGTCTCTGGCTTGTTGGCGTAACACTTATCTTTGAGGGCACCCCACAAATAATAGTCCAACGGTGTCAAATCGCAGCTCCGAGGTGGCCAAACGACATCAGCTCTGCGGCTGATAATGCGATCTTCAAAAACAGGGCGCAAAACATCGAGTGTAGCTTCGGGTGTGTGGCACGTAGCGCCGTCCTGTTGAAACCAAATGTTGCCAATATCCTCCTCTTCAATTTTTGTGAACAAAAATTTGTTCAACATGGCCCGATAACGATCGCCATTGACTGTAACGGCCACTCCTTGCTCATTTTCGAAGAAAAATGGCCCAATTATGCCTCTGGACCAAAATCCGCACCAAACAGTGACTCGTTTTTGGTGTATCGGCTTTTCAATGTATGCGTGCGGGTTTTCTGTGCCCCAAATGCGACAATTTTGCTTGTTTACATACCCGCCAAGATCAAAATGAGCTTCATCTGAAAATATGATTTTTTTTTGGCAAAATCGGCATCTTCTGTAAGTCGATCGCAGCCCACTTAGCGAAGCGAAAACGCATTGGATGGTCAGTTGGCTTCAACTCCTGAACCAATTGGACTTTGTATGGCGTTATACCAAGTTCTTTATGCAAAATTCGTCTCAATGATGCCTCCGAAATGTTCAATTCTTGAGAACGACGGTGAATTGATGTTGATGTTGGCTTTTCACGCTTTGATTTATCGATGAGGATGCCAGTTTCTTTCACCTTTTTCAGAAGATAACGAACATACGGAGCTGACGGTGCTTCTCTTCTTCCAAAATCCGTACGCAATTTTCGCACACTTTCTGTAACATTACCATGATTTTCAAAGTAATGTCGCAATATTTCCCAGCGTTTTCAAGCGTATACACAACCATATTCGTTCAACCATATTCTGTCAAATCAGACATGAGCTAAGTGTTACCATTCACGAAATAAGCACTAGTTGAAAAAAAAAACGTTAGATGACGGACCCTTTACCATTACATGAACAAAGAGTGCCTGTTTGGGCCGCCGTTGGCGCCAAAACGATCATTGGACCATGTTCTTCATAGAATGCAAAACTATAGATGTTGGCTTATTATGTCAGCCTGAAAATGCATGGAAAAGTTCTGGACGGTTATTGAGGTCAACTAGATGGTACACCATGTCACACTACAAATCATCACACGTCTAGGGAACTGTGGTGACTGGCTACCAGATCTCCAGATCTGACCCTTTGGACTCCATTTCCTTGAGTTGTTTAAAAATCAAAGTGTACGCCTAATAGCTTTGGATCAAGCCAAACACTCGTGCCGATATCACGAGATCAATCCAAATGAATTGAAAAGCACCAAGTCTGGACCGCCTATATCTTATACAATGCATTTAGTGAAATGGTCTTAGGTCACACTAATTTTGTATTAAAAAAAAAATAAGTATAAACCAAATTTGAGTGGCATTGTTATTAAATTTTTGCCTTCGGATATGAAAAAGTTCATATCAGATGCTATATTTATATGGGGCCGAGGTAGAAAATGAACCCATCCTGACCGTATTTGGTAAAGTCACTTATTTTGTGCAAAAACATATACAGTCCAAATTTGAGAAAAATTTTAGTAATATTTTTGTTTTTTCATAGATTTGAGTGAAAATCGGAAGCAGCTTTATATGAGGGCTATGACTAAGAATAGTCCTACATAGTTTATTTTTGGACTACTGATTTATGGGTGTAACAAACATAGATAAACTAACTTTGACCGATAATTGCTTCCTATGGTAATAGAAGTCGATCCCATAGGGGTCATTTGTATGGGGACTAGGTCTGAACATGCACCGATATTCACCAATTTCAATAGTGTTCGTCCTATAAAAGGTTTATATACCAAATTTCATCAAAACATATTCATACTTACAAGATTTACATGGGCACACAACCGGACAGACTGACGGAAGGACGGACGGACGAACATTGCTATATCGTATCAGAAAGTAATTCTGAGTCGATCGATAATATTAATACTCAAATACTATTATAACTTACAAACATTAGCACAAACTCAACATACCCAACCACATACTGGTATAAGGTATACTAGCAGAGCCCAACACTCGAAACTCGAGTGCAAATTCTAGGAGATTAAATTTTTTCTTTCAATTTTTTTCTTTCAATATTTTTTTTTATGAATATTAAAATAAAGTTCATTAAGTTATGAATTTTTATTTAAAATTCATTAAATTTAATTATAAATATTTGTTGGACACACAGAAGATACATAAATGGGTTTAGTAATAAATAATTTTATAAGAGCCTAAAGGTATGCTAATCAATTTTAGCTAATTCATAAACACACAAACAGCGTTATACAGTTATTTATTTGAAGCTTAAATATATGTTTTATGTATGTGTTAATAGCAACTTTAAATGAACTTTACTCCAAAAAATAAAAAAATGTACCAGATGCTGCACATCTGTAAAGCAATATCTTTCAGATGGTATATTTTTTGTCAAAATCGGTTGATAACTGAGAGTTTAGGAGATGTAACAAGAAATCGTCTTGTCTATTAATATTATAGATATATCGCACATATGGAAACCAGTCGATTTTTGTTCTTAAGTTATTCAAAATTAACATGCCGACGTAAAAGATGGTGTACCCTGTACAACAACATCTCATTGTTTGATTACACTCACACTCTTGCCCTTCATAAATATTGTCGCTTATCATTAGGGAATTCATCGCAAAGCAAACAGTAGACAAACAGCCACATTCCAGCAGCATATGTGACTTGTGTACAATAGCAACTATTGCGAGGGACGGCCAGAGTTTATTTGAATTTGTATTAACGGAATTCTTTGTTAAGTTTCCTACAGACATTTCCCAGTTCAGCTATTTGTAACATTTTTGCGCGGCTATTGCAAATTAAATTTTGATGTTTATTCTTAGATTATTTTTATATTGTTTTTTGTTCTGTTCTTTATTGCGAAATGTGTTTGGTTTTAATATGGAATTTTATTTTATATGTTAAATGTTTCATGCAACATTAAACGTTGTCATCGTTGTTCTTACAAACAATTACAAGAATATAATTACAAGTTTTTCTTGTATGTTTTCTGTAGATGTCAGCAGAAAATTGTACTTTCGTTACATTAATAAATAAAATTTATTATTTTTTCGAGCTTCCTGTTAATCATGCTGTTAAGTTTTCACTTGAAGAAATTGCTATAGATAAACTTAAATTTAATAGGGTATTTAATCGATTGATTCGAAGAATTTCTTTGCACTCCATTTTGTAGCAACTCGTAATAAAGCCCACAATGAAGGCAAGATTAAAATTGTGTTGCCTTAATAGTAAATATCTTATCGTAGTGAAATATTTATAGTTGCTATAAGATTTCTGTTTCTGCAATCGAAAATATAGTTGTTCGACTAAAGCGCAATTTTTTTTTTTGCATGTTCCTTGACATCCACATAACATTTCATTAGTCTATGGCTATTTGGTTACAACAACATAATTATTAAGATACCTTAGTTAAGATTTGTTCACTTTTATTTACCATTGAAACATATTTCGTTTGCAACATACCTAAAACTCTGTTCAAAAAACAAATTTACGATTGTATCCAGTTGAAATCGAAAATTTAGTGATTTGTTTATTGGTTGGCACCTTTAAACCCAGGTTATATATCATTGGTGAGAGTGACACGAAACTTTGAATTCTAGGTTAGAAAATAAGGATTGGCTGCTTTCAAAACCCCTTGATTGAGTAAAGTTGGTAAACTATTCGGTTCCATTTAGAGAATTACTTGTCCTACGGTAAAAGTCACGCGAACCGGTTTCTGTATCACAATCGAAATTCTGGTGTCTTATTTCAGTAAATTTTGTGACCTTCTATCCTTTTTAGGGTTGACTCAATCAACTTAAACGTTCGATTGGCATGATTTAATGATGATTTAATTCAATAGGAACTTTAAGGACATAAACTAATTTTCATAACAATTCCTTCAATAATAACTTCACCTTAGAAACCTACGAAAATTTAAAAAATTTCTTAGAAACTTTGGAACCCCTGGTAACTTTAAAAGACCATGATCAATAAAGAAGTTTTTGGAAATTTGGAGTATTTAAAAACTAGCGATTTATTAAGCATTTCTCTTCACGTTCCGAAACTTACAAATTAGTTAACTACTTCAAAGAGTTGCGTTCCATTTCATATCCTTAAATTAAAAGTTCTCAGTATCTTTTTAAAAAAAGTATTGTTGGGAGAAGTCTTTCTTTCGCTTTGATATTAATTCAAAAATCCAAACTTGTGTTTCTAGGAGTTCAGTATCCTAAGAAAACTCTGATGGTATTTCTTTGATTTTTTAAATCTTACCTTATTCAAAATACTACAGAACATTTTCGGAGTCAATGTTTGGGGGTGAGAAATTCCAAGTTAGGGTGACAGTGCTAAGCCAGAATAGTAAAACCTCTAAAGGGTTAGGTGTTCTCAGGCCAAATTTGTTGGTTATATTTTTGATAATTTTTTTTTTTTTTTTTTTTTAATAATTCTTTATTTGCAATCTATTTAACAATAATAAGCAAGTTAGTTAAAAATTAATAATTACATAAGTTTTAATCTCCACTGAGGTTAAAACGTTCATAAATACGTACATAATGTACGAGTATAACATATATAAAACTTGAATCTATGTGTTTACATATTTACAATTATTATTGTCTAAAAGGTAGATCTAAAATGTGGTGTCTTTTAAGTCTATTTACCTCTTCACTGTCATCTAGTAGGCTAATAGCGAGTGGGTTTGAGTGATTGCTCAGTCTTTCAAGATACCTAGAGCTAAAGCTTTTAATTTCATCTTTTATTTTTGGTATGTGTAAGTCTTTATGAACCAGGGAGCATTAACAATCATTCTAAGGGTTTTAGATTGGTAGCGTTGTAGAATTTCAATATTGGAGTTGCTTGCAGTACCCCAAAGCTGAATTCCATATGTCCATACAGGTTTTAAAATGGTTTTATATAGCAGAACTTTATTTTCAAGGCTCAGCTCTGAGTTTTGACACAACAACCAATACATGCGCCTTGTTTTTAATTGTAAGTGGTTTCTTTTAGCCGTTATATGATTCTTCCATGTCAGCCTTCTATCTATATGCATTCCTAGGTATTTGACACATTCTGATTTTGGAATTATTTCCTCATTTAGATAAATTTGGGGACAGTCACCTTTCCTTAGTGCAAACGTAATGTGCGTGGACTTTTCAGCATTTACACATATGTTCCATTTTTTTTTAGCCAATTCGAGATAGTATTAAGATGATTTTGGACCCGATTTGAAGCTTTCGCTTTACAGTCATCACTTGCCATTAGAGCTGTGTCATCCGCATATGTTGCAACTACTACGTCGTCATCAACTGGCATATCTGAGGTGTAAATCGTATAGAGCACAGGACCAAGGACACTACCTTGTGGAACACCTGCCTTTATGTCACAAATATCCGAAACTTCATTGTTTGTTTTAACATAAAAATAACGATTTTGTAAATATGATTTGAGTACTAAAAAAAGGCGCAGGGAGATATTGTTTTAGCTTGAAGAGAAGACCTGAATGCCATACCCTATCGAAAGCTTGCTTGATATCCAAGAATATAGCAGAACAGAACTGTTTCTTTTCTAACGCATTTCTAACAATATTTACAACTCGATGGCATTGTTCCGGTGTTCCATGTTTATACCGAAATCCAAACTGATATTCAGGTATAATATTTTGCTTATCTAAAATTGGCTGTAATCTTCGTAACAAGAGTCTTTCAAAAACTTTTGAGAAGGTAGACAAAAGACTTATTGGTCTATAAGACTTAATATCATGTTCTGGCTTACTTGGTTTTCAGCACATTTCCATTGTTCAGGAAAGTGGTTCAGTCTCAAAATTGAATTGTAGATTAGAGTTAATAAAATTATAGCTTTTTTAGGCAGAGATTTTATATCTTTGGCGCAAATTTTATCGAAACCTGGTGATTTTTTATTATTAAGCTTAGATATTTCTAGTTTCACTTCATTGGGAGAAATATGTTTGATGGGAAAATCTAATTGACATGGGCTGTCGAGAAACGTGGATACCATTGTTTCGCCTTCCGTTTTATTTAATGAAAAGGGCTGAAAAGTAGATTCTAAGTATTGCGAAAACGCGTTGGCTTTACTGGAATCGGATTTGTACCACAAACCATTTGTGTCTTTTATGGGCACGATACTTTCTATTGGCCTTTTTAAGTATTTTGTAGCATTCCACAGATTATGCTCGTTAGTTTTTGAAGTGTTTAAGTTTTTTAAATAATTGCTGAGTTGTTCGCTTTTGTAGTCAGCTAAACGTTGTTTTAGTTCATTCGTTGCCCGATTTAAATTGGTTTTATCCACAGTATTTCTGGTGTGTTTCCAGATTCTCCTTAATCTTCTTTTATTTATTATAAGATCCCTAATTTCCGCTGAAACTAGTACCTTATTTCGATTACTTGTTTGCGAATTAGTTGGTGTTGACACAAAAGCTGCTTCATGAATTAGGTTCGTAAAATCTTCAACAGTACGATCAAGTTCCGTTCCATCTTTTATTCGAATATTTAGACTAACATTTTCTACTAACCAATATTGGAACGAGTTTAAATTAGTTCTAGGAGAAATCGAGTATAAGTGGTGAATGATCCGAACTTAACTCATTTGTATCCAGAATATCTAAAAGATATCTAGGAATACCGGAATAAACAATAAAATCCAATAAATCTGGAATTTTTTGGGGGTCGCCTGGCCAATGGGTCGGCACTGAAAACTTATTATTTGTTATACTTTTATAAAGTTCTTTGCCTTTAGCATTTTCAATTCTTGAGCCCCACCATGGATGCTTAGCGTTAAAATCTCCTCCGACGATGAATTTATCTCCAAGTTTAGAAAAAAATTGTCAAAATTATTGCATTTTATGTTATGCCTAGGAGGAAAGTAAACAGAATAAATAGATACATTACTATTGTCACATTTAATTTGGATTCCCGCAGCTTGAAGATGAGGTTTGATATAATTGTCGAGTTTGGAATATTTTAAAGAGGATTTAACTAGAATTGCAGAACCACCATGAGCCCTATTTCCGGGATGGTTACATGAAATTTGATCTTACCCTTTTATTTTAAAATAAGTTTTGTCAGTAAAATGAGTCTCAGATATAAGAAATATATCGATGTGATGTAGTTGCATAAATATTTCAGTTTCCCTTATGTGATTTGAAAGGCCGTTGGCATTCCATATTGCAATACGTAAATTTATTTGCATAATTTAGAAATAAGTATTGTAATCATATAATCAGGTTTGCTAACATGGCTTCAATTCTATCCATTGAATTATTGTTGGTAATACCACTGTTATTATTATTTTGATTTGAATTCCTTAATGCTTCAGAATAAGTTTCATTGTTGGCGAATTGGTTCGTATTTGTGAAGGTGTTATTATTTATATTATTTAATTGCGGAAAAGCATTAGGATCCGTAGAAAATTTGTAAGATTGATGATTGTTTTGGGAGTAGTACCCTTGGTTGGATCTTCTTTGAGAAATTTTTTTTGTATATTTGGCAACCTCTGTAGTTGGCCGTATGATCTTTCAAGCAGTTGACACAACGAGCTGACGAATTAATGTCTTTACTGCATTCAGTTGTTGGGTGATTAAGTCCACATTTAACACAGTTAAATGGCCTCTTACAGTAGGTTTTTGTATGTCCGAAAAGTTGACATCTATGACATTGTACAATTTCAATAGTTTTCCTAGGTGCCTCTACAGAAATTGTAGCGTGATTAATGTTTTATATTAAAAATCTCTTTGTTGTTAGGGTTGGGTTCCAGGTCAATATAAAACATTGGAAGAGGTTCCTTGGTTAGTTTACTTTGGATATTGGTAACATTACGTACTTGATGACCCAAAAGGATTAATTCAGCTTTTATGTCTGTAATAGGAGTAGAGTGGTGAAGCCCTTTTATTACTACCCTATAGGAGCGTTCTTGTTTAAGCTGAAATGTGTGAAAGCCTATACTATGGCCTTCTAAATGCTTAACTATTTTTCTATATGAATCAATTGTCTTTACCATAAGCCTAATCTGATTGTTTTTTAAGCACTTATAGTTAAATTCTTCATTAGGTATAACAGTAGAAATATCACTTATCATTTTTTTTTTATGTCTATGACATCAGGGATGTATATAGGTGGTAGTTTTAGTGTTGATACAGCTTCCTCTTCATCATTGCCATCAACATCATTACAATCTTCGTCACCATCATTTTGTAACATTGCAAATTGGTTGCTGGTAGTTGGTTGATCATCGTTATGAACAATTGTTCTGCGTTTGTTTTTGTATAATTTAGGAGAACCAAATTCTTGTCGTTTTCGGTTATTTGAAATTTTTTGCCATTCTATATCAATACATTTGTCAGCTTCGTCATCATCTGCAGCCATAGTGTTGTTTATATATTGCAACAACACAGCTCAATGCATTGAGATGATTTGACTTAAAACAACAAAAGTGTTTAAGGGGACTAAAATTCTTTCAAAAAGATCACTAATCCGTTTGTTTACTTCAAGTAGCAATTATTTTGTTAGTTTTTTTAATTTTTTTTTTTTAATTTTTTTTTTTTTTTTTTTGAAAAATTTACACAAGCGATAAACAATCAACACGTCCGATCACAGCCACAGTTGATTTGGATTTTTGATAAATAATTTATATTTTTTCGTTATCTTGATGTTTGTTTGCTTAGTTCTTTAACTCTTCACTAAAATTGTAGCTAAGGCTTAAATAAATAATTTTTATTAATATTCCATGTAAGAAATAGAATAAAAAAATGCTGATGTATGTTTGATTTAATATTAAAAATATCACTCATAGGTGTACATCTCTTCTACTCTACTAATAAATAATAATCATACGCCATTGATTTAAAAAAGCGGGGAAAATTACAATATTTCAAAGATTTTATTCGATAACATTAGCTGAGGAATGAAATGAAAAATCATCAATAGTTCTTGAGTTATAGCTGAAAAACTAAGCAAACAAAAATCATGATAGATAATTACTTTTTGAAGAAAAGGCACTTTTAAGAAAATATACTTGTTTAATAAAAAACTACTTTTTTTAAGAAAAGGCAACCAGTCATCAGCTTCTTACCCAATTCAAAATGGTATCCCACAGGTTATCTTGTTTCTTATAGCTTTTAACAAGCTTAGTTCGATTATAGAGTTAAACAGGGAAATTGATTTCACGGCCTACGCTGATGGTTTTAATTTGATCATTAACTCGGGCAAATCGAAAAACCCAGTAATCAATCTAGACAGTTTATTGAAGAACATCGATCAATGGTGTAGGGCTCCGGCGCGTCCCTATCGATGGGTAAATGCAAATTCATACATATATGCGTAAGAGAGAATGTAAATGTACCATTACAACTTCAAACTGTCAACTAACCAAAGTTGATAGCCTGAGGGTATTGGGTTTACATCTGAACAAAACATACACATTGATAATCTCGTGAAGTCCTTAAATGGATCTTTGAACATTATTATATGCTTATCGAGCCATAAACTAAATTGCAACATATTAAATTTTTTATCGTTTATAAACGCATTGATTATATCGAAAATAAGATATACTTTACCCTTTTTCGGATTTTCTTCAAAATCCAGGCTAAGTAAATTAAACACACTATTGTTGAACTCAGCAGCCTGGAACTCTCTTGGTGCCTTTCGCACAACACCCTGCAGTAACATGTTACATGAATCAAACATACCAAGTTTGGAAACTCAATTAAATATTGTTTTAACAAAGTTTTCTAGTATATTCCGTACAAACCCTAATAAATTACTTAACTCCATCATGGAGAAGATCACCAAATCAAGGAGAAATTCAAAAATTTATTCCATTATTGCTAGAATAAAGGCAAATTGCGATACTCTTGGAATTCTAGTAAAACCATTGACAACTAAAATCAGAAATTACCCCCCGTGGTTGCTTAATCAGAATAACGTAAATACCTCACTCCATATGTTCAACAAAAGCCAACATAATTCATATATATTTCTCACTTTGTTGAAGCAACTTCGGAAAGGTTTACCTCTTCACAAATTTATATCTACAGATGGATCCCGATCGGAGAACTTAGTATTTAGTGTTACAATTAATCGCGAGGTTATAATAACCTCAAACCTACCAGCATATAGCTCCATCCTATCTACAAAATTGATTGCCATATACCATGCAATAAAATATGTTGGCTCCAAGAGAGGGAAGTACGCAATATGCTCTGATTTTCTATGATAAGTTACCAATAATAACCCCTACGTTTCCTACATAAGAAATACTTTGATACATAGACAAAATGATATAACTCTTGTTTGAACGTAGGATCATTGTAACATTGAAGGAAATGAATACGCTGACAGCGTAGCGAAAAATGCCCTAAGATCCCCCTCATAGGTACTGAAAATTACAATACAAGGGACCTTTTGAAAAATATCAAATATTACTAGTCCGAACATGATGACACCTATTCTCAGACCTCGTATTGGTACAAAACTATTAATAAAGACTAGCAGATTCCAGCGCTCGAAATTCGAGTGCAATTTCTAGGCAACTTTATTTTTCAACTTAGCCAATTCACAAACCAACACCTTTATGGTTTGTTCAGGCAAACCATAAACAAAAACACAATAACAAATTTAATAAGTACACATATAGCACATGTATAATTTTATGTATGTATTAGTAGCAACTCTAAATGCAATTTACTCAAAATAAAGGAAAAAATTAAAAAACCTGTAAATCTGCAAAAGGGCTAAAAAGAAGTACCTCTCAAATAATATACGTTTGGTCAAAATCGGGATAAAACGGTAGAACAAAACATCGGTCACAAGAAATCGACTAGCCTATTAATATTATAGAAGATAAGTTTAATATTAGAAAATATTATAACTGTCAAATAAACAAACTAAATCGAAAGAATATTATGAAGTTTTTAAGGATCCGTCTAGGCCACTCCAAATACATACATGACCCTTTGATAAACATTCCAATCATACCTACATGTAACTGTAATATTATATGTCCTTCATCCCACGAATATATCCTATTCTATTGCCCCCAATACCAAAATATAAGACAACAAATATTTAAAAATGAAAACCTTTTATCCTTGAAATCCGATGCTGCTGTAGACAACATTAAAAATATAATTGAATTCCTGAAAAAAACTCAAATCTATAACTTTATTTAACCTAAGTAAGATTATTACTATGAACTTAAGTTGAGCTTAAAGCCTAGGTAGCTATTGATCAGTTTATAGCAATAAGCTTATAATTTTAAATGTAAGTTAATATGTAAATAAATAATAAAAAATACTTTTTCAATAAAAGGAACTTTTTTAAATAAGAGGTACTTTTTTTTAATAAAAGGTAGTTTTAAATAAAAGATGCTTTTTAAGAAAGTTTACTTTCTAGTAAAAGCTATTTTTTAATAATAGTTACTTTTTTGGTATATATGTTCCTTTTTCTCTTGCAAGGATATAGGTGAAATTTACTTTTTTAATAAAAGGCACTACTTTATTATGGCACTCTTTTAATAAAAGTCAGTTTTTTAATAAAAACTTAATTTATAAAAAAAAAGATAATTAAAAAAAAATATTTTTTCATAAAAGTAACTTTTTTAATAATAGGTACTTTTTGAATGAAATGCATTTATTTAAGAAAATTCACTTTATTAAAAAACTATACTATTTTAAGAAAAGTACTTTTAAAGAAAATTTTGTTTTTTAAAAACAGGTATCTTTTTAAATAAACGTTTCTTTTTAAAGAAAGTAAATTTTTTAAGAAAATTGACTTTTTTGAGAAAAGGTACTTATTTAATAAATGTAATTTTTTACTAAAAGGTACTTTTTTAATTAAAGGTACTTTTTTAACAAAAGGTATTTTTTGAATAAAAGGACTTTTTTAATAAAAACAAGTAAGAAAATTATAGTCGGTCTAGACCGACCATATGATAGCCTATACTATGGTTTAGAAACCCTATATTTCGGTCCATCTAATTCGATATAGAAAATAAGCATAAACCAAATTTGAGTGGCATTGTTATTAGTTTTTTTGTTGCAAATATGAAAAAGTTCGAAAAATGGACCGATCTTGACCATATTTGGTAAAGTCAGTTATATTTTGAAAAAATATATACAAACCAAATTTGAGAAAAATCTGTGCAATATTTTTGTTTTTTGATAGATTTAAGTGAAGATCGGGAAGCAGTTTATATGGGACCTATGACTAAGAATTGTCCCATAGGTATTATTTTTGGACTACTGATTGATGAATACAATAAACACATATAAACCCAATTTGATTGAGATCTATATTATAATTTGGATCTTATGGCTTTTCATGTCGGTTTCATAGGGGTCATTTGTATCGGGGCTAGGTCTGAACATGGACCGAATTTCACCAATTTCAATAGCGTTCATCCTGTGGCCAATGAAAGCTTATATACTAAATTTCATCAAAATATATTCATATTTGCGACCTGTGGTTTGATTACAAGCTTTACATGGACACACCAACGGACGGACGGACGGACGGTTGGACGGACATTGCTAAATCGACTCAGAAAGTGATTCTGAGACGATCGGTATAATAAAAGATGCGTCAAGGTCAAATATTTTTGGTAGTTATAAACGGCAGCACAAAGTCATTATACCCAAACCACATAGTGGTATAGGGTATAATAAAATGTACTTTTTTAATAAAAGGTACTTTTTTTAATAAAAAATACTTCTTTGTAAAAAATACTTTGCTAATTGTATTATTTTAAGAGAAGGTGCTTTTTGAGAAAATTAATTTTTTTTTATGAAAATATACTTTTCTAAGAATAGGTACTTTTTTTGAAACGTAGTTTTTAAGAAAAGGCACTTTGTAATGAGGGCTACTTTTTAAATAAGCATATTTTATTAAAAAATCGCTTTTTTTAGGAAAATTTACTTTTTTAAGAAAATTAACTTTTTTAACAAAATTTACTTTTTAATAAAAGGTAGTTTTTCAAAGAAAGGTACTTTTTAGTAAAAGGTACTTTTTTAATAAAAGGTACTTTTTTAATAAAAGGTACTTTTTTAATAAAAGGTACTTTTTAAAAAAGGTGCTTTTTTAATAAAAGGTACTTTTTTAATAAAAGGTACTTTTTTAATAAAAGGTACTTTTTTAATAAAAGGTACTTTTTTAATAAAAGGTACTTTTTTAATAAAAGGTACTTTTTTAATAAAAGGTGCTTTTTTAATAAAAGGTACTTTTTAATAAAAGGTACTTTTTAATAGAGGGTACTTTTTTAATAATATGTGCTTTTTTAATAAAAGGTACTTTTTTAATAAAAGGTACTTTTTTAATAAAATGTACTTTTTTAACAAATTGTGCTACTTTAAGAAAAGGTACTTTTTTGAGAAAATTTTCTTTTTGAGAACTTTTTTTCAAGAAAATGTACTTTAAGAAAATTTGGTTTTTTAAGAAAATGTGCTTTTTTAAGAAAATTTACGTTTTTAAGAAAATTTATTTTTTTAAGAAACGTACTTTTAAAGAAAATTTATTTATTTAAGAACAGGTATTTTTTGTAATAAAATATACTTTTTTAAGAAAAGGTTTTTTTTTAAATAGAAAGTATTTTTTAAATAAAAGGTACCTTTTAAATAAAAGTTATTTTTTAAATAAAAGGTAATTTTGAATAAAAAGTACCTTTTAAATAAAAGGACCTTTTTAAATAAAAGGTACTTTTTAAATAAAAGGTATTTTTTTTAAAAGGTACTTTTTAATAAAAGATACTTTTTTAATAAAGGGTACTTCTTAATGAAAGGTACTTTTTTAATAAAATGTATTTTTCTAACAAATTTAACCATTTTAATACAATGTGTTTTCTTGAGAAAAGTTATTTTTTCGAGAAAGGGTACTTTTTAGAAAACTTAATGTTGGGAAATGTATTTTATTAAAAAAACGTGTATCAAGAAAAGGTAATTTTTAAAAAATCTTACTTTTAAAGAAAAAGTACTTTTTAAACAAAGGATTTTTTATAAATAGACACTCTTGGAAAAATTACTTTCACGAGAAAATGTGATGTTTTAAGTAAATATACTTCTTTAACCCTGGAAGATTACTCTTCATTTTAGTACATTAAAGTAACTCTTCGTCGAATCTACGAACAATTTTTTTAAAAAATTTCTAGCTGAACGATTTTTAAAGTAAAAAATAAACAAAAATTTTTTTTACCTAAACATTTTATTAAAAAATAAAGAAAAAATAAAATATACAAATAAAAATTCTGTTTCAGTCTTAAAATTCGATACGAGTTTGGCCCCTTTTTTTGGTTTATATCATAAAGAATAAATGAGCTTCGTCGATTCGACGAACAGTAACCGTCCAGGGTTATGAAAATTTACTTCTTTAAAATAGGTAGGTTTAAAGAGAAAGTGCATGTAAAATGTTTTTAGTTGTTATATCAATACTTAGACATATGAGTGACAATTTTATTAAATTGAATATTAATCAAAAGCCGTTACGAAGTCAGTCTACGACCTCAAACAATGTAAACGAAAAAGGGGGATTGGCTTTATATTGCTAAAAATTAATGGGTGCTTCAGTTTAAGAAGGAGTAATGTGTAAAGATTTTACAAAGTAATTTAGCCTTACAAATAACCGGTCTTTCTTCTTTTTGAGCACAGTTATAAAGTAAAATACCGTTAGAGACCCAATTGCAAATTTTAAGTTGCTAGCATAGGCGCTGGCTAGTAATCCGATTAACAACTTTTGGAACTATGTACCATATACAATCCCAACTTAGTAAGACTTAACAATCTCCTAAAGATATCAGCGAGAGAATAATAATTGCTGAATTTGATAATATTATGCCTCTCCAATTAGAAGTATCTAAAGAAGCTTTAAGGGTTTGTGAACCAAATATAAAGTACTAAATAACTAATATGACAATCTCTCAATTAAACTTATTAGCTTGTATTCTAATTTTCGAATTGTAATAAAATTAATTATTGTTACGTATCATGCTTAGTTCATACTTCGAAACTGAACATCCATGATGAATACTCTGATTATTCAAAGTAACTGCATGAAATTCTACGAATATATTGCATTTAAGGTTCCTTCAAATTGCTATAACTGAAGCAACAGTTGTAAAAGACTTCTGTCAAGTCCTTCATGAAACAAATTGCCATTTCTCTAAAAAAGTTTCGTTGCAAGTGCCTTTAAAGTTAATTCTCAATTGTATTAATTTCGATTGCATTAATAGCATTTTTAAGTAATTACTGCCTTAATAACATAAAACATAAAAAAATGCTATTGAATTGCATACAACTACATGAATATGAGTGTGCAAGTACATGCATACATGAATCGAATTGAATTAAAGCTCTCTACAAAATTACTTCAAATTATTGTTGATGTGTTGTTGTTGTTTTACAGTTGTTCTTGTTGGCTTAAATTACTTAAGGCCCATTGTAAAACAAACTTTTAACCTAAATACCAAAAGGCAAACCAATAAAAGCATTGCAACTCATGAAATTAAATGATAGAATGTGCAATAATTCAATGAAACTCGCACATAAAATTCCATTTCTTTGCTGTAAATTTTTTTATTATGATTTTTATGTATTTTTTTTTTTTTTTGTTGTGCAATGATAATGAATGCGAATAAGTAAAATTAAGAAAAAAAAAAAATTAACGCCAACATGCGTAAGTTGTGAACTTAATTATAAAGAACATTTCGAAAAAAATTGCAAAAAATTCATTCAGTCGTTGCAAACAAATTGAGAAACAGACAAGTGGTTTTTATTATAACTATGAAAACATTTACAAAATGGCTTTAGATTAATACACTTATGTAAGCTTAAAGAACAATTCAGCAAATTTAAATTTATGGACCTGATAGTTTTAAATCAAATGAACAACATTCTAAAAATACTTTATTTGACTTTAAACAAGTTTTATTTTTAACTTACACTCTTTCAATTAAAACAAAAAAATTCAGACTAGAAAATAATCGTAAATAATAATAAAAAGCCACTAGACAAAAATAGCCTTACTTCCCTAGAATCAACTTTCTTAAGACACTAACGATTTTATCGAGTTGTCCTTTTCAAAGTTTTTTTAGCGACATACTTAATTATTTTCGCTGCATTTTGAAATCTGTGACCGTTTTACTAGTGTTTTATTTAAAGTGCAGTAGTGTAAAGTTGAAAGTGTCTCAAAAATTCTTTTAGTACCTTGAGTCGAGACTAAAAACTAGTTTATTGCAGCCGTGTAATCCACAATTAATGGAAGTTAAGAAACAACATTGTTAGGATCACCGATTATTGAAGATTAGATTACAACTTTGCATAATTTAAGGTTTCTTAGAAAATTCACAATTGAGACGAGACCAAACTACAATGAAAACTTATTAAGAGTAGATTCTTGAGATCGGATTCCTTTAACAATCCTCCATTGAGTTTATTATTAAATTATAAACTTGTCAAGATCAATTAAAATTCCACTACTAAATGGTGAGATCGAAAAAATCTTAACACACGTTTTTCCCCTTTACTTTTTTTCAAAAACATTTGAATTATTTTTTTTATCAAGTTATCTTTAAAAATATGTCAGCTATTATGTTTAATGAAAACCCTGCACAATTTTTGATAATTTGATTAAAGAGTATGGCTAAAATCTTAAATATTTTCAATAAAAACCAATTTGGTCCTCCAAAAAGTTAGCTGGGTTCTTTCGAAAACTATTTCCAATATTATTATAAAGTATCAGGATTTGACCATTAATGGAAAACCTGATTCAGGAAGAAAAGAAGGTTTATTTAATGTTTGTAAGGTCAACGAACTAGAGAGCATATGGAAAAGCTCACCCTACACATCCGGAATAAAAGCAGCCAGGTTAGACCAGAGATCGGACTATTTGTGCGAAAGTTTAAAGCTAATCCTGGTTGGAAGATACACAAAGTAAAACACTTCCATACAGAAATGCTGTTAAAATTTTAGAAACCAAAAATAGAGCAGGGAAACTAAAGTTATGTTTTATAAAAAAAAATTAAAATCTGTTATTTAATGGACGGCCAAGCGTATGTAGTGGCAGATTATTTTATGTTGCCAAAAGTTTTATGTTGCACAAAAGTGGGAAAATTCAAAAAAAAAGCTCCTGGCATAGCAAGCAATATGCAGTTGCAGCAAACGATGCATGTCATTTGTTACAAAGAGCTCTATAAATACAAAAAAATATATTACAGAGTGTTTGCAAAAAGACTCCTTCCGTTCATAACAACACAATGCGCCCACGTATTTTTAGCCCGATATGGAATCCTGTCACTACGGTAACAAAGCCCTTGAATGGTACAAAAACAATAATGGAGCTTAGGCCAGTGGAGAGTTATTGAGATTTTGTAAAAAAGGCGTTTTAGAGCACAAAATGGTGTCCCAAGAAAATGTGGAAGATTTTAAACGAAAGGGTTTTCGGAAAAGGTCCATAAGTTCGCAAGTAGTGCTTAGAACTATAAAATTTATCTTTTTTTTTTTGTAAGATCTAATATAATTAATTAAATAAAAAAAATCAAAACTAGGTCCAATGCACAGTGGCCAATTTGGCTTCGCTAGCGGCATTTAATTCAAATTTACAAATTTGAAAAACCGTTAATTTTTTTTTAACAATCGATAACAAATACATTCACTAGATTTGTATCGATTTTTGAAAGCTCAGCTTATAGCTGATGAACAGCTGTGAGCTGTCAAAGTCAGCATATGTTTCTGCAAGTGTTGTGCAAAATATTTCCGCCTTTTTGATCATCGTTTTGCTATTCGTGTTAAACTTGCAAATTTTATTATTTTCATTAAAAGTTTTGTTATATACTAACGCCAAGGTATGTATTTTATAAAAAAAACTGTTGTTGTGATCTGTGTATACTTATGTTATTTATAAAACGTAATCGTGTTTAAGTGTATTAGCAACTCGCCCATTGTAACGTACACCTGTATTTCGTGGAGTAGAACTTACAAAATTCACCTGCATTCAGTGTAATTGTAAATTTTCCTATATGTGTAAACCATTGTGTGTCCACAATGTCCAAAATTAACTGCGAGTACCTGCGAGCCTTCAATTTATTGTACTTTTTAGGCAAAATGTCAGTGTCAAAATGCACCCTTTTTTAATATGGCATGGAGAAGCGATCCCCACCAAGAAGTTTCTCGTCGTGGAAAATTATGTTTTTGGTACCGTTTTGAGCAAAATTACCTATACTCAGAAGGAGCAGTGCGAAATTGAAAGGAAACTGCGAAATTTTGCTAGTAGGCTTATCCAAAAGTGGAAGGCCTGTGGCAGAAGTAAGGTGTTTTTCGAAAAAATTAACCAAGAATGGCTAGATACACCATTGGTATTATTGGGAAAAAAAGCAAATGAAAATATTGGACGACCGGAAAAAGAGCTTTCCGAGTGCTGCAGAAAAACGCAAGTCAATAAGATGTCAGGGCTTACAGAGGAAGTGTCATGTGAAGGATTGTTGGTAGCTGCAAGCTGCAGTTTATATAAAGCTGGAAAGCGCAGTGCTTCCAAAGTTGTAGAAATGGTAAATGGCGATGAGGAGTTTAGCGGAAAGGTAATAAAAAATATAAACAAACCAAAGCCCCTTCCATCAAAATTTTCGGACGATAAAGCGCTTGCACTATTTGTAGATCTTGGACATACCAGATACACTTGGAACTTGAACAAGAAATCAGCAAGAAACCAAAACGCCGATATTTATTCATGCTACGAAAAATTACGCTTCGCCAAAAAAAAGTGCTATCCTAGTGACATTACAGTCACTGATTATTATGCTAACGTGCCACTACAAAGTCTTGTGGACCATACAATAAATAGGATCATGGAAGCACACCCTGAAAGTTTTGAAATCCCATCCAAATGATGGCAGCAGCGGCCATTCCACGTATAGGCAAAAATTTAACGACTGCGAAGGAAACATGAGAGACCAATATTTATTTTCAATTTGTATTGTACCACTGCAAGTGCAGAACGGACCGACAGTTTTATGGAAAAACAATCGACCTTCTTCTACACGATAGTCGACCAATCAAAATACTTTGCGAGAAGGAAACGGCGGACCTGAGTCACAGGGAAATTGAAAATATTAAGAGCCAAATATTAAATATTGTACCAACATATGTAAACTCATTGATTATTGATCACCAATTTCACATGACCATGCTTGATGGTAAAACGTTCAGCGTCATTTCAGAATCTTCTTCGCAAATATGCGGAATCTGCAACGCAACACTGAAAAAAATGAATGACTTAAATTTGGTGAAGAGCTTTCCAATTAAAGTGAACCTCTTTCAATATGGGCTATCCGGTCTCCACGCCTGGATAAGGTTTTTTGAATGTATTTTGCACATATCCTATAGAATACCAATAAAAAAGTGGCAAACTCGTGGTGCTGACAAGGATATTGTTGGACAAAATAAAACAAATATACAGCAGAAGCTACGAGAAGAAATGCATTTGTTGGTCGACATACCAATGGCTGTTACTGGAAATACCAACAACGGAAATACGGCAAGAAGGTTCTTTCAACAACCAGATTTAGCCGCTCGTATAACTGGAGTGAACGAAAATTTAATATATCGATTCAGCGTCATCTTACGAGCACTTGCATGTGGATATGCCGAAATTTTTGTTAGTTTATACCCTTGGTTTTACATGCCCTCGTCTGTTCACAGAATTTTAATTCGTGGAGCAGACATAATCAATCATTTTTCGCTTCCAATTGGTATGATGTCCGAGGAAGCGCTTGAAGCCAGAAATAAAGATTATCGGAACATCCGTGAAAATAATACCAGAAAAAATTGCAGGAAAAATTCAATGGAAGATATAATTAACGCTCTTTTTGTTTCTTCTGATCCCTTAATATCTTCATTGTCGAACGGCTCATCAATTTCATATTCCTGAAATATTAGTTTCGATAAGGAAGTAAAAAGCTTGCTTATAATGCATCATTTTGAAGATGATTTCTCTGAATCTGATACTGAAGAATCTGATTAATATTTCTTTTATAATATGGTTTCTCTTTGAGTTGACAATTTTTTTCTTATTTTATATATGATTATATGGTGGAAAATTTTTATTGAATTAAAAACAAAATAAAAAATTAAAAAAAAAATTAAAAATAAAAAATTTTAAATTAAAAAAAAAAAAAAAATTAAAAAAAAAAAAAAAATTTAATTTTTTTTCCAAAAATTGTTTGATTTTTTTCTGAATTGAGAAAAAAAAATTTTTGAAGATATCTTCTTTACTTTGGAAGCTATGAATAAAATGCCGCTAGCAAAGCCAAATTGTCCACTGTGCAATGGTTTGAATATTATTATATTTTATGTGTGTTAAGATTTTATCGATTTCACTCCTTAATTCGGTTTCATCACAAAAGTTTACCGGAGTCATTCATGGTTGCGTCGAGAATAAATCACAATTTTAGAATTAGAATCCATAATTTTAGAATCCATAATTAAGCCAAAAAATTAATCATAAGTTAGTTGGAGTAAAGATCTTTTAAAATTATCTTAATAATCCTCTTATAGATCCTCCTAAAAATGGAGTCCAGATCATTTAAGTATCAAGATTAACTCACGAGTTAGTTGGTGTTAATATCCAATAAAATTATCTTAAATGTCCTCTTAGATTCTCTTAAGGTAAGGTTTTAAGGGCGAGAAAAGGCTTTTTTTTCATAATATGTTTTGGAAGATATGAATAATGTTGGATTATATATTTCATATACCTGTTATAGTATAACATTTTCAGGTATAGTATAACAGGATTTTCACATACCCGGCTATCACCTTCTATCCCTTTTTATTCTGCATAGGGGCCTTGTTATGTACATTATTGTGTACCAGTACCAGCAACATCTGAACTGTAATGATGCAGAATTTAACTCACTTTGGGTTAGGTTCGTATAGAAGCCCAAATGCAGAAAGGGAACATACCTGTAATGGCTTCGACGCCCTTTCTGAATCCATATCTAGAATCCTAGAGAGTTGCCCGAATAGTGAAATCATTGTTGCCGCATAACCATCTAGCGCAACTAGTGAATCAACCAACGCACATTCCGTGCATTGAAGGAAAACAACAAAATACTCTCGACCTTTTTCTCACTTCACACCCTGATAAGTATGAAATGAAAATATTTGCACCTCTCGGTAATTCGGATCACTGCACCATTTCTGCATCCTTTTCGTACTCTGTACTTCAAAGTGTTTCAGCACCAGCTATGAAGCGCTTAGTGTTAATTTACGAAAAGACTCGTTGGGCTGAGCTCAACGCAAAGCACATTTCGGCTAAATCTAATCAAATATTATGGTTTAACCAGACTTGCAGAGATGCAGTCAGATCCAGAGAGGAAGCATCAGATATTTGCAACGCAAACAGGCGAGAACTCAATGTGCCAAACCACTCTGCTCCTCGGGGCAGTAAGAGATTTTGGTCACTTGTTAACGGGTTAAAAAAAAACGCTAGTTCTGCTATCCCAACTCTCTTAATGAATGACCAAATATTCACTGAACCAGTTGATAAGGCTAACCTTTTAGCTGAACTTTTTGCAAAAAACTCGTTTTTGCCGGATAGCGATCTACCTCTGCCGGAACTTGAAAGTACTTTGCCTAAAATATTCTTTCGAGCACGTGCAGTTTAAAAGGTTTTTTCGGATCTGAACATTAATAAGTCTTCGGGACCGAATGGTATACAAGCACTGGTGCAGAAACAGTGTTCTTTGACGCTAGCCAGACCATGGGCAAGCCTTTTCAGCCTTTCGTACCGTGCGAGAGTCTTTCCCTCTTACTGGAAAGTTGCTAATGTTCAACCAATCCCTAAAAAGGGTGCGGCTAATAACCCTGAAAATGACCGTCCAATTGAGCATGATCAATTTCCATCTTGTGAACTACCTAAAGGCCAACTCACTTCTTAATAATCGACAGTATGGCCTTTCGTACCGTGCGAGAGTCTTTCCCTCTTGCTGGAAAGTTGCTAATGTTCAACCAATCCCTAAAAAGGGTGCGGCTAATAACCCTGAAAATGACCGTCCAATTGAGCATGATCAATTTCCATCTTGTGAACTACCTAAAGGCTAACTCACTTCTTAATAATCGACAGTATGGCTTCCGTAGAAATCGGTCACGGGAAACGTGTTAGCTCTACTTTCTGAGCACTGGAGTCGATCCATTCGCAATTTTGGCGAAAGTAAAGTGGTTGCTCTGGATATTTCCAAGGCATTCGATCGTAAGTGGCACGGTGCATTGATATTAAAGCTTATTGCATTTGGGGTGGGTAATGACTTCTCCCGATTTATATCGAGCTTTCTCAGAGACCGAACAATACGTGTTGTTATTGATGGGGTCTCATCTAATGAGTTTTAGCTTAATTCAGGGGTACCCCAAGGTTCCGTTCTTTCTTCTTCCCTTTTCCTTATCTTTCTGAACGACCTTCTTGGTCAAATTTTTAATTCTATATACTCTTTCGGAGATGACAGCAGCATTTGTCATTCATTCTCCTGTAGGCTAAGCCCCTTGGAGGTTGGGGGCAAAAGGCAGGCGATGAATGACACACTCAATCAAGACCTGTTAACAATCTCCATGTGGGGTAAAGCGAATAGAGTTGATTTTAATGCGCTGAAGACTCAATATTGTACGTTGACCCATAGGGCCATGGAATCGACAATGTCATCTGTATATATGGGTGGTATAGGTATTGACGAATCGGATACTCTTCATATTCTAGGCATGAGAATTCAGTGTGATGTTCGTTGGAACGTACATGTTTTTCAAGAACGGTGTAAAAATTACTTCACTCCTTCTGATCTCCTTTAAATCTATACCACTTACACCCGACCGAAAATGGACTACAACTCCCATATATGGGCAGGAGCTTCAAAGTTTATTCGGCGTTGGCGCTCATCAGTGACAGTAGGGTATCCAACTCTATTGATTCATTGGAACATCGTCGGAATGGGGGTTGTGTAGCACTGTTCTATAGATATTAACATGGGAAATGTTCTTCTGAGATTAGCGAACTTATTCCAAGTGTCCGAGTTTCGGTTCGCTCTACCCGCTTCTCTAGTAGATCACATACGTTTGTAGTCTATTTTCCAGTTGACCGCACAACGCATTACAGAGAGAATTCGTTTACAAGTCGAACTAGCCGTATGGGGAATATTCTCCCCGCAGAGGTCTTTCCTGACAGTTATAATCTAATAAAATTTAAGTCAAATATCCACAAACACTACTCCCTCCTTCTCCTTCCCATAACCTATTTTCCTGAAATCAACATAATGTACTGAATTTGTAGGGGGCATCCCCTGAGTGTTGGTTAGTTTAAAAAAAAAAAAAAAAAATTCAACTAAAAATGTTAATATATCTGTGGTTACAAGCGATAACCGCCTAAGTCGACTTAAGAACGATTTGAGTTATGTATGCTGTCATATTCTACTAAAAACGCTTTATATTTACGTGAAATCACCATTTTTCTAACACTGTTATTTAAAAAGTTATTAATGAAAACATACTGACCTAAGTCGTAATAAAGCTCCATTACTTTCATATAAACAGTTATTTTTCTCGAAAGAATGATTTTCGCCGATTTGAGTTATGTATGCTATCATATTCTGCTAAAAAATCTTTATATTTACGTGAAATCCCCATTTCTCTAACACTGTTATTTAAAAAGTTATTAATACAAATATTCTGACCTAAGTCGTAATGAAGCCCCATTACATTTATATAAAAAGCTATTTTTCTCGAAAGCATGATTTTCGAGTTAGGCAGTTATTGCTTGTGGCCACAGATATAAGTCCATGATAGCGAATCTCCGGAGGCGCCCCGAAAAAAATTGTTTTGCGGTGAAATAAAGAAAATCTAAATGTGTTTAAAAGGTGATATGTTTCGCGAGGTAATCAGGAAGATTTGTTTTCTAATTTTTTTTTTTTTTTTTTGGCAGCATTTTGAAGTGAGAAACGCGATTTTTGCTATAAAATTTCGGTGAATTTGTCGTTAAAAAAAAAAAAAATGGCAAAAAATTTTAAAAATAAAAAAACTCTTCCTGATTTTTGTGTAGAAGTGGTGTATATAATTTCAAAAGAATCAGTCGAGTAGATTTTTAGTTATGATGTTCAGGGACTTCAAAAATGTTGTTTAGGAGAGAATCGATTTAAAGTGTTTAACATATATCATATGACGGCCGTTTGTATTGCTTCAATTTACTTGAAATTTTGGCACAACACTCTTGACATGTTGTTCATTCAGAGAAAAATAGAAAGTTGGAAAAAAAATTTTAAAACCTTACACCCCTCTTAAAGATAGAGTTTAAGAATTCACCACTAATTAAAAAATCATTCGCAAGTTAGCTGGAGTGCAGGTTTATTAAAATTATTTTAGTGATCCTCTTAAATATACTCCTAAAGTTAGAGTCCGGATCCTTAAAAAATCCACTATAGCATCCCTTTGGAGTCCAGATCGTTGGAGAATCTTTGATTGAGTCAAAATAAATCACAAGTTAGTTTGATATAAGATCCACTAAAATTGTCTCCGTAAGCCTATTAAATGTCCTCTTAAAGATGGAGTCCCGATACTTAGGGAAACCTGGATTGAGTCTTGAATAAACCGCAAGTTAGTTGGAGTAAAGATCAAATAAAATTGTCTTAAAGATCCTCTTGAGCGTAGATGCTTAAAATGCCACGATTGAATCTCTTAAAATTACTTTAACGATCGCTTTAAAGATCACTTTGGAGTCAAGATCCTTTAAAAATTCATGACTGAGTCCCGAACAAAATTAGATTAATTAAAATTGTCTGAAATATCCACTTAAATGTCGCTTTGAGGTCAAGAGTTTTTAAATCTTTGACTGAGTCGAGAAGAGATCAGGTTTTATTAAAATTGAACTGAAATTGCCTTCGTCCCTTTGGGTTCAAGACTTTTTTAAAACCCACGATTGTGCCGCAAACAATACAAGATCCATTAAAATTATTTTAGCGATTTTTTATAGATCCCTTTGGGGTCAAGATAATTCAAAATACCATGGATTAGTCGTGAGCAAATCAAATCCTATTAAAATTACTGTAAATTTCAACTAAAAGATACCTTTGCGGTCCTTATCCTTTTCAACTCCTCGATTCAGTCGAGAACAAATCAAACCAATTAAAATTATTTTAGCGATTCTTTTAAAAATCTTTTTGGTGTTCAGTTCCTTGATTAGAAAACAAACCAAGATCCTTTGAAATTATTCTAACGAATCTTGGAGTCCAGATCCTTTTAGCAAACACATCAAGATAATTTAGAACTATTCTGTCGAATCCTTTAAACATCTTTTTGGAGTCGAGCTTCTTTTAAAGCCGGGATTGTGTTGAGAAGAAATTAAGATCCATTAAAAGTTTTTTAACATTCTTTCGAAAGATCTCTTTGGGGTCCAGATTCATGATAAGCGATTGAGTCTATATTAAAAATTATTCTAACGAATCTTTTTAAGATCCCTTTAGAGTCCAAATCCTTTTAAAATCCGCGATTAAGTCGAGAACAAATCAAGATTCATTAAAATTATTTTACCAATCCTTCTAAAGATCTATTTGGATTCTTCTTTTAAGACCAAGCTTATATCGCAAACAAATCATGATACTTTAAAATTATTTTAATGAATCTTTTTAAAATTCTTTTGGTTTCCAGGTTCTTTAAAAATCTGCAACTAACTCGGAATATGTCACTAATTGGAGTCAAGGTCCAAAAACTTATCGGCTTTCAATAATAACAATTTTTTTAGATCAGGATCTTTTTAAAATCTGCGCTAGCATCTAAATCTGTTCCCACGTTCTTTAGAGCAAATACTAAAATTTAAGTTATTTCTTTTCTAAATTTATCAGACTAACTATTGTTATCTTCCACTGAGTCCAGTTTTATTTAGTTATATGTTGGCTTCGTGATCCTCTTAAAATCCATTATGAAATTAAATTGCAACTTTGTAGAAGTCAGGTTTCCTTTAAAAATTCAGGATTGACTCGAGATTAAATCACAAGTTTTTTAAAGTTATATTTCTCAAAAATTTGCAATTGAGTCGTTATTTAAATCCAACTTTATTATAGTACAAAACAATATTACACTGAAGGGTTTAAACACTTATAATTGAACACATAAATAAGAGATAAAGCATACTTGTCCAAGGGTTATTGATGGAAGAGGGTTAAACCAACAAACTTTATTCAGTTTTAATAATACGAACCAAGGTTAAATTAAAGTAAATTCAGCATCCTTGCTGAATTTACCAGTTTATACGAACCAAGATTAAATAACATTTGCAAATTAAAACTAAATTAATAAGTTTCTTCAATTCAGTATTTATTTTACTCAAAACACCGACCAAATTACTGTGTAATTTAAAAATTATATTTACCACTAAATAAATTTTTTCGAGTGCACACTTTCATTGGTTTTTAATTCGCATTTATTATTTCATATTACTGCACCTGTTTTTTTTTTTTTTTTTTTATAGTAAACAACAAATATTTTACAAAACAACTTGATTTTGCCTAAAAACAACAGCTTAAGGCAAGAAAAGGTTACGCATGCGCTACAAAACAAAACGAATTTGTAATGAGCACAAAACAAAAAAAATAAAAATAAAAAAAAAGCACAAAAGCAGCAATAATGTGCTAAATGTGCATTAAACCCAAAAAAGTTGTAGTTTCTTGTTATTTTTTCTGTAGTTTTTTGCACAATTGCAACAAATAGTTATAATCGATGTTTTTGTGCTTGTTTCTTGATTAACTAAAGCACACAAACTAATGCGAAAAAGAAGAAAAAAAAAGTACAAAAATTTGTGGTAATAATCCATAATGCAAAAGTTAACGAGACATTTTCATATTGCAGCAATTCACTTTAATTTAGCTTGAAACAAAGTAAAGCAATAGCAATAGCAACAGCAACAGCAACTCTATTTTGTTGTTAAACAAATCTAACAAGATTGCAATGTCTTCTCTTTGCATTTAATTCAGAGAAAGTTTTCTTCTATTTGATTGTTGTTAATAAACTATATATTTTACATATTCCACTAGATCTGAGTACGAGTATAACGATATGAATGCATTTAGAGGTGGATGATGTAGACTATGAAAAATAGTAATTATTAAGTAAAATGCTTGTGTTTTTTTTCCGATTTTTCTCTTTCGTTTAAATTTCTTTAAAGTAAATTATTTTACGTACATTCATATACACTTGCTAGAAAAATTATGGGCACACTTGTCGATGAAAATGTTAAATATTAAAAAAAAAAGTTACGAAACGTTTCTACATAAACTTTTATGCCCTCCATACCAGTATATATAAAAAATATATATTCTTGATCTTTATGACAAGTACCGTTGATATAGCGATCGCCATCTGTCCATCTGTGGAAATCACTATAACGCCCTCAATAGGTAAACTGGGTTGCTAGTTTATAGTGAAAATGAATCATTGACATCCTGAGGAGGTTACTTTTTAAAATCATTACAATCTCTTTAAAGGCCCCTTTACACGATACCACTCAGTCGTATGATTTTTCGAAATAAAAATCCGATGCAATTCATCGGACTTTCACAAAGTCGTACCGACATTATTTCTGCATACTTAGGCCATTTACATCATCACACTTAAGTCTTATGAAAACAGATGTTTAGAATAACCAGCAAATTTATTTTGAAATTTATATTTTATTTCCACTTTCTTTGTTTTTGTTTACTTTTTTTTTTAATTTTTACCAAAAAAACAACTCTGGTCCGATGAAAATGGCAAGTTTTTAGAAATGTTTTTAAAACCATCGGACTTCGAAAATTTATTCCTACAGACTGTCAATTTCATAACATAAGGTTTTTACATGATACGACTTTTTCGTAATACTCGAATTTTTGACGGTCGTATTACAAAGTGTGATAGTGTAAACTGGCCTTAATATGAGATTTCAATGAAAATGTAAAATATGATTTTTTTCTATGTTCTTCTTGTTTTTGTTATACTCCACTTATTCAAAGGTACAAATCGTGAGACTTAAATGTGGCATGGAGTGCTGGAGCCATCGCTGAAGCAGGCGGCGTGTCCGGATATACAACTAAGCCAGTAGGTCGGCTTGTTGTGCGCTCTACATCTCTACGTTCATCCGGTTATCTACCCTTCTACTAACTTAAAAATTCGGTTTCATCAGCAAATTTCTTGAGTATTTTCCAGCTTATCCCCCTAAGACCCGTCAGGCCTGGTAAGATGTCGTTGGATAAATGTCTGACCCTTGTTCTCGCAAATGCAGGACAGTAACAGAGGTAGTGTTCTAGGGTTTCGTCATCCTCTCCGCAAGATCTACAAGTGGCTGATTCCGCACGTCCTATGCGGTATAAGTGCGCCCTCAGCTCAGAGTGTCCAGTGAGAATGCCAATTACCCTACTAAGTTCTACCCTCTCAGATTCAGGATCTCCCTAGTTCTTGTAGTGTTGGGAGAACCCCATAATATCTTTGTAGCTTACCCACGTCAGTCTTCCCAAATTGATACATGCGAACTGGTCGCCCAGTCTGCCAGTTCCAATTTGAGAGACTTGAAAGGCATTGGGTTTTCCAAATTTACTCTTTCCAGTTCGTCAGTAATCTCATTTCCCTTTATACCACTGTGTCCTTGGATCCAAACAATTTCAAGTCTGCCTCTTCTGGAGAAGTTTGAAATCTCCTCCTTACAATCGAGGATAGTCCTTGATCTAGTTTTGTCCGAGGATATCGCTCTAATAGCCGCTAGGCTGTCCGTAAATATTTTCACGTCTCCGGGACTTGGGGAATCCCGTGCGTTAATAGACCTAATATATTCCTTTATCGCTACCAATTCAGCCGGAAAGACAGAGTTGTGGTCCAGAAGACAGAGGTATATCCCTGTGGAACGGTCCCCATCATAGAAACCTATCTCAGTCTTACCATGCAGACTAGAGGCGTCCTTATAGTAATGTGACCCTGGAAAGTTTTGTAGAATATTCCCGTTCATCCAACTTTCCCTGTCTGGTATCCGTATACTGCAGGGTATATCTGTTGACACTTCCGCGATTCTATCACAGCTAATATTCACTGTGTTGAGTCCCGGAATTTGGTCTAAAATAGTCTGGTGTCTGGTCATGTGGTCGTTGATATATTCCCCTGTTACTCTTAGTCGTAAAATCAGTTACGTTTTGAATATTCTTCCATAGTTCGTCTTTATTTTTGGATTTCATTGGTCTAATCCTTTCTTTAACAATTTTCCATAAATTTTCTGTGGGATTTAGATCCGGGTATTGCGCAGGCCAAGTCACTAACTTCACTCCGTTATCTAAAAACCATTTTTTTTTGCAAAACCCGAAGTGTGTTTTGGGTCGTTATCCTGTTGCAACTGCCACTTAAGTGGCATTTCCCACTCTGCGTATGGCAGCATTATTTCATAAAGGATTTCCACATACAAATATTGGTCCATGTTCCTTTTTATTCAATATAATGGCCCAATACCATGCCAGGAAAAATATCCCCAGACCATGATGTTTTAGTACTATAACGTGGGTTCAGTTCGGCGTTTTTTGGATGCCTAAACCGTGTTTTGCCATCGTTTCAAATTAAATTAATTTTGGATTCGTCCGACCAAAGCACATTACGCCACTTTTTACCATGAACGGGGCCATCCCAATTATTATGAGTGTTTGCGAAGGTTAGTCGATTTTGACAATGTCTTTTTGTTAGCATTGGCACTTTTCTGTAGGACCTCCCGAATACAATTTGTTCTACCAGCCGTCTAATTACAGTTCTAGTAAAAATTTCGACTCCCAATTATGTTTTAATTGCCGCTGCAGACTTAAAAGGGTCTCGACAACATATCAGCTTTATGTGTTTATCTAATTTTTTAGTAGTTTTTCTTGGTTTACCCTTAACCAAATGTGGTTTTGGAGGCTAATAGAGCATTATAAACAAAATTCAGGGACCCTCCAATAGATTTTTGCCATTGCCGTTGGCTTTGGCCTTCATTTTTCATCGGCCCTTATTTTCAAATTTTATACCCTATACCACTATGTGGTTTGGGTATAATGACTTTGTGCTGCTGTTTGTAACTACCAAAAATATTTGACCTAGACCCATCTTTAATTATACCAATCGAATCAGAATCACTATCTGATTCGATTTAACGATGTCCGTCCGTCCGTCCGTCCGTCTGTGTGTCTATGTAAAGCTTGTAATCAAACTGCAGGGTGCAAATATGAATATATTTCTATGAAATTTGTTATATAAGCCTCTGTCGGCCATGCGATGAACGCTATTAAAATTAGTGGGAATCGGTCCATGTTCAGACCTAGCCCCCATACAAATGACCCCTATGAAATCAACATAAATTGCCATAAGATTCAAATTTTTATATAGATCTTAGTCAAATTGGGTTTGTATGCGTTTACTACATCCATTAATGAGTAGTCCAAAAATGATCCCAATTGGACAACTCTCAGTCATAGCCCCATATAGAGCTGCTTCCCGATCTTCACTTAAGTCTATCAAAAAACAAAAATATTGCACTGATTCTTCTCAAATTTTGTTTGTATATATTTTTGCAAAATACAAGAGACTTTACCAAACATGGTCAGGATCGGTCCATTTTGGGGAGTAGTCCCCATATAGATATAGCATCCGATATGAACTTTTTCATATCTGCAGCCAAAAAAATTAATAAAAATCCCACTCAAATTTGGTTTATGCTTATTTTCTATATCCAGTTAGTTGGGCCTGAGAGATAGGGTCTCTAAACGCATGGTATAGGGTATCGTATAGTCGGTCTAGACCGACTATAATTTTCTTACTTGTTTTTTGTTATTATACCCTATACCACTATGTGGTTTGGGTATAATGACCTTGTGCTGCTGTTTGTAACTACCAAAAATATTTGACCTAGACCCATCTTCTATTATACCGATTGGCTCAGAATCACTTTCTGAGTCGATGTAGCGATGTCCGTCCGTCCGTCTGTGTGTCCATATAATGCCGTTTTCTTTTCTGACAAATAATGTCGCATTTTATTTGCACTTTTTTCGAAAAGAATATTTTTTTATACATTTTAAATTAAGAGTAACCTAATTTTATACATCAATCGAAAGGTCTCAAACTGCTGTGCTAATAAAATGCAAAAAATTTTGATTATTATCCTCATTGAAGGCAAAAAAGGGGAACAGTGTGGAAATATTCTCACACTGTGACCTGAAAGAAGTCAATGGCTAAAATTGTTTGCGATTTTAGTGCGCTCAACTTTGAGGCCTTTCGATTGATGTATAAAATAAGGTTGCTCTTAATTTGGAATATATAAAAAATACACCTTTCGAAAAAAGTGCAAATAAAATGCGACATTTTTTGTCAGAAAAGAAAACGGCATAAGTCTTTTAGTCAAACTACAGGTCGCAAATGGGAATATATTTTAATAAAATTTTGTATATAAGCTTTTGTCGGTCATACGATAAAAGCTATTGAAATTGGTGAAAATCGGTCCATGTTCAGACCTAGTCCACATACAAATGACCCCAATTCACAATTCATCTAATTTCACTATAATTGCATATCACACGCCCTGTGTTTAATTGTGAATTTCCTCAAATTGATTAGTATACCTTTAGGCTCTTATAATGTTATTAATTTTCATAAATTTTATATATATATATATAGATTTATAAAAATATTAAAAGAAAAAATAAAATTTCCTAGAACTTGCACTCGAATTTCGAGAGCTGGGTTATGATAGTATATATAGATTTAAAAGAAAAAAGTAAATCCTTGCGTGACATTGGCGAAATTGTGGATACGAACCACTGCACAAGAAAAAAAATTGTTGATAACTACATCAAACACTATCAGGTTGAAGATTTACCGAGATCTGGATGCCCATAGTGGCTTAACGGTAGTTGGCGCTGTAGTAAGACTGTAAAGCCAGCCGAAAGTCCAGTTAAATTATCAGCAAACATAACGCAGGCATCAGGCAAAGCAATAACTTCGACTAGGAGATCACTTTACAAAAAATGTACTAAGTGGAAGGATACCACGCAAGAAACCATACATATCTAAGGCGAATCAGAGCTGGCTTATGACTTTCGATAAAAAGTACAAAAATAAAGGTCTATATTTTTCGGAAAACATATTGAAACATTTTGAAAAAGAGGCTACTGTACCAGACTCCTAAAACACGTGGTCATCTGCCGCAGTTCCTGGACCTTAATCGATCGCGCATATGTGGAAGCACCTTAACAGAAAAATCAGACATGGCCCATTTCAAGCAAGGTAGACTTAAAGAAGGTTCTAAGGGTAGAATGGAGCAAAAAACGAGTCAAAGCCTAGAAAACTATATGAAAATAAACCAAATATTAAAACACTAGATGTAGCCCGGTGTGCTTCGCTACCACCTCCCTCTAACCCGTATCGTAATGAATCACTTTCTGCGTCCATTTAGCTATGTCCGTCCGTCCGTCCGTCTGAGTGTCCATGTAAACCTTGTAGTCAAACTACAGGTCGCAAATATGAATATCGTTTGATTATATTTGGTATATAAGCTTATATCAGCCACAGGATAAAATCTATTGAAATTGGTGTAATTCGGCCCATGTTCAGACCTAGTCCCCATACAAATGAAATCGACATACATTGCCATAAGATCCAAATTATTATATAGATTTCGGTCACATTGGGTTTGTGTGTGTTTGTTACATCCATTTATCAGTTGTCAAAAAATAAACCCCATGTGGCGATTCTTTGTTATAACCCCCATATAAAGCTGCTTCCCGATTTTCACTTAAATCTATCAAAAAACAAAAATATTGAACAGATTTTTCTCAAATTTGGTTAGTATAAATTTTTTCAAAATATAAGTGACCTTACCAAATATGGTCAAGATCGGTTCATTTTTCGACCTAGGCCCCATATAAACGTAGCATCCGATATGAACTTTTTCACATCTGCAGCCAAAAAAAAATTATTAACAATGCCACTCAAATTTGCTTTATGCTAATTTTCTATATCCACTTAGTTGGAACGAAGAGATAGGGTCTCAAAACCATGGTATAGGGTTTCATATAGTCGGTCTAGACCGACTTGTTATACCCTCCACTCCAGTGTGCAGAGGGTATTTATAAGTTTGTCATTCCGTTTGTAATAATTAGAAAAAAGATTGTGGACCCCATAAAATATATATATTTGTGATCCTTATAACAACCGGAGTTGATATAGCGATGTCCGTCTGTCCGTCTGTGGAAATTACGATGACGGCATCAATCGGGCAGCTAGGGTGCTCGTTGACATAAAAAATGATTCACTAACATCCTGAAAAGTTTGCTATTTAAAATCGTCCAAATCGGTCGATTTGGGCCCGAGATTTGAATGAAGAACTAAAAAAAGTCTTGAAAAAATATAATTTTCTATGTTGTTCTTGTCACGATCACGCCCTCAATAATGCAGCTACAGTGATCATTTTTAGTGAGCATGATTCACCAAATTCATGGGAAGATTTCTGTTTCAAAAATCATTAAAATCGTTGGAACAGGTCCAGGGAAATCTCGGAAAAAATAAAAAAAATGAAAAATATGATGTTTCTATATTGTTCTTGTTGTTATTCTAAATGTTGTGTTGTTGTCATAGCTGGACTTGTTGTCTTTGTGGTCGTTGTGGTAATAGTATAATAAAAACTAACCCTTTGTATATTTTTATATTAACTCTGGTAGAAAAATTTAAAAGTTTCCATTGTTTTGGCATCAATAAAAAAAAATTGTTAGATCATTTCTGTTATTACCACGAGTCTATCTGCACAATTGCAGATCGAATGGGTCCCGGGAAAGGGGTTAAAATTGATCCAAAATTTTTTCGACAAGCAGACACTACGGGTTAATATAAAGGGAGTAAAAATTCACCAACATCTAAAGCAAATAATGCTAAAATACCTAGTTGTTAATAAAAAAAAAAAAAAACAATGTAAATATAGCAAAAAAAATGTTATGTCTAAATTTATTTAAAGAGAAACACACAAAAATAACGTTAGATGTTGTATTTGTTGTGTGTAATATTTACATATACATACATACACATATAAAATAATACAAATAATATACATATATTCTATATATGTATATCCATAATAACTGCATGTTAGAAATAAATCGGTATATTATTTTATTTACATAAAATTCTGCAATATTTTGTTGTGGGGAAAATACATTTCTTTTGCATTAACAGAGTGTCACTTCATTTTGCTCAGCGTGACTATGCCACAGTAGATGGCGCCACAGTTTTTGTTTGTTCTAATTAGCTTTGCAATAGTTATTTATATTTTAACATGAATGTTAATATTTTCAACTAGATATCATACAGAACAATGTTAAGAGTATACACGGGCTGTTCTTTTATTTCATACGTTTTTTCATTATTCTTTTACAAATATGAACATAAGTTTGGCATATTAACTTTTTGTTGTCTTTACAAAATAGAGTTACCGAGTTCATCAATGAGTTTTTTGCTTTCAAAACAATTCTACATAGTTATATAGAATTATTATTCTGCTTTACCTACAAAATATCTGATTGCGATTACATCTAATTGTTAAAAATTGTTTATAATTACTAAAGCATTATTATTCACATAAATACAAAATTGCACTTTTTAAATTTTGCATTCAAATTTAAGAAAATATCAATTCTAAAAACTGGAATTAAAAATTTCCAATTATAAATTACAATTAGTTGAATTTCAGAACATCGTATCAAAACGTTGGAAATTATAATTTTAAATTTAGAAGACATTAATTGCATCTTTAATATATAAATTTTATTCGTTAAACACAAATTGAAATTCCAAAAAAAAAAACACCACTATGTTAACATTTAAAAAAATTTTACATATAAAGAAAATCTTGACATTCAGGAGAAATTAATAGCTTTTCAGTACCGCGATTCAGTAACTTTTTTTAACGATAGTCGAATCGTTAAAAAAAAGAAAATAGCAAAATTATCAGTAAAATTTTTAAACGATATTCGCTATTGTTAAACTCAGCTATTGTTGTTATCTAGACGACAACCATTTTTGTGTTGTGTATTCAATCGATAAAAACTTAAATTTTTAGGTTGAAATGTTGTCATACATAAATAAAAATCATAAAATAGTGAAAATATTTTGCTTTAATTAAAAAAACTTTTATATATATAAATAAAAAAATTAAATAGCATATTCAATTCATTATTTCATTTTCAAATAAATACACAGAAATATTAGTAAAAAAATAAAGATATTAAACATAAACATAAAATCATCCTCTCAAACACGAAGTAGTTTGTTTTTTTCTATTCTTCTTTTTGTTTTTCGCTTATTTTGACAGAGATGCCACTCGTTTACAATTTAAATAAATAGAAAAATAGATTTGTCGACTGTCGTTAAGATGTATGTACTTAGTGAATCACTTAATCCTTAGTGCAAACAACAATAGCTGTCGATATATTTTGCGATTGTCGGATCGTTGAAATTTACAGAATCACACTACAGAAAACATTAATTTAAATTCAATGAATTTTAGAAAACGTCGAACGATATTTAAGAATTGCGAACACAAAAATTGTAACATAAATAAACGCAATTTGATGAGAATGTTATTTTTTATATATAAATTTTCACAATTTTTTTTGGATGAAAATTTGAAGTTTTTCAGAAAATAAAGATAACAAATTATCTTATTTAAAATGTTGGGGACATTTGGTTTTTTGCGTTTGGCATCCCTAATTTGATTATTTATTATTATTATAAATTTATTCTCTATGTTTTCCAAATATGGCAATATTTTAATAAAAAAGTTGAGAGAGTTTTTTTTTTTTTTTGATTATTATTTTGTTACTCCATCCGACCTATATGGCCGCAATGAAGAAATTTTTGGCCAGTTAAAAGAAACTATACAGCCATCTCCAATTAGCACGATTTAACGCATATAGCCACCCTACACAACCATTACCTTTGTAATGGAGGTTAGGGCGAGCTATTTAATTAGCAAAAACTAAATTAAACGAGAAGTTATGTCATATAACCGGAAACGCATGCATATAGGTAAATAACCTAAATGCATGCCGATCAGCAACCACAATGACCAAAAAGAAAACACCGAAATAATAGAAAAGACGAAAACCAACCCAAAGAATTTGCTGAAATTATTTGGTATTAAGTTTAACAAATTGTTTACTTTTTCCAATATTTTGTTTACATTTATTATCAAGACTCAAACCGAGGTGGAGGGTATCAAAGATTCGGCACAGCCGAATTTAACACGCTTACTTGTTTTTAAACTAAATTTATTAAGATTATTAAATTAACAAAAAAGAAATATTTCTACTAATATTTTTGACATAAAAGGAAAATTGTTTAATGTTTTTAATATTGACCCTATTGTCTTGTCAGCTGACATTCACAACTGTATGCATTAAAGGGAATGTACCGAATTCAATATATTTGTTAATTGTTGCCAAGTAAGCATTTTTAAAACGTGATATATTAACAATAATTTTCGCAAAAATATATACGCACACATAATTTCGAGTTGCCCAGAAAATTAAGAAATGTATGAAAAATTTTGGTGACCCTATTTTTTGTCCGTAACTGTAGGATTGAGGTCAGGTGACTGTGGTGGCCACTCCATAACTATGCAGGTTTCAGCTACTTCCTGGGTCTCTAAATACTGCTTAAAATTTTTATGTATGTCTAAGGTCATTATCTTGCTGAAATATGAGTTTGCGACCCACAATTCCTAACCCAGTGACCATTGCACTTTATTTCAGCATAGTTTTGTACTGGGTTTTATCGCGTATTTCTTCGATTCCTCGTTAACTCGCTAACATTTTCGCCATCACATCAACCCCCAAAATTAATTGAGAATATGTCTTGAAATTATACGAAATGGAGGTAGTCACATTGATGAATCTAAAAGGAGATATGGACATTTGAAATTTAAGGAGCAGGGATTGAAAATACTTTTGGACGGTAGTATATTTACGTTGTGTTTTTATATCACTTATACATATTTCTAAGATGAACGCAGACTTTATGGACTATGTGTATGTACCTTATTTAGATGTCTTTACAAATCGACAAAAAGTGGAGTTTGGCTGCTTTTGAAACCTTAAATTTGTCTGAAAAGCTGGTTCCTTTTAAAATACATGACTGAATTCAATTATATTTTTTTATTTTAGTTCTTTCCTTTATGTCATTAAAATGGCCCCCCGCCCTAATAGAGTAAATGTTAGTTTTTATACGTTCATATGTATTTTTTTATTATCAATGAGTGTATTGGCTTCCATATACCCGTCGATACATGTTTGTTGTTTGGCGTCGGCATTTTGGTTGCCACAAAGAAGCAAATTGCAATCAATTTACACACTAAAACACGTTTGTAGCCAGAACACCATGCACAAACATGCATTTAACAGCTCTAAACATAAAAAGAGCAATCCTGTTACCTGTTTGCATTTTCTATTGATGTTCCATGTAGTCTGTTAATTTATTTATTTATTTTTTTTTTGGTTTTATAGTTTTTCAATTTAAATTTTATAGAAGAAAAACGATCATTAAACCACTTACCACTTTCTAGTCACTGTGTGTTCAATGATTATATTGTTGCTGTTTTAATGGTTCCTAAAAAGAGACAAAAATAAATTCGATTTTAATAAAACTGCATTTCATTACCAACATATTTGCTTTTCAAACAAAAATAAGTCAAATCTATTAAAAATGTCATTGATATTCTGTAGATGGCAATTTGTTGTGCATATTTCTATTAATAGCTTAAATATGTACACTAGTATTTTACAGTGACATTTAATAAAGGTTACCATATCGGAATAATATAATTCTCAGGAAATTTTAATGTTAGTTTTTAATATCGAATATCTTGGAGGGAGAAAAAGCTGCTGTCTGATTATGTTTCAGAAGACTTAAGAAGATAAGAACCTGGCAAAAACTAAAGTTCCTTATCCAAAATCAGGTTTGTAAGAGAGAGTTGAGTTTTCTACCGGTTACTAACCCACTTGCATAAGACGATTTTTTCGCGTTGTCCCCCTTGATAGGTCCCTTTGTACTTCTTTTATATGCAAAACACATGTTAGCTTCAAAATCATGGCTCAATATGTGAACTAATGTGTTGCTTATTTCGAATTTTAAAATCAATTTAAAAATGTCTTTCGTACCTACTTGACTGCATTCGCAGAATCACTTTATTAGAAGAAAAATACACTACTTCTAATACTGAGAATATAGTCTTAAGAATTAAAAATTATGAACATTTTATTGCACTGATCATGCTCTCAATAAATTAAATGGTATTTTAAATGTACCGTGGCTCCATAAAATATTCGATCATATATATTTTTCGTACGAAAACCCCTTTCTGTTTTACCTATTACACAGCACAACAGCATGTCTGATGACATTGGTTATGTTACATGATATTAGTCCAATTGTTAATGAAGATTTCCAATCTATGACTGGAATTTTTGTGGTTTTATAATAAGACACACTATACATTTAAAGATAATCCTACTTTATTTAGTTCTTAAGTTAAAATAAACTTTATTTTATTTGATTTCCTTGCAAAGGCCAAATTGGATAAAGCACCAGGAGAGAACAGAATTCCATATGAATTTCTTAAAAACTCGCCGAGTGAATTAATTCATAAACTAAAAGATGCGTATAACATGTTATTCAACAATATGCAAGTCGATAAATCGTATGTTGCCAGTGTTATATTTCCAATATTTAAAGGGGGATATAGAGGAACCAAGCACCTACAGATGCATAAACTGTTTACGTTCTCTTTGTTGATTTTTTTTTTTTTTATGAAAAACAACTAAATACTTCCCAAACTTACTTATGAGCTCATTTAATTTTTCTTTCTGGTCCTTTCTGTTTGTAAGAATGTACATTTATATCACCTTCTTGCTATTACGCCTTTAGTAGTGGATTAAAATCTTTCTACACTTTTCCCGATTTCGGAAATAGATTTTTCTTCTTTCTGAAGATTTAGTATAATTTTTCTTTCATGTTCAGTTGTTTCTCGTTGCTTTCGTCCCATGATGAAAATTTTTATCTTTTGAATTTTTTTATAATTTAAATATGTGATGTGATCATGATGCGCGGATGCTTTTTGATGTGAAATAAATCGATTACTTTTAAATTTAATTAATATTTAGTAAAGTTGAAAAAAAATAATTTTTTAAGTTGATTTGAAAAAAATAATAATAATAAATATAATAATAAATATAAAATAATAATAAATAATAAAGAACGTGTAATGACATAAAGTTAACATTTAATCTAGCAGATTCCAGCGCTCAAAATTCGAGCGCAATTTCTAGGCAACTTTATTTTTCAACTTAGCCAATTCACAAACCAATACTTTTTTGGTTTATTGTTATTGTGAATGCAGATAACAAACAAAATTAACACATCAACAAATTTGATAAATACACACATAGCATATGTATAATTTTATGTACGTATGTGTTAGCAACTTTAAATGCAATGTACTCAAAATAAAGGACAAAATTTAAAAATCTGGGAATCTAGAAGACAGCTAAAAAGAAACACCTTTCAAATAATATACGTTTGGTCAAAATCGGGATAAAACGGTAGAACAAAACATCGGTCACAAGAAATCGCCTAGCCTATTAATATTATAGATAAAAAAAAATTCGCGTGCGACTATTTTACGGAGATACTGTAATAATTACAATTATTGTAATTCGTATTCTAATAGCAAACAGTACTAGTTCTAATATCTTCAAGGGCTTGTACTACATGGTGTCACAACAAGTGTATACACTGTGACAACAATTACTTGAATATATACTCCTTGAAAGCGTCCAGAGTTTGTGGTTTGTCCACATAGAGCCAAAAAGAAAGGAGTTGTGAACATTCAAATCGTGCGATCTTGCCGGCCACTGCAAATCGTCAAAACTATATTCTAGGCTACCTGGAAAAGTCTCTTTCAATATGTCCATTATCGTGCGAGCTCTGTATGCAGTTAGAAACACATGTCCTGCAGTCCGAATTCATCAATTCACGTCAATAAGATATAGATAATAGATAATGGATAATATAATATTGGTGAAAATCGGTGTATATTAAGGCCTAGTTCCCATACAAATAACCCCTATGAAATCGACTTAAATTGCCACAAATTTCAAATTATCATATCGACCTCGTTCAAATTGGGCTTGTGTATGTTTATTTCATCCATTAATCAGTAGTCCACAAATAAACTCTATAGGACAATTCTTAGTCTTAGTTCCCGTATGTAACTGATTCCCGATCTTCACTTAAATCTATCAAAAAACAAAAAATATTGCACAGATTTTTCTCAAATTTGGTTTTTATATATTTTAGCAAAAAATAAGTGACCTTACCACATATGGTCAGGATCGCACCATTTTTCGACCTAGTCCCCATATAAATATAGCATCCGATATGAACGTTTATATCCGAATATAAAAAAAATTAATAACAATGCCACTAAAATATGGTTTATGCTTATTTTCTATATCCAATTAGTTAGACGTAAGAGTTCGGGTCTCTGGATGCATGGTATAGGGTATCGTATAGTCGGTCTAGAGCGAGACTATAATATTCTTACTTGTTTTAAAATACATTTTAGTGCAATTTAGAGAACTTGTAACAGAACTTCACATTTTTAAAAATAGTTTAAAACAATTTCTTGTAGAGGCGGATGCTCGATACGTGTTGAAATTTGGTATCGAAAAAAAGTTTTTTTTTGGTGTGTTACGTTAATATTATAACATGGTCACCCTAACTTTAAGTCTGATAAAGTTCTATATATAAACGTTAAAAAAAAGTTAAGAAAGTCAAAGCTAATATATGTAAATTTTTGTTTTTTTCTTTGAAATTAACCAGCTTGAACTTTTGCCGAATATTATTATAAAAATTATTCAGAGTTTTGTATAAATAATAAAAGTACTTGTAACTTATTTTAACAAAACTGACATTCTGCAAAAAGCTTCTTACGACAATATTAAAGTTAAAACTATTTTCAAACTATTCTACTCAAAATCAATATTGACCGAAATTTTAAGTAACTAACACCAATAAAAATGTAACAAAAATTGACAATAAATGACCCAGCAGCCACCTCTGCCACAAAAACAAAATTCCTTTTTCATTCATTGTAGCCATAGTTATTGTTGGTTTGGGTGTTGCCATCGCAATAAGCTTCTTAGCAAACAGAAGCTTCCATTCGAGACTGTTACAACTTTACGGATGTCCTTACTTCAATTGTTTTTGGTTTTTGTAACTTTTATGGATTCTATAAGTTTTTTTTTTTTAGTAACAAAATTTTGTTTAGTATTTGAAATCAAAAAAGTAAAAAATATAAGATTGGAACAAGTTGTGTTTAAAGTGACTGCAATAAATGGGGAAAATGAAAAACTTTACCGCCTTGCAAAAGAAATATTAGACTATAAAATGAATGTGAGTAGTTTTGTAATGTGTCTGTGTAGCTTCTAAGTTTTATAACGTTAAGATGGTTTATTAACACTACATTTACCGACCCGTTTATTTTTTGATAATTTCCTTGCCAAAATATCAAATTAGTATTTTAATGTTTATGCGATATGATGCAATGACTTTTAGAGGGAAATGCAAGTTAAAAAAAATTTTTTTTTGTGTAATTTCTTTTCGATAAAAATTTATAATTTTTGTTTTGAAACCACACAAAATGACTGGTCATTTTTAAAAATTCACTAAAATAAGAAATATCACTATATAACGAAGATATATCCATAGAATATCCGGATTATAGAAACATAACATCCCAAAAGAACAACAAATTACCAGACAACATATTCCCTGAGCTATTGACAAGAACACCAGAAATAAGCACTCGCTTCATCAGTAAAATATTGAAGAGTTTTGGAAGACTAATAGTTATGCGACGAATTGAAGGAAGGGATCATCATTCACATTAAAAAAAAAGAAGACTTCTTACTGATGGTATCAACATACCGAAAATTATATCACAGATTATAAACAAAATGCTCGCAGCTGCATTCATTCCTGATCTTCTCAACGAGAAAGCTGTTTCTCAACCTCAAAAATCGTATATTGACCATGTCAACAGTCTCAGGATCATAATAGAATAATCCGTTAATCCGTTAGACATTCCCTCTATAACTAGCCTTCAAAGACTTCGAGAAGTCTTTTGACACCCTCTTACACTCTGCTATTTGGAATTCCCTTGCTTGTAACGACACACCCACTTCTAGGTTATTGTAAGTTGTAGGGTGATGCATGAAGGCTGCGTTAGTGATAGTTTTGCCATAAATACTTGCGTGGGGCATGGTTGCATTCTCGCCCCCCTGATTTGCAAAATATAGTCTTAGACAATACTATGAATCAAGCAACCCGCGAGAAAACAGGATTTTCATAGAAGGCTTGAGGATCTCCATTACTGATTACAAAGTTCTACTGTCACATATCTAGAACGGCAAAGAAGATAAACGCAGTAAAGACCAAGATAATGCGTATAATCTCGTAAGCAATACCATAAATGATAAAGAATGTTTCCAAATTCAGCTACTTAAGTAGTATGTTAACTGTAATGGGTGGTTACGGTGACGATGTACTGAATAGCAACAAATAGCCATCATTTGGATCTTAACTCCCATCTGGCAGTGTCATCAAAAAGAACCAAAATGAATATTTTCAATTCTTGCATTAAATCAGTACTTCTCTGCGAATCTTGAAGCGCAGCTGCTCCGATATCTGCGGAGAATCCTAAGAATATTCTGGCCTCAAACAATATCAAACGAAAGGCTGTGCAAAGAAATAAAACAATAAAAATCTTTACCCCATATAACAAGCGGAGTCTGTCGATCTGTCCGTTTGTGGAAACAACGATCTCTCAGCTGGATTGCTGATTTGCAGTGAAAATGATTCGTAATTGTTTTTGTTGTTGTTGTGGTTATTGTGTTTTGTAGCATTTGCTTAATGAGTTTGTAAAGGGTTTTTCAACAGGGACGCTACAAAAGTAGAAAGACAGGGACAGCAAACGACGCCATATTTCTTGCCGCTCTTTTGACATTTCTCTTCAGTAAGGTTTGCCATTTCATGATGGAAAGATATACGAGCCAACAACGAGTCGAAAGTATTAAAATTTACTACCGAAATTCGGAGTCAGTGGCCTCAACGTCAAGAGCGCTACGTCCAATTTATGGTCGTCATAATCGTCCTAGCAGATCAATAATTGAGCGTCTAGTGGAAAAATTTGAATCCACAGGCACAGTACAAAATGTTCCCGTGCCAGCGAGACAAAGAAGTGCCCGTAGTGTCGAGAATATTGCTGCCGCTGAGGCTTCAGTTGAAGAAAGCCCAAATGTGTCTCTCACACGTCATTCTCAAGCGTTGGGCATCTCTGTGACGTCGTTGTGGCGAATTTTGGGAAAAGATCTTGGCCTACATCCTTACAAGATCAAATTGACGCAAGAACTGAAGCCGCTTGACCACCAGAAGCGTCGCATGCTCGTGAATTGGGCTGAGCAACAACTTGAAAATGATTCGGATTTTCATCGAAAAATCATCTTCAACGATGAGGCTCATTTCTGGCTGAATGGATTCGTCAATAAACAAAATATGCGTTATTGGTCAGACAGCAATCCACACATACTCCATGAGTCATCATTGCATCCCGAAAAAATTACGGTTTGGTGCGGTTTATGGGCCGGCGCCGTCATTGGGCCGTACTTCTTCCGTGATGATCAAGACCGGCACGTTACTGTGAATGGGAATCGCTACCGTTCAATGATAACCGAATATTTTTGGCCCCAATTGAATGATATGGACTTGGAGGACATGTGGTTCTAACAGGACGGCGCCACAAGCCACACAGCGAATGTCACAATCAATTTATTGGAAACCAAGTTTGGAGAACGTGTTATCTCACGAAATGGTCCAGTCGATTGGCCGCCTCGGTCGTGTGATTTGACGCCTTTGGACTATTTCCTGTGGGGCTACGTCAAGTCTGTGGTCTATGCCAACAAGCCAGCGACGATTGATGAACTTCGTACGAATATCGAACGTGAAATTGCAGCAGTATCGGCCGATGTATGCTTGAAAACTGTCGAAAATTGGGTTCAGCGTCTGGACTTCTGCAAGCGTCCCCTTGGTGGCCATGCAAAAGAGATCGCTTTCCATACATAATGGCATCGAACGTACTTTCACAGGAATAAAGAATTTCATTGATATCCAAAACCATTTTTGTTTTATTTAACAAAAATTTTGTAGCGCTCTTATTGAAAAAAACCCTTTATGTATCGTGGTAGTCCATTTGCCACATTAGTTTAGGCTGGTATTTCCACACTTTTTAACTTCGTTATCTTGAAAAAAATACAAAAAAAAATAGCCAATAACAATAGACTTTAATAAAAATTATTCAAATTTTCATAATTTTTGATGTGTAAACATCTATACGCGCAGGGGGTAAATTTCTATTTCACAATACAATCACAAAAACAGCGTAACATGCGAGGTCACATGTTACGCTGTGACCCTAAGACAAATCGGTGTGACTTATGATTGGATTGGTAAAAAAGTTATGCTATAAAATTGTTTCAGCTAATTCAACAACCCTTTACTATGAAATGTTAAAAATTCCACAACCCCACAAATTTGCTATAAGTGATACATAGATGACGCTTTCTGTTTGATTTTAAAAAAGTGACATAAAAAAATCTTTAATTACTAGATGTTTACACATCTCCCCTGTGATCGGAGTCACATGAATTTTATTGTCGTTACTGGTTTATGTCCAAAATTATTTTTGTCGTTATTGGTTTATGTCCAAAATTGTTTTTACCGTTATTGTCGTTATTCGTTTATATCCAAAATTATTATTATTTTGCGTTTTAAAAATTTTTTCACAACTTTTTTATATATTTTCGGCTTCTTAACAAATCTTCTTTAAACTTTTTGTTGATTTTTAATTCAACTTTTGAAAACCCGTAAGCAGTTTTATTTACAAATCAAGTTGGACTGCAAAAGTACTCAAAAATATGGGGAAACAATTAAACAAATATTAAAAAAAGTTTAAAGCATTTTTGTACAGCAATTTTTTATCATTAGATTATGTATATAGAATAAATGAAATTTTGTCTGGCACTGGCTAGATTTAATTTTTAAGATTTAGTTTTAAGATTTGAATAACTTATTGTTAGTTCACAAACCTATGTGAAGATTCAATAAATAAAGATGAATTACAAAAAAAAAACTTTTGTAACGAAAATATTATTGACAAAAATTTTAGAAACAAAACAAATTCCAACAAAAACTTTTGAAACTAACTTTACCCTTTTCCAAAATCGAATTTAATTTTTTTCAATTTCCGACGCTTTCTGAAAGTTTTTTTTGATGTGTAAACATCTATACGCGCAGGGGGGTAAATTTCTATTTCACAATACAATCACAAAAACAGCGTAATATGTGAGCTCACATGTTACGCTGTGCGCCGTAAGACAAATCTGTGTGACTTATGATTGTATTAGTGAAAAAATTATGAAAAAAAAAATGTTTCAGCTAATACAACAACCCTTTGCTGTAAAAGGACAAAAATTTCACAATATAAACGTATAACATATACATAATTCAACAGCACCACAAGTATAACCAGAATCCCTGCAGTTTGCTATAAGTGATACATAGATGGCGCTTTCTGTTTAATTTTAAAAAAGTGACATAACAAAATCTTTAACTAGTGGATGTTTACATATCTCCCCTGTGATCCGACTCACATGATTTTTTTGAACATTTTAGATGTCAGCAGTTTTTCTTAGAAGGTTTGTAAATTTGAAAAATGTCCATATTAAGTTGATCTGGTAGGGGGCATTCACCGATTTTCATTAATTTCAATAGCGGTTGTTCTTTGGCCGACAAAATATATTCATATTTGCGAGCTGTTGTTTCATTACAGACATCGCTAAATCGAGTCATAAAGTGATTCTAACTCGGTCGGTATAACAGTATCAAGTCAAATATTTTTGGTAGTTGCAAATATCAGTACTAACTAATCCCAGGAAAAAATTAAATTCATTCTAAGAGAATTAAATTTTTAAGAGAATTAAATTCATTCTAAGAGTTACATTTTTACTGCTTCCAAAGAAAGAACTTCTTTGGCTGTGATCTTAAACAACTTTCATATATATTAATATAAAGCTGTTACGAAAAAAGTAAATTTTGGAATATAAACAGTATAAAATAGTACTTAGAGGCATCCAAAATAATAGTAGGAATTACAAAATTACAAATTGAATTAAAAAATTCATTAAAAAAAAATTAAAAAGTTGATATTGGGAAAAGTATAATTAATATGTATTAAGAAGATGTAGGAAGAGCTGATTTTTGTGGAAAATAAGTATATGTTGGAAAAAGAAGAGAAAAAATTATGTTGAAAACAAAAGGCTTAATCTGAAAAAGGGATAGAAAAATGGGTTAAAAAATATCTAATCAGAAGAAGTGACTTATCATGACTTCCTAAGCACTAGTTAACGTGTACTTGGGAGGAACTATAAAAGACAACTTCCGTCTTATAACAAGCCCATATTAAATTTATTGGTTATGATATCAACTTTCACAACATTCGAATCGAAGGATGATATCATTTTCAATAATTTTTTAATGTGTTTATACCCTGGCCAAAGCGTGATACAGCGTGTAGAAATTCACTTAAAAAATTCAATATTTAATTTAGCTGGTGCCTGACTGGAATGGATGTTGACATACAGAGTGCGCTATAGGTATTTGAGTCTGCTCTTTTTATGGCATTTCATTTTGTTGTTCAATATACTTTTTGTAACCTCGACATTGTATTCGTTTTCTAATCGTTGTTTGACTATGTTAAGTTAAAGATCTATTTGTTTCGTTTAAATGTAATATCTTTATAATATATATTATATATCTTTATATTTATATATTAATAGGCTAGGCGATTTCTTGTGACTGATGTTTTGTTCTACCATTTTATCCCGATTTTGACCAAACGTATATTATTTGAAAGGTATTTCTTTTTAGCCGTTTTGCAGATTTACAGATTTTTAAATTTTTTCCTTTATTTTGAGTAAATTGCATTTAAAGTTGCTACTAACACATACATAACATTATACAATGCTATGTGCGTGGTTATTAAATTTGTTAATGTGTTTGTAATAAAAATGAGTTTCTTTTTGTGTAGATTTGTGAATTGGCTATAATTGATTAGCATACTTTTAGGGTCTTTATTTAATGAAGAAATAAAATTTCCTAGAATTTGCGCTCGAATTTCGAGGGCTGGAATCTGCTCGTTTATATAAATGTATAAATTCACCGCCATCTTGGGAGAAAAAATAAAGGAAAGTAACTTTTGATATTACTTACAACTTTTATTCAAAAACCTTAATTTCTGTGTTCTTAGGGTTCCACAAGATTTGGAAAACCAACCCCCATTTCTGTTTGTGAAATATTTAACATCTTTAAAATTAAGGTCGGGTTTTAGTAGAAAAAAATATTTAAAAAATATATTGAATCGTCATTCTGTAGTCTATATCGTAAAAATGTTTTTCATATTTCTGATACAAAAATAATTAAAATCGTACAATAAATGTAACTTCGGCGGATCTTTATAAAACACCGGTAATTTTGGCTGGTTTTGATAGAGTAACAGTTTGCAAAATGCCGGTGCTCCTAGTGTTAAGCATTTGAATACATGTTTTTGAACGAAGTGACTTTTGATTGTGTTTTTTTTTTTATGCAAATATAAGAAAAAAATCACACAAAAATATCATTATTGACCCAAGCTAATCCTTTCGAACTCCCTTGGGCACAAAGAGGCAGACAACTTTATAGTGCGATAGCATTTCTCCACTTGCTAAAAAAAAGTAGCCATAAACTTTAAAAATAAAATATTAAATACTCGTATTAATAAAAATTTTTAATGAAATATTTTGTATTACTTGTTTTTCAAAAAAAAAAAAAAAACTTATAGAGCGTTTCAAATTAATTTTCTTGTTTGTCTACATCGAAAAATACTCGTACATTTACAATTAGGGGAATATCACGAATTACGCACTGACGTACAGGTCTGCCATATCGATTTTATTTTAGTAGAAGACAAACTTGTTATAAAGTTGAGTTGATTTAATTATATTTCGGTTGAAATCTATATTTTGAGATGAGTCCCATAATCAAAGAAATCGTTGCTGATGATAGAAAAATTATCCTAAATCTTACAAATAGGCAGAAGTCACTCCTCAGTTCATTCAAATGAAACTAAAAATCCGCCTATTCAATTTTTAAAACCTCATTCTGGTCGCTCGTCAAAACTAACTGAGCGCGAACTATTTTGACATCAGTAAAACAGAATCTTAGAATTATTGATTACCAAATTCGTTCGGAAATCAAAGATTCCTTTGGCAAGGACATCCATGAAAATGCCGTTCACAAAATACTACGAAAATTTGACTATCGTGGTTGGGTGGTAGTCACGAGTCCTACCCTGTTGAAGGAGTAGCTGGCAGCGATCACGCAGTGGCCAGGCTGACAATGAGGCCTCGCTGGAGGCGATAAAATGGTACCCACCGCTAAGCCGTATGCCCTAAGAGGATAATTCACGGAATTGTCCATATCTGAAGCAGAACGAACAAGAACACACAAACTGAGGACGTGTCAAAGCCTACCAGAGAAATGATTGTCACATCCCATAATTGTGCGGTGACCCAAGGTGGTAAGAAAGTAATAACATGAGTTGAAAAACGAAGTTTGGAATGTTAACGATGCCATCTGCCCATGAATGTGGTAGCGAAGCAGGAAGAATGGATGAAATAGACGAGAGTGTTGTAAGTTGGAAACGAAGTCCGATAGTTTTTGGGTCAGCTGTCACACTGACAAGATCACTGCCAATTAGCTGGAGACTTAGTTTATGGAACATTAGTGGAAAACGAGGCCGGGAATGCGCGAGTCAGCTACCACTCACAGAATACCACTACGGAGAAGTTGGAATAGTGTTGGATTGAAGAGGAGTCCAAGGGTGCTTGAGTCATTGTGACAATAGGGCGTTAAGAGGATGAGTCGAAATCAGTTGAAATGTGAGTTCCGAACATTGTCGATATCAGCCTTGCCCCCCTGATGGAGACAATCAGTAAGAATGAGCGTAGTAGACGGAAGATGGAACATGAGTTGAAAACGAGTTCGGAGAGTTATCGAAATTATCTTGCATCTGCAGCCATATGGATGATAGACGTAGCAGGAAGAAGGAGTTTATGAGACGTGAGCATTGAAACGATAGCCCAGTAGTTGAAAAACGAGTTCGGAGAGCTATCGATGTCGTCTCGCAAGTGCAGAGCTAGCAGAAAAGAAGGAGTGTAGTAGACGAGAGTATTATCAAGAAGTGTCGAGGGATATCAGAAGATGTGTGTGGTCTTGCATAACGCGGAAAGAGTACAGCCAAACGTGGAGTTGCGTTGCGTCCATTAGAGTAACAGGATTTTAGATCGGCCCGACCCTTCAACAAAGGTTGGAGTTATGCCAAACACATTTCTCTTAGTTTGCAATCCGTCTTATGACCGAGCGTTGGGCGGACGCGTGAATCTCTCTAGTGTTTAATCATCGTAGGATAAGTCTTCAAGACAGGTGCCGACGTTACATAAAAGAGACTTATCATGGTTGGGTAGCACATCGATAGCCCTTCGTTTCCGATGTCAATAGAAAAAAAAACGTACGGACTTTGCAAACAAGGCTTCAGAATTTTTTTATGCGTTTTATTTTCAGATCAAAGCAAGTTTTGCATTTTCGGAATGAAAGTAAAAAAGTTGGTTTGGTGAAAACAACAGTTATGAACGGCAACGCAGTTGACAAACTCGTATTAATTAAGTCTATAATGGATCAAATTGGATACATAAATAAAATTAAAGCAAAGTTCACAATATCTGGACCTTGGAGAAGATTTTTGGTTTCCAGCAGGATAATAATCCAAAACATTCGGCGCACAATGTCCAGCTGTGGTTGCTCTACAATAGTAAAAATCAATGTAAATCAGTATTTTGAAACCAATAAAATAATTTTGATTTGGAAGTATGTTGTGGTTTATTTCATGGGATAATCTGAAACAATTTTAAGGTTACAAGCTTTTCAAAATAGATAAAATAATTCAATTCCATATCAGGGTTAATAGAAAAAAAATATGTTTCGCAAATGTTGGTGGATAAAAGTTATTTGATAATGCACTATTAGTATAAAAAGGGATAATAAGCAAAATGTATAACAACACTGTGGAATATATTAGGGGTCATTGTCTGGGTATAAGAAATTCCAAGCCGCTGCCAGTACAATAAAACCTCCAAAGAGTTTTTCCTTCTCAGACCAATCATTTTTGTGAACTTGCCTTATATTGATAATTTTTTGCTTTGTTTTTTAGCTATAGAACCATTAATTTTCATTCTACAGCAAAATTTTAGCTAAGGTTTAAAGAAATAATTTTTATTAATGCTGTAAAAAATATAAATATAAATGTTTGATTTAATATTAGAAACTAGTTGAGTGTGGGGCGCCTAGGCGCCCGTTTAAAAATTATGAATAAAACAAACAGTTTAAATTTAAATACACGAAAAATTTATAATAAATTAAATTTCTTTTAATATAGTAGTAAATTGGAAATTATATTGTTACATATGTATGTACATATGATAAAAGATTGTGTCTGTATACATAGGTATCAAAACAGATAAGAAATATTTGGCAAAAAAGTTTTTCGATTTAGAATCTCTTGAAAAACTATATTTCTGTGAAAAATCGTTGGTCATTTAATAGTTTTCCTTGCTGTGGGTTCGATTGAATACGTATCTTAACTTGCCTTGCAATTTTTGATCGTGACAAAGCCACATAAAGTTGGCCGTGTGAAAATACCGCGGTCTCCAAATTAACGTAATCAAATGACTAGCCTTGAGCCTTGTTTATGGTAATTGCATATGCAGGAATTAGTGGAAACTGGCGGCGTTTTAATATGAAAGGTAATGTGGTGTCGGTTGGGGCGAGATCAATCCTAGGAATTAGAACCGTATCGTTTTGGTCGGCGTTACAGAATCAGTCAGTCTCTCAGTCAGTCAGTCAATCAGTGAGTCAGGGATTAGCGTAAATATATTTAAGATATTACCCGGCCTTCACACGTTTAATTTTTGGCTTTCAGGTTGTTATGCACTCATACTTTTTTACTCTTTTTTACTGAACAATCATACGTTTCAATTCTCTCTTTCAATTTTTCAATGGGACAGTTGCTTAACAATTTTTTGACTATTGTATGTGTGATCAATTTGACTTGAACGTGGGAAGGCCGAGTAAAGTGTGTACATTGGAGATTCCTAAAATTATTAATATTTAATAGAATGGAGTTCGCTTATAACGAACCCTGGTTGTAATAAATTTTTTATAGCAAAGAATTTCTTCTATCCCAAGAGTTTTAATCACATTTTTCATACAAATTGCTTGTCTTATAGCGAACAGTGGTTATATCAAACTTTTGCCTTTAACAAACAATTTTTTTTTTCCATTTCAGAATTTTCCTATATTATATATATTTAAAAAAAATAAATTTTAATTTAATTTAATTTAATTTTATTTTAATTTAATTTTAATACAAAACAAAAACTTCGATTTTGCCAGTAGCCAACCTTTGCTTTGTACTTTCTGCTTCTATACATAAGGAGTTTTTAATATTATATGATTTTCAAAAAATATTTTGTATTTATAGAAACTCGGTAATTTTAGTCTTATTAAGGCAAACTATTAATATGTATCTTTTTAATAATTTAATTTATGTTTTATAAAGCAAGGTTCCTAAAAGTTTCTTAAGGGGATGGTGGGGGGGTGGTAAGGTTTTAAAAGTTAAAAAATGTCGTATTTACATAATTCTTTTTTGAAGATATGAATAATGTTGGATTACTTATTTCATATATAAGCTATAGCATAACATTTGAAAAATCTTTGAAAAAATTTTCAATTAAAAATTTTAATAAATAAGTCCGTGACAGGGAATCTCCGGAGGCGTTGTTGTTTTGCGGTGAACATCATAACTCGTTACCGGATGATGTGAAATAAAAAAATCGAAATGCGTTTCAAAGGTGACGTGCTTCCTGAGGTAGTGACGAAGTGTTTTTTACATTTTTTTTTTTGCTGCAATTTTGAAGTGAAAAACGATTTTTGCTATACAATTTCGGGAATTTTTTGTTAAAAAATGGGGAAGAAAATGGAATTAAAAAAAAAACTTCGTGGTTACCTGATGATTTATGTGTAGATATAGTGTCTAAAATTTCAAAAGAATCGGTCAAGTAGATTTTGAGTTATGATGTTCACGGACTTCGAACATTTATGTGCGAGAAAATCGGTTTATAGTTTTTTAAAAACTGATTTATATACTATTTATATACCATATGAGGCCGGTCGCTGGAAACGCTGTATCTTCTTAAGTTTTGCTTTGATTTACTTAAAATTTTGACACAACACGCCCGACATGTTGTGCATTCAGAAAAACTTATCACCCATTAAGGAAGTGCAAACACCAATACACCTACACAAAAGAGAAAAAAATATTTCATATTTCATCATACATGTAAACTGAAAAAAGAGAACTAAATTTTTTGCAAAGTTATCTATAAATCTAAAAAATGAAAAATAAGGGCGTATTAGTTTTACTTAAAAAAAATCTTATTATTCCAAATCGCCTTTAATTCTTCCATGATAATTTCAATAAATTATTCAAATTAGAATCTTATATATACCTATTTACATAATTTATGTTTGTCTAAATTTTTTGAAAGCAAATTATGCAAAAATTAATATTATGAGTAAAAAAAAAAAATATTTTCACACCTCTATTCTGAAATTACAATGTAATAATAATTATGCAAAGTTAGAATAAAAAATTTAAATTTTAGACCTAATATTCCACTATTATTTCAAGTGCTTTTCAATACAGAGCTTTAAACGAAATCATATGTTGGACAACAACAAAATCCACATTGAAGATCTCTTTTTTCTCAAATATTTATCAAAAAGCATACACTTTGGTAAGTGCTGGCCATCAGAGAACCTGAGCGAAAGCACTCATAACAATACAAAACAATTTTGAGATGAAAAGCAAAACAGACAAATGGAAAAGATTGGTTTGATAAAAGGAGTATGTATGCATATCGGACGACGCACAGTGGCGCGATTTGAGTTTTTTCGTTGCAAAAATCATATCTTTTGAACCGAATAACATAATTGAACAGTTTAAACAGCATATGATAGATAACTGTTCAGCCTATGAAATGAGCGTTTGGAAAAAGTGCTACGCTTTGTAGGGGCCTACTTATGGGTTATCAAAATTAAAATTTGTAGAAAAATCAATTTTATGGTAACTAAAAAAAATTATTTTTACATTTTTAGATTGTTTTTATTTTTTTTTCTTTAGGGTTTTATGTTTTAAATTATTACCCAACAAATTAAAAAAAAATACTTCTTTTTTAAATTTATTTTTTCAATTTTCTGTAAAATATTCATCACAATTCGTAAGAGAAGGTATGTCTAAAAGACTAATCATTTCTAAACTATAATTATTTTCTTACTCTATTCGTGACTTCACATGCCGCAGGGAAGAAATAAGTGGATCGGAAGATGCTGCCAACATGTTGAAGAGGTCCTCATTTTGCCTTACCCTTGATGCTTTGAATGTGTTCTGCAATCTATATTTTTTATAAAATTTGTTTAGAGACTCCTGTGCTTCTTCAGAAAGCTCTCCAATTGGCAAAGACTGGTACTCAATTATATCTTTGCCATGCGCCAATATTTTATGGACGGTCGGGGTTTCTGCTAAAAGAGATGCAGTTTTCGATGCATATTCTCCATATTTTGTAGAATTGACATTTTCTTTGCAGTTTAAAACATTCAAGATCGTTCCCAATCTTTTCACGATTTGATTGTCAATTCCAGTGATTCTAGTTACTGCCTCATCATTTTCAAAAAATCTCCTAGAAGTGTTTCCATCGTTTGAGTTACCTTGGGACAGTCTACTTTTAGTCCAACTTGTTTCAAAAAAGCATCCTGTATTTGCTTCTTTCTGATCTTTTCCTTATCCTTTATTGATGTATTTTCATCGAAGTTTTCCTCCTCTTGTGGTAGGGTATACGCCAGTTTTAGCAAGAACTCCATACACCTTATCCTCGCGTGCAATGGTGACATTCCATATTCGTAATTCTCCTCGTTTGTAGAATCGTTTAAGTTACCAAAGTTCTTCTGACTCTTTTTGCAAATCGGGCATGACAATGTTGAGGTTGTTCCTGTCAGTTCGTTTACGACTTTTCCGTCAACCATGGTCAGGTGGAACTCGTAATTGCATTCAATATATTTTCCTTCTCCAATTTGCAGCTTTGTAGGCTTAATCTTGCTTATTTGTTCTTCAATGTCCTTCACCGTGGTCCTTATGAGTTCTGCCGATTCCCTTGCAAACTGAAACATTATTGGTCGGCAATAATACACTGATGACGGACGTGGATTTTTCCAGTGTAGGGAAACATCAGATTTTAGCCGCAAAGGAACAACAGATGCCATAAACATATTTCCGTCCGATATTGTAGCGTCATCGGAAAATATCCTTTGCTTATAAACGCTTTGTCCGGATGATCCATCGCAGCCCCATTTGCTGATCAATGTCAGTTTCTCAGGAAGAATTTTCACCTCATTTTCAGGAAGACTCTCCAACAACCGTTTTGCTGTATGGCCCATGAGATCCTGCAGATTGGCTTTCACAGAGACTTCCGTAAACTCCGTATGAAGTGGTCGTGAATTTATTTTGGCTTGCGTAATATGCTTGTATCCTCGTAAAACGTCAGCCCCGTGTCGCATCAAGGATGCCCGTCGTATCTCATATATTTCTTTGGAAAGTTGTAAGTCCATAAACAAGGCCAAGGCTTCTTCGGAACCATACTTTTTAATGTGTGCGTTTGTGGGCGTGGGAATGCTTTCCTTAATCCTTTTTAGTTGCAGTGGGCTTGCATCAGCAACAGATTTTGTAATCTGCGACCTAACTCTTTCACTATCCTTTGTATATTTAATAGACAGCGCGTCCGATAAATGCTTCGTGGTCAAGTCATTGGTGGCATCGGCAAGTTTCCTCTTTCTTGTGAAAATTGAACACTCCTCAATACTTTTTTTTGGCCTTCCTTTTGCTCCTCTGGTTGATGTGGTGGGTTTATCTACTGCCAATATATCCAGGATGGTGTCTTCATTAAGCCAGTCCTCGTATTTGGAGTTGAAGTTCTGAATGATTCGATTAGATTTCACCCATTTTGCCGTAATATTTGCATATATCAGATAAAAATTATTTTTTATAATTTCGCTTCTCTCAATATTTCCGTATAAGCTATCAAGTTCTTCTAAAGCAGCTTCCGTGTAAAACTTTGGTGTGGTTGACCTTCTAAACACTTCAAATAATTTTAAATTGGGTAACGCCATGGTTTCAGTACTTGTTGCGCCAACTTTCAGTCGTAGACTAATCCAGGCATTATGCTTATTTTGCAATATATAGGCTTATGCTACCATGCCTAAAAATTTACCTGTTCCCTGCATACATATGGATTTAAGCTGAATTATGCAATTTTGATATTATGCTCGTGTCTAGATAAGATTTGTGCCTACCTGTAGGGACCATAAGTCAATATTGTTCTTGACCATTTGTACTCCAAAGTAATTTTTAAGTGAGGTGCGTACCTGCGAATTTCAATGAGTAGTTTTTTGTGCATCCTGTGTCTGTAACAGAATATTGGGAGTAGACTTTGGCAGATGCTCACAGGTAGACAACCGACTTAAAATGCAATTTTCAAACAATTAGATCATACTACTGTCAGTCAAAACATGTAAGGGATGCACGCCATACAATTTCTGCAACCATATCTTTTTAACCTTTTTTACCTCTAGAAGCCAAACGGGCACGTACGGGCAGATAAAACCTTTTGAATTATGTAAAGAAATAACCAAAGAACACCTTTTGCAAATATGGCAAATATAGAAATATATAGATTTTTTTTATTTTCCGTTAAAGTTGAAATATAATGAAAAAACGGATAGTTTTTAAATAGTGATTTACCAGGAGAAACACAAAGCAAATAGTTAATTTTTTTTTATCATTTTACATTTAATAAATACATCAATCAATGCAAACAAAAAATAAGGCGATTCGTTACCTATTTTTCGTGATATTACACCTGAAATCGCAACAAATTGACTAAAAATTGTGTGTTTTTTTGAAAACCGAAGGTCAACTTTGAACGGTTATGTCCCCTAAACTAAAAATGTGATATTATTAAGAGTAGCATATTTGAAATCGTTGAAAAGTTTCCCATAACATGGGTTTATTCAAAACTTCGTCGACGCACATGAAAATTTTGATTTTTGCAACATCGTTTGCTCTACGGGTGCCACTGTGCGACGTTAAATGAGAAAAATAAAAATATTTAAAATTTCATTCATTACTTTTTTTGCAGAATTTTTTTGTTGACCAACAAAGGGAATTTAAAGAAGAATTTGAATAGATATTAGTTTTTTATGCATTTTTTGCGTTCAAATTATTCCATAAGTAACACGAAATCTGCATATGTAGTGCTATTGTCGTTAGCAGTGCTGCCAATTTTGGCAACTTAATGAATTTCGACGATTTTTCAATTTGTTAAAATGATTTGTTAAATTTGTTAAAATGATGATTGAAGATTTAAAATTTTCAGTAGTATAAAAATTACGATTTCAAGGGTTAACAATTAATTGGTTGTTTATCGAAAATTGATAGTTTTTGTTCAGTGTAAATGTAAATTACAAAATATGTATAGATTTAATTCTGGGTCAAGTCGTTTCAAAACGGAAATACATTGAATAGCATCTCCATTTAAGATTTAAGTTTTAATTAATTAAGTTTAATTACTTTAAACCTATATTATATGTTTCAGCTATAGATACATATCAATAAAATTATTTAGTTGATTGCTGTGTTAAATTTTTTCTTCACTAATACATTTTTATATATAGAAATAACCAATGCTGTAATAATAATCGTAATATGAATGATATAAATAAATTTTATTATTTCGAGATATATGAGTGGTAAAATTTTCTTGACAATTTCTTGTTTTAAAAATGACGATTTTGGCGATTTAGTTTCTAAAATTGTCGATTTTCAGAAGATTTTATTAGAGCACTGGTCGGTAACAAAGAAGAGAGAAAATTGTGTGTGGATTTGTATAAAATGAGAAAGATTAACTTTTGTTTGTGTATTTCGCATAGCTTTGTATGGAGTGTTATGTGTGTGTATTATTTCAGCGTTACAGAATCAGGGATCAGCGTAAATATATTTAAGATATCACCCATGCGTATACATCTGTTCTACGCTACTAATAAACAATAATCATACGCCCCGAATATGTTATGTTGTTCAAAAAAATTATTAAAAAAAAGGGGAAACATTTATAATTTTTGTTTCCTAATTATTTCATAGTGTTAAGAAACACTGTATCACCAAGGTAGCGCAAAAAAACATTTATGTCCCCTCTTTTGTGCTACAATTTAGTAACTTGCAGCACTTGTGATTGTAATTAAAATGATTGAGTGCAGTAGAATTTTAGTGCATAACTCATTAAAAATTATTTAATGTAGGGACAAAAACTAAAAAGAACTCACTGCACTCGCTATAGTACAACTCTAAAGCAGCAGTTGCTAAAAAAATTGTTTTTCTTTGTTCATTTTATTCTTAACTGAACTCTCATCGAAGCAATTTTATACAAAAACATTAATTTATTTCATTTTAAAAAGTGTGTTTTTATCTAACAACCAGTGAATCCTCCGATTGTTCTATTTATATTTAAATAATAGCTTTGCAGGGTGTGAATTGTAATCTTTATTCCATTGAGTAGCTTTCCTTAAGTTTTCAACTTGTAAATTTAAGTTTTAATTTAAGTTTCCTTAAAATCATGTTGAAACATGCAAATATGTAATTCAAACAACCAATTTTATTAACTGAAATTCCTAGTTACGTTGTAAAAGTAATCAATAAATTTCATCATTATATTCTTAAAACAAACGATTTGCATAAGCCAAATTCTTGTATAAAGTTTTGTAAACTGCGTTAAAGCAAAAAAGAAAACAAATTGGTAAAATAAATAAAGCTATAACGAAGTTTTTATACCGTACACAACATGAAAGTTAAATTTCTATAAGTATATAGCACACTTTAACTGTAAAGATATTACGTATGCGGGCGGGGGTGGTGCCAGGACTACCACACATAAGAAATTTGGTAAACAGATATCTTTGTTTTTGCAATATCGTCTTCTTTTAGCTTTTTATACTATTCTTAACGTAAGTCGATAGCTTCGATATTGTATTCTAATGAGAATCATCGAGCTCCCAAAAATAACCATCCGCCGCAGAATGTACACCTTCATTTTTGGCATATATTTTTACCGAGAAAATAATTGGAGGCGTTTTAAATCTGGTGAAATGGTTGTGTGTTGAAGCAATTTGAAGTTTAGCGTTGTCCATTGCAGTAGCAGATGTGTGCAATTGTGCATTCATCTTAATAAAACTACACTTTGCTTTTCGCTAAATGCGAAATTTTCTTCTAGATTTCGTCACTTCAAATACGCGCATCCTAGATAAGCTAATACCTTGCCTTAATATGGAACAGTTTTCGCCTTCTTTGAGCACGATTCTGGCCTTTTAGTTCACTGTTTTGACTACTGTTTTATCCCTTGTGTAAGAAACTTAAAACCAAAAACTCAGCTTTATTGCTGCGAAACTTCAACACACCCGGAATTGAAGAATCCTTGCTACTCTGTTTTTGGCCCCTTGTGACTGAACGAAGTACCTATTTTGCGCAGAGATTTCTCGTATTAAATTTTCCGTCAATATGCTGTTGCAGAGCACTTTCAGTCTACGGTCATCCAAAACCATTTCAATACTCGCATGACCTCGAACAAGTTCTACCACCCCCCAATATTTTGCTCTTATAAACGTAGGAGCAGAATCCTCCAAAGTAGAATCTAGAGCGGTTCGATTGTAACTTAAAAAAATATTTTATCACATAACGGTTACTAATTGTTTCAGTGCTAAGAAGTTCATTGAGAGGGTTTCCTATTATTGGCAGTACCAATTGATGCCATCTGTACTTCGGGACGGTTAATTCCACCTTGTTTCCTTTATTTCAGATTCAAGATATACAAAAGTTTAGCTTATTTTCCAAAAAGACACATTACAGGTAAATATTTCGTCAATATTTGGGTTGTCTCTCCAGGAGTGTGGAATTGAAATACAAATTAAGCACAGAATTCTAAAGGTTTTTCCATGAAAAAAAATTATTTCATTTATTTATCTCTTCCAAGAAGGTAGAGAATTTACACTAAATAAAAAAATTAGATTTTAGCGAAAATTCAAAAACGCGATAAAAATATTTGATTTTACACCAAACTGACGAGAAAATTTCATAGAAAGAGAAATGCTGAAAGTAATACAGCGCACTCTATATGTGACAATGCACTCAAGTGCGATACCAGTTAATTACAGTGGGCTCTCTATAATATTCACTTTAACATTAGGAAAAAATTGTTAAAATTAAACTCGATCAATTCTTTCGATTCACTCTGAATACTGGTATATTAGCCGGCTGTTATATTGAGCCATGACCGTAATAATAATAGCTTAAGTGTCAAATTCAAAATTTTACAAGAAACATTTATTTTAAAATCATTTTTACTTTAACTTTAAGAATGCGCTAAAAGGGCCTTTCCTATAAGTTTTTAGCAGTATTTCGGACACCTATAAAATTTTATTAAATGATAGATATGACCTTAAATAATCGATATTCAGCAAAAAAAGAAAATTTATTGTTATGTGACTAAAGCTATTTGGGTACACTCTTAGGGCACAAGGGCAATGCAATGGATTGAGTTATTTTCGTTCAATTTCTTTGACATAGCCCCTGTTGGGAGAGGAATCCGCCTCGCTACTGACTTCCACGGGATTTTTTAAATAAAACACATTAGTTTAATAAAACTAGCAGAGCCCAACACTCGAAATTCGAGTGCAAATTCTAGAAAATTTAATTTTTTTTCTTTCATTTGTTTTCTTTCGGTATTTTTTTTAAATCTATATAAATATATAAAAAATTTATGAATATTTAAATCAAATTCATTAAATTTCAATATAAATATTTGATGAACACCCAGCAAAAATATAAATGGGATTGGTAATAAATAATTTTATAAAAGCCTAAAGGTATGCTAATAAATTTCAGGCAATTCAAAATTTAACGCAGGGCCATTGAAATGTACTCTTTTCTGTAACCATCGATTATAAATTTACAGGCGATAAATTGTGAATTGACTGAAATTGATTAGCATACCTTTAGGCTCTTATGAAATTATTTATTACAAATATTTTATTTTATTTAATTAAGTATATTTTTAACACGTATGAAATATAAATTTTGTTATTCTGCATTTCTCCTCCATATGAACTATGACCATGCCAAATTTCACGCTCCTACGCGCGCATGTTGCTTAAAAACTGGTCGAAAGATTTACCTTCACGTGTTAAGAGAAAAATATTTGATTTTTAAACAAAGTGTATTTGTAATAAAATTCCCAATTAACAAAAAAAAAGAGAAAAAACAATTAGGAATTTATAAATTAAAAAAATTTTAATAAGTGGACCTGGACCTACTTTTTGGTGTGAAAACCACCACTTTCGCACCACTTATGCGTCAAATTGTAACTCGAATATAAAATGAAGTAGGCTCAGGGACGCTACTTGACATTTTGTATGTTTCGTTAAATATTTATACAAATTTAATGTCTAAATAACATTCAAACAAAAAAGTATGTATATATATTTATATGTTATAGTAAAGGAGTATTGCCAGATAAAAACTAAATATCAGGATGATTTTAGTAGTGGCGTTAAAGCACATTTGCAGGGAATGCAGTGTCTTCTTCTTCAGGCTAAGATAAACCTAGAATCAGTTTGGATGGCGAAATTGGTGCACGAAATTAGTACTTTGCTGGTAGAACTTTGACGACCATTTCCACTTTTACCTGCCGCACTATATATGATGATGATGCCTCAAAATAAATTTAAAATATTCAGGAAAAACATAAAAAATTTAAGACAAATTGACTAAAGAAAAGCCTTAAAATTGAATAAAATATCTCAATTATGCATAAATAAAGCTAAATACGCTTGAAAAATGTAAAAGCGGTTTTGAAACTTTCAAATTTGGCTTGTACCAAAACTCACCAGGAAAGTTTTTTTTTTGGCAAATTCTAGAAATGGCTGCCATTGGATGTTTATTCAAATTCCTAAAAGAATATTATTTGTGTGTTATGAGTCATTCTCGCAAAACGAGAGCACAAGTAATTTTGGCTTTTGCACCACAACAATGCAACGTTTCACACGAGATAGTTTCGCACAAAATTCAACTCATGATTCGACCGATTGATTTCTGGCATTTCAATAAAAACCACTTCGTTTTGAATCGATTATGAGTCATTCTCGCAAAACGAGACCACAAGTAATTTTGGCTTTTGCACCACAACAATGCAACGTTTCACACGAGATAATTTCGCACAAAATTCAACTCATGATTCGACCGATTGACTTCAGGCATTTCAATAAAAACCAGTTCGTGGACACCGTTTTGAATCGATTGAAGAGATAAAGAAATCGGTGGTAGCTTCGATTCGAGTATTGGAAAAACGTTAGTATAGGTGGATTGCATCGATGGGGGATTGCTTTGAAGGCTATGAAATTGATTTGGAGGAAGAATAAATTTAATTTTAAACGAATAATAAACAGTGTACTCTAGGGTGTGGCCCTTCATTAGGAAGTAAAAAAAGTATTCAAACTCTCGGTCGCACCCCCTAGAAATATGCGAATAGCAATAAAACTGATAAATACAAAGTTTTGGGCCAATCAAGAAACATTTAGAGGTGGCTCAATGCGATTGTAAATTTCGAGTCTGTTTTATATGAGGAAAATATAACTTTCTTTCAGATTTTACGAAAATTTCGTTCTATAGTTAAATTTTTCCGACAAATTGTTATATAACTTCAAAATCGAATAAAAAGTCGTCAAGAAATAGCAAATGCCCCAGACCAACTTTGTGCCAAAAAAAAAAACTAGGTCATGAAATTTGATGGCATTTTTTTCAGCTTTAAGAAATTAATTAAAGCCAATATTTTGTTTTAGTCTCTTTACCTGTAGGTACTCAGATATGACGTATTGTTTTATTATCGCCTTGTTAACCTATTAAGCATTGAGACCGAAAATGGAAATTTTGTGTGATAAAATTTTGCAAACTCCTTTTTCAAGTTTTGAAAAATTTTCTTTAACAAAATTTAAAAAAATTGATCTAGGTCTTTAAGGTCTTCTTAAATGCACGTTAGAGCTTAACTGTGTGAATTTTTAGGTAAATTCCTCTGCCAAAATTTTTTTGACAAGGATTTTATTTTTGCGGATTTCAAGAAAAATGGGATTTTTGTAAAGTATTCTGTGAATGTACTATTTCTAAATACTTTGTATCAAAAATTCATCACTTGTCTACTTTTAAATGTTATTTTTTTTACCTTAATAGCCAAGGGTTTCGTAAAAAAGTAATATGAACTCATTAACCCTTTTGGAATTGGGGTCACATATGACCCCAATCTAATAAAAGACAATTTATTAAAAAAATTCAAATATTTTGTAAGTGCTGTTGAATTTTTATATGCGATGCTTAAAATATAATAACCAAATGGGTAGGACTTCTGATCCTTAAACTTGGGATAAATCCGAGAACGATAACCCATTATTTGCCAAGGCCAGCTTTGGATTTTAAGATATCAAAATAATCCATTGTGATATATCTTTGGTGCAATTATCTGCTTATTGCTCGCGAATATAAATTAAAACAACTTTTAAACAATTTTGTTATAAAATCGTTTTATGTATAAAATTTTTTTTTTTCAATAAAACAAGAAGATCCACAAATGACCTAAACCTAATAAAAGACAATTTATTCAAAAGAATATCTTAATATATAAAAACGTTGGTGCGTATGTTGGTAATCTAATAACTGTTGAACCACTAATGCTAGCGACTTCTTATTCATACCATATGTTCCTTTGGTTCTCCGATTTGCATAACTTTTTTTTTGTACCCGATAGGTGGCGCTGGGGTCGAGATTTTCCCAAAAAATTTATTTACGGTCCAATTTAGCTCAAATTCGCAACATATATTATGTACATAAAACTAAAGTTGCTGACAAAGTTTTTCACCTGTAGGTGGCGCTGGTGTTAAAATATCAAGAAAACGTATATTTTTTTTCAGTCATATTCATAATATTATTATGCTTTACTTTTGCCCGACACTCGGTATTAAAATATAGATGCAATATAAAATCCAGATGTTTTCTTCGGGCCAGCAACGCGGACCGGACTCAGCTAGTAATATATAAAATTGAAAAAGGAGTTTTCAAAATTTTATCAAAAAAATTTTCCATTTTCGGCCTCAATGCTTAATAGGTTAACAAGGTGGTAATTAAACAATACTTCATATCTGAGGACCAACAGGTATAGAGACTTAAACAAAATGTTGGCTTTAATTAATTTCTTAAAGTTGAAAAAAATGCCATCAAATTTCATGATCCCCTTTTTTTTTTGGCACAAAAGTGGTTTTTCGATTTTGAAGTTTTTTAGCTTTTTGAAAGGATAATTTAATACTGATCCCGAATTATATAACAATCTGTCGGAAAAATTAAACTATAGAACGAAATTTTCGTAAAATCTGAAAAAAAAGTCATATTTTCCATATATAAACATGTTTTTTGATTGGCCCAAGTATGAGAAAATTATCCAAAATCGAATATGCGACTCCATTGCAAATAAGTCGATTATATCCAACGAACAATTTGGTTTTAAAAAACAGCACAGTGCAGTACACCAAGTTAACCGTATAACAAATATGATCAAAGCTAATAAACGAACAAAAAAATTTACAGGTTTAATTATATTGGACATAGAAAAGGCATTTGACACTGTTTGGCATAACGGTTTAATATATAAACTGCTCGAGGCTGATATACCGAGACATCTGTGCGGGCTTATTGCTGACTTTCTTGACAATAGAACAATTGTTGTCGCATCCAATAATACATTATCTCCTCCCAAATCTATCACGACTGGTCTGCCACAAGGTTCAATATTATCGCCCTTATTGTACTCTATTTACACATCACATTTTTCTCTTCCCTCTTACCTGAATACTGCTTACTATGCAGATGATACTGCCCTCATTACTTCAAGCAAACTCACTAAGGCACTTTTGAAGAAAATGGAAAAAGGATTTGTTGCCTGCAGAAAATATTTTTACAAGTGGAAAATTAAAATTAACCCTAGCAAAACTCAAGCCATTGTATTTCCATACAACAACTCTCCCAAGCGATTACCAAACCGTCAACTCAATTTGGAAAATGAGAGCATTTGCATCCGAAATAACGTTAAATATCTTGGTGTAATTCTGGACAAGAAACTAAATTTTGCAAAGCATATCAACGAAACTTGTAGAAAATCCCTAAACGCGATTAGAGCTTTGTGGCCAATAATAAACAAACGCTCATCACTCAACATAAAAAACAAAAACTTATTATTCAAAAGTGTCATTAGACCAACATTGACATATGCAAGTCCTATTTGGTATAAAGCTGCAAAAACACATTTGAAAAAACTTTAAATAATCCAAAACAAGTGTCTAAAGATTATAACTAACAAGCAAGTGTTTAAAATATAACTGAACTCGAACCTGTTTATTGTACATGTTCTGTTTTTTCGTACTACACGAGCCACAACACGACTTAAAATATAACTGAACTCGAACCTGTTTATTGTACATGTTCTGTTTTTTTTTCAGTACACGTACCAGAACATGAACTTCAAATAAAGCAACACTCAAAAATGTGTGCTTTATGTGTGATTGAAACAAAAAGTACGTGATACAAAAATGTTCGTGTAAATAACGAAATATTAAAACGAACACAGTCATGGTTGTGTTGGGCACCGTAGAAAATTTAGAAACGCACATAATTGATATGAAAATAAAGATATATGTTGGCTGCTTTTGAACAGAACAATGTGTGTTTCATGTGTGTATTTTCTGAACCTTGGTTTTAAGTGACCGATTGTTAAATTATATGAGGTTGCGGGCATATTACATGGTTCAACTATTTCAATTTTGGACGACAATTTGGGTATGAAAATTCTATTGGGTGCCGCGTTAGTTCACGATTGCGAATAAACGTATTTTTATGACTGAGTCATGCTTTAAGATCCTGATAAAACATGGATTCAACATAATGCACCAGATATGAAACAGCACTCAAAGCAATAGCGATGAAAACGGCTGGTTATGGTTGCGGTTTTTTGGGATATTGGAACAATTAAATGAAGAAATCAGGAAGAAGCGCCCCTTTGAGATAAAGGGGCATCAAGAAAATCCTCGAGTGCACGCTTGTGCAGTTTCGATGGTAAAAATACACGAGTTTAAGTTCGAATTGTTGCTGCATCCACTTAGTCTCCATATTTAGCTCCCAGCGACTTTTCCTGTTTCCGCAATTTAAAGAAATGGATCACCGGAAAAAGATTCGAGTCGAACAAGGAGGTCCTCTGTATAACAGAATGCTATTTTGACGACGTTGAAAAACCTTACTTTGTAGAGAACTTAAAAAAAGTTAGAAATTTGATAGATGAAGAGTATCGAACAAAAAGAACACTATGTCGAAAAAACCAGAAAAATCAATTTAAAAAAATTAGTTTTTCTATGTTTTTGTAAAGACTCATCCTCGTATTAAAAATATTTTTGTTTGAATTTTTATTTAAATTTCTTGAGAAGTACTAAAAACGGATCTCTTACTTTGAAAAAGAACTTAAAACTTACATGTTAAAAGAAGTATTTAATAATTATAAATTGGGTTTGATTTCTGTCCCGAACAAGCAGTTTCTATATGATAAACGCTTTATATCAACGTTTGAATTCGCCAATTAATAAAAGCTTCGAACCAGGAAGACTATCAAAATCAATATAATTTTAGATCTTTTACACCTTTAACAGATAATAGAACTTACTAAAAATATACGGGTCCCTGTTGAACATTTCAGTGTTACCAGCCGAATGGCAATATTAATTTGCCACCATTAAATTGCGAAGGGTATTAAAAGTTTTTGCCGGAATCTGAATTGACTGTCTGTCGTTCACAAAAATGTGTTGACAAAATTCTTAGCATTAAGCTAACTCTTACATATATCAGGTGTATATGTGTATGTAAGTGAGTTTGTAGGTGCGCTAAGTTTGTGTTTGCAAAAGATGTTCAAAACTTATACATACATTCAAATGCCTTCATTACAATACCCAGTGAAGTGTTTTGCTTGCTTAGGAGTGGTTGAACAAACAGTATTCTAATTTATGTTGCTTTATGAATGATTTTTGTTTGAGATTGTTCTTTTATCCACCAGTTACTGATGTGGTTATTCTAGATCCAGTTGTGGAATATATTCTTTAAGTGCTACCGCGTTCGCTTAACAAAACTCTTTATTTTTGACTACTCAATAAAAATGTTTTTTCCTCGATTTCACATTAATTCGTTATCAATCAGTTTATGCTAGGAGTTGATCAGAGATCAGCAATGAATCGCTTTTTCGCTACTCATAGTAACTCATGTAATCTTAAGTATAAGTGAATAGAGATCATTGAAACTCAGCTAATCTTTGTTACTCATACTCACAATAATGTTTTTTTTTTATAAGTAAAGGGTTTTTCAATAAGAGCGCTACAAAAGTTTTTTTAAATAAAGCAAAAACGGTTTTGGATATCAATGAAATTCTTCATTCCTGTGAAAGTACGTTCGATGCCATTATGTATGGAAATCGATCTTTTTTGCATGGCCACCACGGGCACGCTTGCAGAAGTCCAGACGCTGAACCCAATTTTCTACGGTTTTCAAGCATAAATAGGCCGATATTGCTGAAATTTCACATTCGATATTCGTACGAAGTTCATCAATCGTCGCTGGCTTGTTGACATAGACCATAGATTTGACGTAGCCCCACAGGAAATAGTCCAACGGCGTCAAATCGCACGACCGAGGCGGCCAATCGACTGACAATAAATTGATTGTGACATTCGCTGTGTGGCTTGTGGCGCCGTCCTGTTGGAACCACATGTCCTCCAAGTCCATATCATCCAATTGGGTCCAAAAATATTCGGTTATCATTGAACGGTAGCGATTCTCATTCACAGTAACGTGCCGGTCTTGATCTTCACGGAAGAAGTACGGCCCAATGACGCCGCCGGCCAATAAACCGCAGCAAACCGTAATTTTTTCAGGATGCAATGTTGACTCATGGAGTACGTGTGGATAGCCGTCTGACCAATAACGCATATTTTGTTTATTGACGAAGCCATTCAGCCAGAAATGAGCCTCATCGCTGAAGATGATTTTTCGATGAAAATCGGAATCATTTTCAAGTTGTTTCTCAGCCCAATTCACGAACATACGACGCTTCTGGTGGTCAAGCGGCTTCAGTTCTTGCGTCAATTTGATCTTGTAAGGATGTAGGCCAAGATCTTTTCGCGAAATTCGCCACAACGACGTCACGGAGATACCCAACGCTTGAGAACGACGTGTGAGAGACACATTTGGGCTTTCTTCAACTGAAGCCTGAGCGGCGGAAATATTCTCGACACTACGGGCACTTCTTTGTCTCACTAGACGCTCAATTCTTGATCTGCTAGGACGATTATGACGACCATAAATTGGACGTAGCGCTCTTGACGTTGAGGCCACTGACTCCGAATTTCGGTAGTAAATTTTATAATTTCGACTCGTTGTTGGCCCGTATATCTTTCCATCAAGAAATGGCAAACCTTACTGAAGAGAAATGTCAAAAGAGCGGCAAGAAATATGGCGTCGTTTGCTCCCCCTGTCTTTCTACTTTTGTAGCGTCCCTGTTGAAAAACCCTTTATAAGTGCCAATAAATATTATTCCGATGTCAACATTATATTTGTACCATTCCAAATCTGTGTCATTCATAAATCACATCAGTTTGATTTATAATTTAAGGAAAATACTTATAATACTTACAATTGATTCAACTCATAGAACTTATCCATGTACAAAAACATGTATATTTATTTACACATGTACACGTGTACATATATTTACCATACTAACCCGACAGAGCGAAAGCACAACCTCACACTCAGTATATTAATGTTCGCATTCCAATCATACTTATTTTGTATTGCCTGTACACATTGAGTATCATGAGTACCTCAAACTTTAGAATGGATATGAGGTTCGATAACATTTCAATAAGTATGAATGCGTAAAAGTACAAGAAGTTATGAATCATGATTAAACTCTTTGAAAATCTCTGAACTGGATACTGTAGAAAAAGTTACGGAACTATTTCTGCGTTAACCAAATTATACATGTGAGTTTCTAGGGCTAATTCACAAAAACTGTTCTCTGCATTTACTCAACAAATTGTTCCACTTAAGAAGTGGTTGACCAACTGTTATTTCTTGTACTCTTTAACACATTCTGTTTTAATGTTGCTTTATAAAAGATATTTGTTTTAAATTGTTTATTTGCCGATTAGTTACAGAGATTGTTATTCAAGAACCAATTCTTGAACTGATTTTGCGTTAGTTAGACCTTAGATTTAAGTTTCGAGGTATACATTAAAAAAAAAAAAAAAAATACTTATACGATACCTAAACCCTATCTTTGAGTTTCTAGGAATAAGTTCCAAAAAATTATTCTCTGTAACTATTCAACAAATTCTTTCAATTCAGAAGTGGTTGATCAGTTGTAATTCTTTGCACTCTTCAACACATTCTGCTTTACTGTGGCTTCAAAAATTATTTTTGAGAACGTTAGTTTATCGATTAGTTACAAAAGTGGTTATTTAAGAACCAATTCTGGAACATGTTCTTTAACTACTTCTGCGCTAGTTAGACATTAGAGTTAAGTATAAATTTCAAAACTCTTTTTTTGTACTCATAACTAACCAGCAAAACTGTTTATTGTCAGGGGTTCGGATTATTCTATAATCAACAATTAGTGTTTACTCTAGAACCAGTTCTGTAACTAATTCCAAATCGTGATCTGTTGACTTACTGAGCATAAAATCATTACTACATTAGATTATATTGCGAATGGATTATTTGCTGGGTATAACCGTCATGTTGATGGCTGCATAGTGCCAATTACTTACTACATCGGTACCTTGATTGTCTAGCACAACTTTTTTTTTATCACGCCCGTTGTGGTGGCAAACTTGGCATTTGCTTTCAACAACTACTTTTGGCAGGAATTCCTGTATTTTCAAAAGCGAAGGAGAGAGAACGAAAACGAGAAAATTTTCAATTGTTATTTCAACGAGAAATATAAACTAGGTGAAAATTCACAAAATATTAAGTAACTATGAAGTCGAAGTAATCGAAAAAGAAGACGAGTAAGAAGAATAAGGGGAAGATGAAGCCAAAAGAAGTAGATATAGTTGTCATCGCAGTTGTAGTAGCTGTAGTATGCAGATATATCTTTCTTTGTGCGACACAACGTCACCAAAGGCATTTCAATGAAGATGAATGATTATGGTGGCAGGTATGCTGTTTACATTAAAACATTAAGAAAAAAAAATAAAATAAAAACAACTTTATATAAGCTGACTGCAAAAGAATAAAAACTTTATATAGTTTTCCTCTTTTTTTTTTTGTTACCAAACACACACACTCCGACACCCTTTTAGTTTTGGATAAACGCAACAATTTTGGTTGCAAGTTGAATATTTAATGTACAGGAAAATAGTTTGCAAAACTTAAAAAACTAAAAAAAAAAAATGGCAAAAAGAAACATCTTTTTGGTATTAACTAAGGGAAAATTGTTTAAATAAAATTTACAATTTGATTATTTATTACCAAGTTGGGTTTTTTCATTTTACCATGTATTTGTTGTTGTCGGATGCAAAAAAATGCAAACGTTTATTTACGAATTACATTAAAAATTCAATTTATGGAGTTTTATATGTAAATTTTATGAATGTGTTTGTTTTATTTTTGGAAACTGCTGTGCTCCAAAAATAACACAGGAATAATTTTATATACGAAATTGATTGAGAATGATGCTATTGCATGACAACATCAACTTGCTACATCATTGCGAAACAATTTTTAAAGTCATAAGAAAAACTTCCATTACAATTCACAAATATTAAATAGCAAAGAAAATTTTACTTTTACGGGAAAGATGTACTTCCAATTAAGGGAAATAAATTCTTAGGTCTGGCATTTTTATGCATTTAAAATCGTATTTTCGTTGCAAATTCGTAAAGCAATGAAGTAACATTTTTAAATTGAAATATTCAGCAAGCTCTGAAAATTCAAGGATATTGGGAAACCTTATGTTCTAGAAGATAAACAAAAATAATAATAATTAAGAAGTGTTCCGTTTCAAATTCGTAAAATTGGAAGTTAATTGGAAGTTACGGCCAACGTGCTAAAAATTACATTAACAGTTTTAAAGCAAAATATTCAGATATCTCTTAAAATTCTGTTTAGTCCATTTGAACTGTTCTGATTGACTGTTTTTGAGCCAAGATGACTCAATTCAAAGGAAGCAAATGAATTACCGGCAAATAGAAGGCAAATCCAAATCAAAAAAGGAACATTTTATTGCGAAAGGTGTGAAAATGGTAAAAGTTACTGTTCGCAACGTTATCTTGAAACCTTTTCTGTACCGCGGAAGCAATGAACGACGGTTTTTAACACAATCTGGTGTTATCCCGTCAAAGAGGATAGAGTTATAAATCTCTTACCTTACCGTTCGCCTGGACTTTTGTCCCAGTGTTCGGCAATTTATGATTCCCTCCACTCTCTCATTTTTCTTTTCTTTGTCCTATTGGAACACCACGGAATGCTTCGGGGCCGATGAAAGAACGACGGGCACCTCGATTGGCTATGCAATCGGCCCTTTCGTTGGCCTCGTATCCCTAGTGTCCCGAAATCCAGCACAAAGTTAGGTTATTGCATCTGTCCACTTGGTTTAGCACTTCGATGCAATCCAAAATTAGTTTAGACGTCACGTTGTAGGACATTATTGCCATTAGTGCAGCCTGACTGTCGGATAGTATATAAATGAGTGCACTTTTTGTCTTTATTCTAAGAAATTCAGTCAGGGTGATTTTTTAGCTATATCTTTTTGGCAACACTGGTTTAAACAGCTGACGCACGTTTCGTGTTTTGTTTCATTGTCAAACATCTTCAGTTTGGTCTATAATTTAACCATGAATCGTCTTACAAACGAACAACGCTTGCAAGTTATTACCAACACGCTTACGTAGAGTGCGAACTGAAAAAAATATCTCCGATGTATCGGCCAGTGTTAATGATGACCATCAATTACCGATTCGTCGCCGTTCGCAGCAATTGGGCCTCTGTTACTCAACAACGTGGAAAATTTTGCGGAAGGATTTAGGTGTGAAGCCTTTCAAAATACAGCTGGTGCAAGAATTGAAGCCGAACAACCTACCGCAACGTAGAATTTTTGGTGAATGGGCTCTTGGAAAGTTGGCCGAAGATCCACTTTTTTACCGAAAATTTGGTTCAGCGACGAAGCTCATTTTTGTCGATTTTGGAGTGAATATGAGCCAGAAGCATTGGAAGAGCTACCAATGCATCCAGAAAAAGTTACAGTTTGGTGCGATTTATGGGCTGGTGGCATCATTGGACCGTACTTCTTCAAAGATGATGCGAATCGTAACGTAACTGTGAATGATGAGCGCTACCGAGAGATGATATCCAACTTTTTTTTGCCGAAAATTCAAGAGCTTGACTTGCATGACATGTGGATTCAACAAGACGGTGCCACATGCCACACAGCATGCGCAACAATGGACTTATTGAAAGGCGAGTTCGGTGAACATTTTATTTCACGTCCGGGACCGGTGAATTGGCCGCCTAGATCGTGCGATTTAACGCCTTTAGACTATTTTTTGTGGGGCTATGTTAAACCTTATGTGTATACAGACAATCCCGCTTCAATTGACGCATTGGAAGACAACATTGAAGCATTTATTCGTGAGATACCGGCCGAAATGTTGGAAAGAGTATGCCAAAATTGGACAAAGCGGATGAACCATTTGAGGCGCAGTCACGCTCAACATTTGCATGAAATAATCTTCAAACATTAAATTATATGGACCGTACTATCGATTCAAATAAAGATTTCATGCATTTTTCTGAATTTTATGTGTTTTTTTTGGAAAACTTTCCTATAGCTCTTAAAAAATCACCATTTAAATAGCGAAGACCTTCGCTTGGAAAATGGATGGGTATTTTCCCATGGGTATGGCAAGTTGAAAATTGGGACCAAATATGCTCGCGCACGTATCTCCATTTGATTGTTTGGAGCCATCTGTGAACCACACATGAGAACCCTGCTCTGGATCCCACGTCCTGCTGGTCCATAAACCCGGTTCCAATATCATTGTTTCAAATTCCCTCATAAATATCTTTTTTGGTAGCATTCTGTCCGTGACTCTTGCTACTGGGTCGTTGATTAAGAGTCTTACGATTCACATGTGACCCTTTAGGTCACCGTCCTTCATACTACGAGAATCCTGACTCTAACTCAATTGGTAATGTATGTGAGAAAGAAGACCGTTACTGGTTAGTTTTTGAAGAAAATAATGATTATCTTGCTGCATCTGCTTTTAGGTTTTTGGAAAAATAACACTGAATGGCATTGTTACCACATGGAGTGCAAACTCCGTGGCCTAACATAGAGATGACGTGACTGGCACCAATCTTTTCTATTTATTCACTAAGGCCAACTGTTAGAAAACTTGTCTCAAAATTTCATGACATTTCATGAACATGACATTAATTTAAAACTAAAAATATTAACACATGAGAATTCCGTAATAGCTTCTGACATTAGGATTACAGGTATACCATACTATGAGAATGAAAACTTGCAGTATATTTTTGAAAATATCTGTGGCACACTAAACATAGCAGTGCCTTTTTACAAATCAATATTTCGTGTTAAACATTTTAAAAGCATACGAGACGTAAATGATCCGCCTATTATTATAAAATTGGATTCTCCATATAAAAAAAACATGTTCCTTAAAGTTGCTACAGCATATCGTCGCAAAAATAAATCACCTCTACGTTTATGTGATGCAGGCTACGAAAGTAATGAGCCTTTTTATATAAATGAAAATTTAACCCCGCACAATCATAGAATTTTTAAAACTGCAGCAGGCCAAAAAAAGATGATTGTTTATCAGCAGCTTACACACTACGTGGGATTGTATATGTTAAAAAGCACGAAAGTGATGAACCCATTAAAATTGATTTTCCAGACCAGCTGAAGCAGTTTTTTCGAACAAGCTAGATTTTTAATGCTATCTTTTATTTATTATTCTTATCTGTATTTACAGTTTAAAAAATCGTGCTATATATTTAAAAAATTTATTCTAAAAAATTTAGCTTTCTGTTTCATTCTATTCAATCTTATATATAATTGCTTTATACATAACATATTTTTTTTTTAAACTCGATCGCAACTTTTATATTTAAGAACTAAATTGTTATGCGTTGCTATTAGGGTTTTTCTATACGTAATTGTATATCCTAATGGATAATATTGATAACTTAAGTGGAAGTTCCAGAGATATTACGATGAATATGGTACATATTTTAGCTAAATATAAAAATGGTTTAACGCTGACTCACATAAATGCTCAGAGCTTGAACAACAAAATTGATGAATTTCGACTAGTTTTTGAAAAATCCAACATCGATATTCTTTGTGTCTCTGAAACTTAGCTTTCATCTGGGACACCAGATAGTCTTATATGCCTTAATGGCTATAAAGTTTTTAGATAGGACAGAGTTGGACATGCCGGCGGGGTAGCAATTTTTGTGAAAGACAGCATATCGTGCAAAGTTTGCATTAAATCATCCAATGATATGTCATTGAATGAGAAAAAAGTAGAATATGTTTTTATTGATATATTATCAGACGGTAAGAAAATGTTATTGGGATGTGTATACCGGCCAAATAAAAGGATCACTTTTTCGAATTTGTTTTCGACGTTGGAAACACTTGCTGTTGCATACGATGACGTTGTTATATGTGGAGATTTTAATTCCAATATACTAGTGGAAATCGAATTAATCGATAATATGTCATCTTTTGGTCTTACACCCGCTAATACAATAAACCCAACACATCACACTGCCACTAGTAGAACATTGCTCGATATTTTTTTTGTGGGTAATATATCAAATGTTATATTGTATGATCAGGTATCTGCCCCATGTTTCTCAAAACATGATTTGATATTTTTTACTTATAATTTTAAGATTAAACGAGCACAACAAACAATTAACTATCGTGATTTTAAAAAAATAGATTATAATTTGCTACAAGAAAACTTTTATCGTATTAATTGGAATGATATGTATTTCATTGCTTCTGTTGATGAGCAAGTTTTATTTTTTGAAGAAAATATTCAACGTCTTTACGATGATACTGTTCCATTAAGATCAAAGATTCTAACAACAAAATCAAAACCATGGTTTTCTAATGCCTTAAGACAACTTATCAACAGCAGGGACTTGGCTTATTCAAGGTGGAAGCGCTTTAGAAGACCTGAATTGAAATCAGAATATATAGCCGCTAGAAGGATTGTTAATGCCAACATAAGAAGTGCAAAAACTGAATATTTTTCGAGTCGTTTTAGTGCCGCAGTTGACTGTAGAAAGACTTGGAAACAAATTCGTGAAATTGGAATTGTTAGTGTAGACAAGACAAATAGCTGCCAAGTCGATGCTGATGCACTAAATAACTCATTTACTGATATACCTGTGATACCAATCAATAAAAGCTTTTACAACTTTTCATGCTTGAATACAAGTTATGCCTCAAACAATGTTAATAATTTTGAATTCTCTTGCGTTAGCCAATCTGATGTCTTTTCAAGTTTTTCGTCTATGAAATCTAACGCAGTGGGCTGTGATAATATGCATCCTAAGTTTATAAAAATATTACTGCCATTACCTTATGTGACGTACTTATTTAACACTATCATTATGTCCAGTACTTTTCCATCTAAATGGAAACATGCAAGAATAGTTCCACTACCGAAAGCAAATACGGAGTTCAGGCCCATAGCTATTTTATGTTATCTATCAAAAGTGCTAGAAAAACTTTTGCACCTGCAAATGAGCTTATATATCAAAGAAAACAATTTGTTAACTGATGCACAGTCAGGATTTCGTTCAAATCATAGTTGCGTATCTGCTTTGTTGGATGTCTCCGAAAACATACGCAGTGAACTAGATAACGGTAATTTAAATTTTTTGGTGCTTCTTGACCATTCGAAGGCCTTTGATACGGTTGACCATAGAATACTTTGCATGAAACTTATGCACTTTTTTAAAATTTTCTGATGCCTCAAAGAGGCTTCTTTCTTCTTACCTAACAAATCGTTGGCAATCTGTTAATGTGAATAACACATGGTCTAATCCTTTAAGACTCGTCAGAGCAGTGCCTCAAGGGTCAATCCTAGGACCCTTACTTTTTTCAATTTATGCAAATGATCTACCAAAACAGTTTTCACATTGCAAAGTTCACATGTATGCAGATGATGTTCAATTATATCTAAGTAGTCCAATGCAATCTGTTGCCGCTAATATAGCTAGGCTAAACGATGATTTACAAAGGATTTTTCTCTGGGCAACAGCAAATGGACTTTGTCTTAATCCAAATAAGTCAAAGTGCATGATAATTCATAAAAGAACAATCGATCCTACCATAAGTGATGATATTTTAATAAATGGGGAAAAAATTTCAATTGTAAATTCTGCCAAGAACCTTGGGTTGATTTTTAACAGCAATTTAACATGGACAAATCATGTAAACCTACTAGTCGCACAAACTTACAATAAGTTAAGGACGTTTTGGTCATCACAATATTTCACCCCTTTACGAATAAGAATTCTACTCGCTAAGACATATCTAATTCCAAGTTTAATTTATGGATGTGAGCTTTTTGCAATCTGCGAATCTACCAGCAAAAGAAGACTTAACGCTATATTTAACAATATTATTAGATATGCGTATGGATTAAGAAAGCACTCTCAAGTCTCCCACATATCAACAAATCTTTATGGCGTCTCGTTCGATAGCCTTAAGATTCGTGGACTTCGTTATCTACACAAAATTATCTATACACAAACCCCACTATACCTTTTCGAAAAAATTCGGTTTGCCAGATCGCAAAGAGGAAAAAACATTATTATTCCATTTCACCGTTACCTTGCATCTGAATGGCAGTTTTACTTGTATGGTTCACGTCTTTGGAATATTCTTCCACATACCCAACAACTTAATAGCAACGCAAATAGTTTTAAGCAGTTTTTATTTAAATTTTTTGAACAAGCTTAAATGTAATTTACTATATATGTTTTTTTTTTCTTCTACTATATGTTTGCCTTAATGTAATTCTTGGATATTGAATTCCTGTACTTTAAATACAAGATTAAATCTTGTTGTACAGGAAATGGAAAATAAATAAATAAATAAATAAACTGGATTGCAAAGAGTCTCAAGTTTTGATTAAATATTGCTTTTTGATGGAAAAAACACTGTCCGAGCCAAAGTATGGACTGACAAACATTATGGTGAATCTTTGCCGTAATACTCAATGGTTAAAAGGAATTGAAAAGTAGTCGTAAAAGCATAAATGATGCAGATTATCCCGGTCGTCCAAATGAGGCAGTTTCCGAAGAAAACTTAGGAAAAGTGTATCAGTGAGATTAAAGATACTAACAGAGCGAGTTCGTCATATATTACATGATTCTTTAACTATGAAAAGGCTTTCTGCTCGATGGGTGCAGCGAGTATGCTTTGGAGGGGTTTGAAGTAAATTCAACTGAATTTTTACGTCGATTTATAACAACTAGCAGGTTCCAGCCCGAGTGCAGATTCCAGGAAATTAAATTTTTTCATTAAATAAAGACCCTTTAGGTATGCTAATCAATTACAGCCAATTCGCAAATCAACACAAAAAACAAACTCATTTTTATTACAAACACATTAACAAATTTAGTAAACACACACATAGCATTGTATAATTTTATGTATGTGTTAGTAGCAACTTTAAATGCAATTTACTCAAAATAAAGGAATAAATTTAAAAATCTGTAAATCTGCAAAACGGCTAAAAGAAATACCTTTCACATTAAATACGATTGGTCGAAATCGGGATAAAACGGTAGAATAACACATCGGTCACAAGAAATCGCCTAGCATATTAATATATAACAATTTATAATAAGTTATTATTATTCACCGGAGTCCAATAGACAGTGTGCGTGCGAAAGCCGATCAAAGCGGCAAAGGACTCAACAATCGATTGGAAGGGTAACTGTCAGTGTTTTTTTTTTGGGATTTACGTGGTATAATATTCTTTTGCTTTTTGGAGAAAGCAAAAACAATAACTACCAAGCACTATGTAGAGTTATTGGAGAAAAGGTCGAAGAAAATAAGAAAAAACGACCCTCTTAAATAAGAAAAAAATTATTTTACCATCATGACAATGCACTGAAGTCTTCACGTTGCAAATTGCTTTTCCACCCCCCAGTATTCTCGAAATCTGACTCCTCATCATTTTTATTTGTTCCCAAACTTCCATAGATGGCTCCAGGGAAAAAGATTTTCCACAATTGAAGAAGTCATATGAGAGTTTGAATAATCGTATTTTTTCAAGGGTATCAAGATGTTAGAGGATCGTTAAAAGAAGTGCATTTCACTTAACGCTGATTTTGTTCAAGAACAAAATTGATTTCAAATCCAAAAAACCGGGTTTTCATTGTTACAACCCGGAATTTTCACCTCATGCAGTAGAAAGTAGCTCTCAACGCATTGTTCATGGTAAAGAGCAATTGTTAAAGGCTAAGCAGTCTGTATTGGATCTTAAGCTAGCTCAGCTGCCATTAATAGTTTAATTATGGTCTCTGTTCATGGTTTTCCATTTTTTTTTTTTTTTTAGCAATAAGCAGCAATTTCTGTTGCCGCTCCTCAAGACTTCCCACTAGCAGAAGTTACTCTTAAATGTTTGTTCATTCGATGTCAACTTAGTGCTTTTAGCGCTCGATTTAGCTCCTTTTGAATGAACCAAAAATCCCTTTTTTACTTATAGCCTTTTATAAAAATTCGCTGAATTGGCTGTTTCCGTTTGCCTTCTTAAGTGCTTTAAGCGTTTCTAACTAAAACAGTTCAAATTAAACAAAATGAAAATAGTTTATTAAAAGAATCTTCAAAATCGATGAGTGCGAAAATTTCTTTAACAATTTTAAACTAAGTTATGTAAAAAAAAGACACAGATCTGCTTTATTTTAGATTGTAATACTTAACTCAAAAAGTCGGTCAATAAAAATCCATTTTTCGAATTATCAAAATTCGTTATTGATAACGAGTGATACCGAAAAAATCTTAACATGCAAAAAATGTAATAATAAGGAAACTATTGAACCCAGAGTTTTGATTTCTTTATATTGAATTTAAATTATATTAAAGCTTACCAAATAAGCAATTTTTTTAAACAGTATTAATCACTACTTAAGAACTTATGGACCTTTTCCAGAAACGGTTTCTGTTATTTTTTTTTTTTGGACAACTATTTTGTGCTTTTCAACTCCCTTTGCCATTGGCCTTAGTTGCGGACCGTTTGGAGGATTTGCCTTCCTTGGTAATTTATTGTTCTTGTACCACTCAAGAGCTTTCTTAACATAATGACAAGATGCCAAATCGAGCCAAATATATGCGGCAACAATGTGTTGGCTTAAGAAAGGAAGGAGTCTTCTTTGCAAATTTCAGCATTTGTAGAGCCCATTGTAACAATTGAATTGCTTCATTTGCCGCAACAGCATTTTGGAAATTTAGTCCGCTTTTGGACCCAAAACTTATGCTCGACATTTCCTCGAGAGTAAGCAACATAAAACTTGGACCAGGAATTCGTAACTGCATACATAGTGCAGCAGGAGTATTTTTTGTATGAAACAAGACCTCGTTGCACGTAATTTCTGCATTTGTTTTAACTTTTTGCACCCAGCACTAAGCTAACCCGGCTGCTTTTGTACCGCATGTCTTGAAGGCTCTTTTCAATATGTTTCCTATTTTATTGGGCTTACAAACATCCTTCTTCTCTAATCATGGCCAAATTCTCCTGTTAGGTTAAGTTAGGTTAGAAGTGGCTACTAATCCAAGGATTCTGGGGTCCATTGTGATACCACGGGAGGAATGGGTGTTCTCTTCAGTTCCCACCGTAGAACGAGTTTGAGCTCGTGATGAAGCCCCTTAAATGCAAAATTTCCACATTTGAGAGGTCAGAGAGATCGTGAAAAAACGCCGATCCCAATGTCCGAAGTCTTGTTGTGGAGAGCAATAGCAAAAGAAGTGTTCTATACGCTCCACCTCCTCCACATCCATGCATCTACGACAGAAATCATTTGACGAGGCCTTGAGGCGTTCAGCCTCGTCGAGATCTCTCCACGGGGGAGTGATAGTTACACACTTGTGCGCTTTCGATTCAGAGCCGGACAGATTTGTCTTGTGATCCTATGCGTTAATCCATTAGTCCATCAGTTATTCGTTATGCCATCAGTGCGAAGTCGTAGTTCCAGGTTGCACGATTCTAGGGGTTTACCAACACATTCAAGGAACCTGTGAAATAGTACCCTGTCTTGCCAGTTCATCAGCAGTTTCCCGGTATATTCTTGGACCCTGGGACCCATATGAGTCTAATGTCGAACTGCTTGACCATCTGATTTAAGGACGTGCGGCAGTTGAGGACGGTTCACGTTTTCAGAAACATTGATCCCATGGATTTTACCGCGGCTTGACTATCAGAGTAGATGTTGACTGCGGTTGTAGACAGAATATTCCGAAGCAGCCAATTATCAACCCCCTTTATTGCCAGCACCTCCGCCTGATATACACTGCAGTGGTTTGGTAACCTTCGAACCAGATTTTGTCCAAGCTCCCCTGAATAGACTCCGAAGCCAATTAAAATTCTCCTGTTACTTTCAAATAACATTGGAAACAGTTTGACGGTAGGTCTTTAATTTTTTAGGCTGAACAACCACAAAAAAAAATTCAACCGAAAATAAGTTAAGAGGATAAACATGTGATTATATAGAAAAGTCTATATTGTGTACTCAAATGCTGAAGTTGAAAAGTATTCCATTCAATGATCAATCATTTAGCACATAATTCCGTTAATTCTTTAATGTATATTAAATTAAGTCTAGAAATGTAAAATAAATGTTGTGGTAATTATCAAATTCCATTAAATTTTTCTTCACTTCAACTTATAAAAAAAAAAAAAAATTTATATAAAAACAATACTTGACCTGAACTTGAGGAAGAAAATGTATGCGATTTAATTTGAAATTGACACGCTTTAATAAAAATTTGTCTCGTATTTAATATTTATACCCTATCCCACTATGTGGTCAGGGTGTAATGCCTTTGTGCTGATGTTTGAAACTACCAAAACAAAAATTTATTTGCTACAATTTTGCTGAAGAACGAAATGAGGAATCATCAATGGTTCTTGAGTTATAGCTGAAAAACGTAAACAAACTTGAAGATTAGGAAATAATATAAGAGGTCATAAAAAGCCTTTGGAGGTTTTACTATACTGAACTAGCACTTTCACTCTGACTTCGAGACATGACCATGAAAATAGATTGTATTTGATTGTATCGATAATTCACGATCGTACATTCTTAGTGATGATTAAAAAAAAAATTTCCAGCTGTAAAATTGTGATTTTGATACTTAAGCTATTTTCGCGGTCATAATTCGAAAAGTACGTTAAAAAAAACTACAAACAAATGGTGTTAACATTAAAATATTTCTATTTTTTATTTTTTATCTTTTTTACTTTAATTGGCATTTGTAGGACATCGACAAATTTATTGAATTACGGTAATAAATTAATAACGATTTGTATAGATTCTTGTTTGCCATTCACATTAGCGTTAGTTATAAATAATAAATATAAATAAATGATTTTTGCATACAAACCCAACATGTACATACTTATATTTATATACACTTGCTAAAGAAAAGTATGCGTAAACTTGAAGAAGAAAATTTTTAATTATTAATAATTTAAATTAAATATTTTAAATTAAAAACTTTTCACCATTGAGAGATTGGAAAATTTTTTTGTTTTTCAAAAATCTGGCGAACGGTTTTGTTTTGTTTGCAGCACAAAATACGCAGTATGCCAAGTGTAAAACAAGGTTTACATGGACACACAGACGGACGGACGGACGGACATTGTTAAATCAACTCAGAAAGTGATTCTGATTCGATCGGTATAATTAAAGATGGGTCTAGGTCAAATATTTTTGGTTGTTACAAACAGCAGCACAAAGTCAATATACCCAAACCACATAGTGGTATAGGGTATAAAAAGTACTCTTACATTTACAGTTAGGGGAATCGCACAGTGGCTGAAAATCGTTTTTCATTGGCCAAAATTCTGTAACTTTTGAACTGATCAAAACATTTAAGTAATTTTTTTTTAATGGATAGATATTTAGTTCAGCTTGACCCAGTTTTAATTACATTAAAATTGATTGAGGACTTTTTAAGGTATTATAGGTCAAAGTTGAACTTTTGATTTTTTAAACTTTTAGAATGTTTATTATGTGTTTATTTTTTTTATTTATTAAAAAAATTAATATTTGGATTTTAATAATAATTATAAACATTTTTTGTAATAATGGGATTTTTTTAATGTTACACTCAAAAAAATTTTTACACTCAAAAAAAAAAAAATAGTAAAATCAACTGGAGATTTTGCTATTATTACTGAAAAATTCAAAATTTTTTGTTGTCAAATTTACAAATTTGTTTACACTCAAAGAAAAACATTAATAATGTTATCTAAAAATCTTGCTATTACTACGGAAAAATTTATTAGTTTAGCGGTTATGTGATGATATGCTGAATACATATAATCGCACGCAATCTGAGCTGAATATGTTGTTGTTTTGTTAATTTCAAATCCAGTAATAATGCTAATGCCTCCTCATTTGTGATCTGTTTTGCATCGCTCGGAGTTGGTATACTTTTAAGAATCCGTTTTGTTCTCAGAAATATATAGTAGTTTCATAAATATTTCATAACGCCCCTAATATTAAACGGTAGAGCTGACCACTTACAACAACTAAAGACTGAGTATTGACATTCTTACTTACAAATATATACTGGTAATAGAACAAATAATGACTATTATAAGCTATAAAATACCTAAAGCACAATTTTAATACACCATTGTATACGAGTACTTATAGGGCTCTAAATTATCGTAATTTGATTTTTTTTTAGAGTAATTTCATTAAAATGAAAAAAGTGTTCTAGCCACGGGTCGTCACGGGTGCAAAAGTGTATGTAGGGTTAAAGAGGACACTTTCAGCTTTCTCCGGGTGGTATCCGTTCCTTGTTCCCTTTTGTTCCCTAGAAGTTCTATTCCACTAAAGTTAAAATTTGAGAAAAATATAGTAGTTTCATAAATATTTCATAACGCCCCTAATATTAAACGGTAGAGCTGTGACCACTTACAACAACTAAAGACTATAATCCTACCAACATTATAAAAAAGACCGCAGGTCATTATCGATGATAGCTTGCGAGTAGCAACCATTTATTTTTGATAAAAAACAAAAAATATCACCTTTTTCTGCAATTAAACCAACCGTTGAGTTTGACAGCATGCCACGCCCACAATTAGCAATAGTTTAACCTAATTTTTTGGCTACCTTAATCTGGATATATTAGCTACAAACAGGCGTTAAAAGTTTAAAAAAAAATTAGACTTTTGGCCAATGAAATCAAAATTTCAGCCACAGTGAGTCGCACAAATTATGCTACGACATGTAGGTCTGTTGCATCGATTTTATTTGAGTAGAAGACAAACTGGTTTGTAAATAATTGATTTGACTTTAAAAGCAATTTTTTCGAATTTTTTTTTTTATAAATGTCTTCTAAAATCCTTCAGAAATGGTGCCCTAAAAGGATTTTTTGAAATTCTGATAATTTTTAGAGTTACAGAGGTATATATGTATATATACACGCGCGCCGAAGCGCATGAAGTTCTTGTAATAAAACTTGCGTTTTTCTCGAAATCCCTTTTTTCACACTCAAGCAGGTTCTGAACTAGGATAATTGGGCTACCTTTACTACCGGAGGATAGATTTTTTGTAAATCGCGCCATTTGGTTAATTTTTGAGGACCTGCCGGACGTGATTACCAACAAAATGCCGTCGGCCGAATTTTTTTGAAAAAATTTTCAATTAAAAATTTTAATAAATAAGTCCGTGACAGCGAATTTCCAGAGGCGCCTCGAAGAAAAGTTGTTGTGCGGTAAACACCATAACTTGTTGCCGGTTCATGTGAAATAAAAAAGTGGAAATGGCTTGAAAAGGTGATATGTTTCCCGAGGTAATCAGTGAGAGTAAGAGTTTAATAAATGAGTCCGTGACAGCGAATTTCCGGAGGCGCCTCGAAGAAAAGCTGTTTTGCGGTAAACACCATAACTTGTTGCCGGATCATGTGAAATAAAAAACTCGAAATGGCTTTAAAAGGCGATATGTTTCCCGAGGTAATCAGTAAGTTTTTTTTTTTTTAATTTTTTTGGCAGCATTTTGAGTGAAAGCAACATTTTTGCTATAAAATTTCGGTGAATTTGTTGTTAAATAATCTAACCCATAAAAATAGGATTTATATCACTCCGTGACTGTGCGTGACTATGCGTGACAGTGTTTGACTGCCTTAAAAATTAACTTTGACCACAACAAGTCTATGGACAAAGTTTCAGATCGATCGAACGAGGGGAAGTGAGGTTTTATTCTCTTCGTGACTGTGCGTGACTATGCGTGACTTTGCGTGACTATGTCGAAGTTAATCTTTCCTTACGGCAAGTATATCGAGCAAGTTCAGATTTAGTGGATGAGGGGAAATCCGTTTTAAATCTCTCCGTGACTGTGCGTGACCATGCGTGACTGTGCGTGACTAAGTCAAAGATAAATCTTTTTTCACAGCAAGTGTATGGACCAAGTTTCAGATCGATCGTATGGGGACAAATGATATTTAGATCACTCCGTGATGGTGACTGACTGTTCGTGACTACCCCAAAATTAATCTGTAGTCACAACAAGACTATGGGGCAAGTTCAGATCAAATAAGGGGGAATGTAGACCCACGACAGACAGACAGATAGACAGAGGGTATGAGTTAAAAGAAATAGCTAAAAAATGGGAAAAAGTTGTAAAAAAAAAAAGAAAAATTCCTTCCTGGTTACCTGATGATATATATGCAGAAGTAGTGCATTAATTTGGCCAAGTAGATTTTGAGTTTAACATATACGACATACCGTATGAAAGCAGTTCGCTTGAAACGCTTTACTTGAAATTTCGACACAGCACTCTCGCTATTTTGGACATTCAGGAAAAAAAATTCCAAGAAAAAAAAACAGTAGTAAAACCATAGCCCCCCATTAAATATATTTCATTTGGAAACTATATTCTGAGATAAGTCCTAAATTCAAAGAAATCGGTGCCGGCAAGACAAAAATTATCCATTATTCCTCAGTGCAGTAAGGCTTTCAAAACTACAAATCACCGATTAAATTTTGTCAAAACCTTGTTCTGGTCGCCTCTCCAAATTATTTTGGCTTCAGTAGAACAGAATTCCTAAATAACTGCTTCTCAAATTAGTTCTAAAAGATAACGTTCATTAAAAAATCACAGCAGCATGTAGTACGTATGAAACAAGATATCAGTATGAAAACAAGGTTCTGGAATTTTTTTTTTGATTTCAGATGAAAGTAAATTTTGCATTTTCGTCATTAAAGGAAAAAAGTTAGGTTGGCGAAAAGTGGAACTGCATTAAGTAAAGAAAATCTAACTATTTAAGACGGTGGAGGCGGCATTACGTTTAGGGTTGTATGCCTGGCATCAGGGTCGATAACCTCATACTTATTGAGTCTATAATGAGTCAAATTGCATACATAAACATTGTAAAAGAAAGCGCACAACAACTGCCCTTTATGAAGAGTTTTGGTTCCAACAGAATAATGACCCAAAACATACGTCACACAAAGACAAGCTGTGGTTGCTATACAATACTATGAATCAATTTAAATCTCCACCCCAATCTCCCAATTTTAGAGCATTTGTGTGGTTTACCTGAGCGCAGAATCAGTCAGCATAAAATAACTTCAAAGGAAATTTTAAGAAGCATCATTTTGGAGGAATGGGTTGAAATAAGTAAAGGAGATACTTAAAAGTTGTTTAAGTGGATGCCAAATCGGCTCACAGAGGTCCTGAAGCGTAAAAGATATCCTACTAATTACTAACTTACTACAAGTTACTACACACAGAAAACTGATTCGTTGTGGTTACCAAAATTATTGCCAACCGAATTGTGATGAAGCAAATAACCGAATTTTGAGTTTATGACTATTACAGTTCAAAATTTTTTATCACAATAGAAAACAAGTAAGAAAATTATGGTCGGTCTAGGCCGACTATACGATACCCTATACCATGCGTTTAGAGACCCTATCTCTCAGGCCCAACTAACTCGATATAGAAAATAAGCATAAACCAAATTTGAGTGGGATTTTTATTAATTTTTTTGGCTGCAGATATGAAAAAGTTCATATCGGATGATATATCTAAATGGAGACTAGGCCCAAAAATGGACCGATCCTGACCATGTTTGGTAAGGTCTCTTTTATTTTGCAAAAATATATACAAACAAAATTTGAGAAAAATCAGTGCAATATTTTTGTTTTTGATAGATTTAAGTGAAGATCGGGAAGCACCTCTATATGGGACCTATGACTAATAGTTGTCCCATAGGGATCAATTTTGGACTACTGATTAGTGGATGTAATAAACACATACAAATTCAATTGGAATAAGATTTATATGATAATTTGGATCTTATGGCAATTTAAGTCGATTTCATAGTAGTCATTTGTATGGGGGCTAGGTCTGAACATGGACCGATTTTCACCAATTTCAATAGCGTTTATCCTACGGCCGATAAAAGCAGATATACCAAATATCATTATAATATATTTATATTTGCGACCTGCAGTTTGATTACAAGCTTTACATGGACACACAGACGGACGGACGGACATCGTTAAATCGAATCAGATAGTGATTCTGATTCGATCGGTATAATAAAAGATGGGTCTACGTCAAATATTATTGGTAGTTACAAACAGCAGCACAAAGTCATTATACCCAAACCACATAGTGGTATAGGGTATAATGAAATATTGCTATAACATCCATAATATTAATAGGCTAGGCGATTTCTTGTGACCGATGTTTTGTTCTACCGTTTTATCCTGATTTTGACCAAACGTATATTATTTGAAAGATATTTCTTTTTAGCTGTTTTGCAGATTTACAGATTTTTAAATTTTTTCCTTTATTTTAAGTAAATTGCATTTAAAGTTGCTACTAACACATACATAAAATTATACACTGCTATGTGTGTGTTAATTAAATTTGTTAATGTGTTTGTAATAAAAATTATTTTGTTTTTTGTGTTGTTTTGTGAATTGGCTATAATTTATTAGCATACCTTTAGGGTCTTTATTTAATGAAAAAATAAAATTTCCTAGAATTTGCACTCGAATTTCGAGGGCTGGAATCTGCTAGTTTCTATTAATACATTCGAAAATGCAGTTGTTAAACTTTAGAACAATTCAGTTGGTAAGTTTTTTCTGTGTGTAACTAATGTACATATTGTGTTTTTTATTACTATTTCTAATGTACGAATACTTTTTGCTAGGATTTTTTTCTGTTGCATAAAACTTGTTAAATGCAATAAACCTTCAATAAATAGAAAAACAAATAATAAATAGCTTTATAATTTATTTGAAAAAAAAAAAAAAATAGTAATAATAATTCAGTTTAGTTAATTTTTTCTTATCTTTTTCGAAGTGTGACTGTTTTTATTTTGTGGTCACAAGCGATAACCGCATAAGTCGACTTAAGAACGATTTAAGTTATGTATGCTATCAAATTCTACTAAAAAATCGTTATATTTACGTGAATTCCCCATTTCTCTAACACTGCTTTTTAAAAAGATATTAATACAAATATTCTGACCTAAGTCGTAATGAAGCCCCATTACATTTATATAAAAAGCTATTTTTCTCGAAAGCATGATTTTCGAGTTAGGCGGTTATTGCTTGTGGACACAGATATTATGTTCTATGTTTAATAAAACTATGTGGTGGTGTTATCATGAATATCTAAAATTTTGAACTTGTAGCAGACTGTTATTTTCCTTAAAAATTCCATTAAAGTAAAAAAAAATGTGTTTTATTATTTGAAAGAATAAACCACATATTTGTTTTTTTTTTCAGAACTAAATTCAACAACAGAAGTTGTTAAAAAAAATATAAATCAAAAGAAAAAAAAAGTCGAAATATTTGTGCAGTAAATTAAGTTTATACATGCAGTTAAAAAAATCATATGCACACTCTTATTGTTAATATAATTTCCACAAACACACACACAAATGATTTTATTTTCTTATTCTATATAAGAGTGGGTTGGAATTAAAATATTTGCGATTTTGAAATAACTTGCAAGGACGGTCTCATTGGGGGCAAGCATTGATCGCGATGAGACACAGATATATGATAGAACGAGAACAATCAGTGACTCGTATGATTTTGACCCAAAGAAACCATATACATGATGGGTATTTTCAAGGCCTATCCAGCACAGTATAACACATTCATGATCATCACTTAATGGTCGTGTTGTTTAATAAGACCCTTGAATTTTGGAAGTTTTGGTGACACATATGACTAGACCGGCTATAGGATACCCTATACCATAAGATTAGAGAAACGGTCGTAGGTCCAACTTATTGGATATTGAAAGTAAGCATAAACCAAATTGGAGTGGCATTGTTATTAATTTTTTTGGCTGCTGATATGAAAGAGTTCATATCGGATGTTATATTTATACGGTGACTAGGTCGAAAAAAAACCTGATCCTGACCATGTTTCACAAAGTTATTTTTTTTTTTGCAAAAACATATACAAACCAAATTCCAGAAAAATGTATCAAATAGTTTTGTTTTTTGACAGATTAAAGTGAAGATCGGGAAATTGCTTTTCATGAGCGCTATGACTAAGAATTGTTCTAGAGGGTATATTTTTGGACTACTGATTAATGGGTGTTATAAATGCACACAAGCCAGATCTATGTAAAAACTTGTACCTTATGGCAATTTAGTTCGATCTCATAAGGGTCACTTGTAGGTCTGCACATGTAGTGATTTTCTTCAATTTCAAGAGCATTCGTCCTATGGCCGATGAAAGCTAATAAACCAAATTTTATTAAAAGGTATTCATATTTGCGACATGTGGGTTGACAGGAAAGTTTCTAAGGACACACAGACGGACGGAAGGAAGGACAGACGGACGGACATTGCTAGATCAACTCAGAAAATTATTGTACGTCGATCGGTATAATAGAAGGTGGGTCTTATCAAAATTTTGTGGTAGTTAAAAACATCTATACAAACTCATTATTTGTAATATTAGCAAACAAGGCGACTTCTTGTGGCATATTCTACACCTTCAATTACCAACCGATTTCGACAAAAAATATGCCATTTGAAAGGTATTTCTTTGCAGATGTTTACGGTATTTACAGATGTGTACCATCGGTACATTTTTTTCTGAGTTAAATTCAATTAGAGGTGCTACTAACACATATTTTAGCTCCAGATAAAAACTATGCAATGCTGTGTGTGTGTTTATTAAATTCGTGTTAAATTGTGGATTGTCTAAAATTGATTAGCATACCTTTAGGCTCTTATAAAATCATTTATAAAATTTCCTGGCTGGGCTCTGCTAGTATGGTATAAGTAGTCGGACTTAAGGTGTAGTTTAGTTAGTGTCTAGTGTAGTTATTTCCGAGAATAGTTTTCTAGTAGCCTGTCACTATTTAAAAGTATTTTATTAAGTTTTCTGGAATGTTAATACCTGAGAAAAAAAGTATAAAATTTCTGCAAGCACGTACCAAAATATCTTTTCGGCCATAAGAATTAATATTCCGCTTTAAGAGTTGCAGAAATAAAAAAAGTATTTTGGTGAAACTCCCTTTTCTTTACAGTTTTGAATTTTAACATAGTAAACATTTATGTACAACTGCATAATATACGAAAACTTACCCTTATGTGCTCCTAGGGTTAAAATGATGCAAAATTCAGCAGTATATGCAAAGCATTTGACTTAATCGTCTTATACTAGCTTGGGGTCATTTGTGGCACCAAGCCCAAATGGGTTAATGACGTCAAATTATAAAATCATCATAATCATCAAATCATAGAAATAGGTAAAATATAGCACAATTTTATTTCCCAGCTCATAGTAAGGGTTTCATCTAGTTTACTAGAACAATTAATTTATTTAAATATGCAAAAATTCATAGTTTGGCCTCGGCAAGTAATGGGTTAACGTTGTTCGATTTATTCCAAATTTTTGGCATCGAAGACTTGCACATTTGGTTATTACATATCAAGCGTCACTTCTAAAAATTCAACAGCACTTACAAAATATTTGATTTTTTTGAATAAATTGACTTTCATTAGCTTGGGGTCATATGCGACTTGGGGTCATATTATTTTTTTTCATAAACCCTACGGTAATAAGATAAAATATAACTTTTAGAAGTAGAAAATTGATAAATTTTTGATGTAAAGTATTTAGAAAGAGTACATTTACTTAATATTTCAGAAAAACTAATATTTCTCAAATCCGTCAAAAAAAATTCTTTGTAAAAAAAATTCTAGCAGAGGAATTTACTTAAAAACCCACAAAGTTAATCTCTAACATATATTTAACAAAACTCACAGGTGCCAGATCCATTTTTTGAAATATTGTTTAAGAAAATTTTTTAAAACTTAAAAAAGAAGTTTTCAAAATTTTATCAAAAAAATTTTCCATCTGGTCTCTTTTCGCATTATGTTAACATCGTGTTATAAAACAATACTTCATATCTGAGTACCTTTGGGTATAGAGATAAAAAAAAAATATGGCCTTAATCAATTTGTTAAAGTTGAAAAAATATACATCATATTTCTGACCTAGAGTTTTTTGGCACAAAAGTGGTCTGGGGCATTTGTTATTTCTTGGCCAGTTTTTATTCGATTTTGAAGTTATATAGCTGTTTGAAAAGACAATTTAGTATTGATATCGATTCGTATAACAGCTTGTCGAAAAAATTTAACTATAGAACGAAATTTTCGTAAAATCTGAAAAAAAAAGTATATTTTCCCCATATAATCACACTTGAAGTTTTCAGTCGCGTTTGGGCACCTCTAAATTTTTTTTGATTGACCTAAAGCTTTATATTTCCCAATTTTTTGCTATTCGCATATTTCTAGGAGGTGAAACCGAGAGTTTGAACACTTTTTTTTATTAAGGGCCATCCTACATAATTACATTTTACGATTTATCCAGTTTCTGCTATAGATTTGTAGATTCTTAGTACATTTGCAAAACATGTCGTATGATGGTTACTGCAACAATTCCACATCTTGTTGTAAAATATCAAAAAATTTCTTCAATATAATTATTCGTTCTATAATAATATGTAAAGTTAAACAAAAATATCAGATGATAAATTATGTTACGAATAATGGGAATCCTTAGAACAAAATTATTGTTCTTTTCTTAAGACAAAGTTTGTCTCGTACACAATTTAGGGTATCAAAAGTTCGTTATTGACCTATTACATATATTTGCTAGTTATTCAAATTCCAAATATTTATTTTTACGATCAAACTTGGCAGCTATTAATGTTTATTGTAAATAAAAGGGGCATGCCAAAATCAGCGGCTAAAAATCAAAAGCCGAACAAAAGGAGTTTAAATATACATAAAGTAAAATTCGTTAAAACCAAAGGGCATTAAACGCGCTAACAATGCAACAACGAAAACAACAAACAACAAATGCACTGAAAAGAACAAACAAAACATAAACTCAGATATTGATGCCGTTGTGTATATTCATGTACGAGTGAGTGTGTTTGTGAAAGAGAGCGAGTAAATAAAGTGGTTAAACACAATGGATAATGCATACACATACATACGAACATACAACAGGAATCCATGTACATATAGTGGATTTTATTACATTAAATATCCCAGTCAGCATTCTATGAAATAATTAATCATCTTGGAGTCTTTTTGACTTCTCTGCGTTATTAAAACAGTCATAAAATATTTTTTTTTTTTCGAGAGAAAATATTACCCTACACTTCTCCAGGACTTTTCAGAAGAATGAGAAATTCATGAACCATTGATGAGTTTTCATTTCATTCTTCAGCAAATCAAGTTGGACTAATTTTATCGAATGAAATCTTCCAAATATTTTAATTTTCTTTTTTTTATAATAAATTTTTTAATAATAACATAACATCTTCAGGGCGTATGATTATCTATAATATTAATAGGTAAGGCGATTTCTTGTGACCGATGATTTGTTTTACAATTTTCTGCTGATTTTGAGCAAACGTATCTTGTATGAAAGGTATTTCTTTTTAACTGTCCACCAGATTTACAGATTTTTAAATTTTTTGGAGTAAAATGCATTTAAATTTGCTACTAACACATACGTAAAATTATACAATGCTATGTGTGTGTTTATTAAGTATGTTAGTGTGGTTGCAAAAAAAAATATGAGGTACTTTTCTTCATTCACAATAATAGTTGTGTTGAATAGAAAAATAATTTTGGACATAAACCAATAACATTGAAAAATAATTTTGGACATAAACCATTATTTAAAAGTGTTGAATTCTGAATTGGCTAAAATTGATTGGCATACTTTTAGAGTCTTTATTAACTGAAAAAATGAAATTCCCTAGAATTTGCACTCGAAATTCGAGGACTGGGATCTGCTAGTTATTTATCTGTAGAGTAGAATAGAAGTGTAATTTAATGCCAGACGTTTTATACACAGGTCCTTCTTTATCGATATTATCGATGTGTTTTTAAAACGTAAATAAACTATAGAAACCGAACCTAAAATTTTTATAAATTTACCTAGCGACAAAGATTCATGAAATTTGGAGTAGTAGTCAAAATACCATATTCCACAATAAAAAAATAAGTCTCCACAAATATAATTAAACAACAAAGATTTGTAATTATCCAAGATCTGTATGCTCTCGAGCACTTACAGAGGCTTTAAAGCGATCTCTAATTGGAGAAATAAAGAATCACCCAAAAATTCTAGCTTCAAAATTAATTGAATTAATTAATTAATTCGAATTTTTATAATCGAAAGCAAATTTAATATTTATGGTAACGTGTGAAGATGAAGAGTATGGAAAAGAAAAACGTATCTCCTACTTTTAACACGAAGCCGTTCAGGTGCCGCAAACTTAAACATTGATGAAATATATTGAGATTTTGAAAAAAAATTGGATTACTAGAGAACTACATCTTTACCCAGGACAACGATTCGAAGAACAAGGCAGGCAATACCAAGTTGTGGCTTTTTTTTACAATACCACACAATGGTAACTCCTCCCCAGTCCCCGGACACGAATCCAATATAAAATCTCTGTAATCAATTGTACAGAAGAGTTTGAGAAAGAAAAGTAAGAGTAATTAAAACACTTCCGGAAAAATGGACCCAAATTTTAACAGACCCTAAAATTGGTTTATTCCATTTCTGGAAGACTAGAATTAATAATTAATAGTAAGGGAACACAACCAAGGAGTGAGTTCTAAAAAAATCTTAATACACGTTTTTCGTCTAAACTTTCACTTTTCTTTATTAATGCCGTTTTCTTTTCTGACAAAAATGTCGCCCTTTTTTGCCCTTTTTTGGAAAAGTGTATCTTTTTATATATTCTGAATTAAGAGCAACCTTGTATTATACATCAATCGAAAGGCCTCAAAGAGCTGTGTTCATAAATACAAAAAAAATTTGATTATTATCCTCTTGGAAGTCATAGGGTGAAAATATTCAAAAAAGGGGAACAATGGGGAAATATTCTCCACTATGACCTGAAAGAAGTCAATGGCTCGAATTTTTTGTGATTTATGAGGGCTCGACTTTGAGACCTTTCGATTGATATATAAGATAAGGTTGCTCTTAATTCAGAATATATAAAAAAAAAATACACTTTTCGAAAAAAGGGCAAAAAAGGGCGACATTTTTTGTCAGAAAAGAAAACGGAAGTTATGACAACCCTATTTATTTGTTGATAGTTGAATTAAAATGAGTGAGTAAAATATTTACAACAATACACACGTTAGTCTTAACAAAAGCTAGCCAAAGAATATCGAAAAGAGCTCCTAGCACTTCCGATAGAAAAGCAGCCCGTTTAGCTCAGTGCACGGACTAGTTGGTGCGAAAAGTTATAGCCAATGCAGTTGTGAAAACATAGAAAGTCTGAAAAGTTCCAGACAGGAACGCTGCGAAAAAGTTAGAGGTCAAAAACAGAGCATGGAAATTGAAATCATTATTTCTAAAAAATCTTCTGCATAATGAACGACGTCTGTACTTGCAGATTTTTCGCAGCTTATGAGTAAACATTTTTATGTTGCTAGTGCTCGAGGAAATGTCGATGATAGGATCTAAAAGCAAACGAAATTTCAAAACAAGTTCCTGGTATAGCAACCAATATGCAGTTGCGGCAAAAGAAGCAATTAATTTATTACAACGTGCTCTTAAAATAACGAAGTTAATATTGAAGGGTACAAAGAAGAACACAATGTGTCGCTTTATTTTTGGCCCGATTTGGTAAGAAATGTTAAGTGGTATAAGAACACTGACGAGGTTTTTGCACAAACGGAGGTCAATCCTCTAATCTATACGGAGCTTAGGTCAGTAGACAGATTTTGGACTCTTGTGAAAATGGAGTTGAAGAGCACAAAAGGGTGTCCCAAAATGTGGATGATTTTAAGTGGCAGAAAGCACTATTAAATCCCTAGCAGAGGGGTTTGCGAAAAGGTAAGAAGCTGCTATTGGAACTATAAAAATTGTGAGCTCTAAGATAATTGCAATTAAATAAAAAAAAATAAAAACTCTATGCTCAATGATTTCCTTACCATTACATTTAATGGAATCATTAAGTTAAAACTCCGTGGCGTAATAATGAAAAACCGGTTTTCTGGACTTGAAATCAATTTTATTCCAGAACGTAATCTCTGTTAAGTGAAATGCACTTTTTCCATCGATCCTCTAACATCTTGATACCCTTGAAAAAATACGATTTGTCAACCTCTTCAAAATCGGCTTCCGTCGCTGATATGACTTCTTCCTTTGTGGAAAATCTCTTTCCCTAGAGGTATTCTTTCAAGTTTGGGAACATTTAATAATCGTTGGCGGCAAAGATCTGGAGAATACGGGGCGTGGAGAAGCAATTAGTAATTTAAAAATTTAAATTTTTCTGAAGCCAAAGCAGATGAATGCGCCGGTACATTGTCATGTTGGTACATTCTCATTTCAGTGGGGCCGTTTTTCTTAATTTCTTCATCCAATCTGTCCAATAACTCATTATAGTAATTGTCAGTTATTGTTTTTCCAGTCTCCAAGTAATCAATAAATATTACACCATCCCAAAAAACACTGGTCATTGCCTTTCCAGCCGATTGTTGAGTCTTTGGCCGCTTTGGTCGGCTTTCACATGCTTGTAGCCACTCCGCAGACTGTCTGTTAGACTCGGGTGTATAATAATCATCCATTGTTATAAATCGACGTAAAAATTCAGTGTCAGAGACTTGGTTCGTAAAAGATACGCCTGACAGTCTGTGTAATTTAAATGGTTATGTTGTATTCAGAGCTGATCGTAAAACACATGCTGGTGGTGTTGCAATATATATTAGGGAAAGTATTAAATGTAATTTTAAATGCAGATCTAATGAAGGTGAGGTAATTGATGAAATCGAATATTTGTTTGTGGAGGTTATTTCTGAAAATAACAAAGTGCTTATAACTATGATGTATATACAGGCCACACCGTGATACTGTGATCACTTCTTTTATGGAAGTATTAGGGAGGTTGACGGTCACCTACATGGATTTGTTAATTGCAGGTGATTTTAATTGTAATCTTCTGTGTGACACTTATGTCTCAGAAAACATGAAAACCATTGGTCTCACATCATTAAACTACACGATGCCTACACACTATACATCAACAGCAAGTACTTTACTTGACCTTTTTTTTTTTGTTAAAGAGTTAACCAAAGTATTGGTGTGCGACCAACTATCGGCCTCATGTTTCTCGAAACACGACTTAAATTTCACGACATATGACTTTATTTTAAATAATGAAACACTATCAGTTACATATCGTGACATTAATAATGTCAATTATAATGATTTGGCAGAACATACTTCTTTAGTAAATTGGAATTAACACCAAACGGAAATGGAAAACTATTCGGGAAATTGGAATTGGCCGAACTAGTAATAAGAAAACTTGCGAACTCACTCCTGATGAACTTAATTCAGCTTTTACTAATTTTCCCACTGTTCAATTTCAACCTCCTGCACACAATACAATCAATAACCTAGTGATTTCTGACAATGATAGTCCATTTGATTTTCAATGTGTTAGCAATGATGAGGCACTTGCCTGTCTTTTAGCCATAAAATCAAATGCAATTGGATATGACAACATGCACCCTAAATTTATCAAAATTATCCTTCCTGTCCTCTTACCATACATTACTTTCATATATAATACGATCCTTACCACCAGCGTGTTTCCAACACAATGGAAGCATGCAAAGGCTATTCCTGTGCCTATGACAAACTCTGAGTTTAGGCCTATATCAATACTACCATTCTTTTCTAATGCTCTTGAGAAGATAATGCATAAACAGATAAACGAATACCTAAAACTATTTGGGCTATTATCGCAAAAGCAATCAGGCTTTAGGCAAAAACATAGTTGTACAACTACTTTAATAGATGTTGCAGATGATATTCGTCATGCCGTTGATGGTGGAAATATTTGCTTTTTAGTCCTTCTTGATCATTCTAAAGCCTTCGACATAGTTGATCACTCAATACTTTCAACAAAACTTAGTCGGCTTTTTAATTTCTCCGAGTGTTCAAAGAAACTTATTGAATCCTACCTGGTAAACCTTGTTCAGTCAGTCTTCCTTAATAACCAATTTTCGAGACCACTACTGTACCTAAAGGTGTTCCGCAAGGCTCAATTCTAGGCCCTCTTTTATTTTCAATGTACGCCAATGACTTGCCAGATCATGTAAAGTATTGTAAAGTACACATGTACGCCGATGACGTCCAAGTATATCTTTGCAGTCCACTAATATCTTCCAGAGAAAACGTAGCAAAACTTAATTATGATTTAAATAATATTTATAACTGGAAAACTGCTAATGGACTTTGTCTGAATCCCCTCAAGTCCAAAATGTCTCATCATGCACAAGAAAACTCTACGTCATAATCTAGATTTTGATTTTGTTCTCAATAATCAGAGAATTGAAATTGTGTCCTCATCAAAAAATCTGGGTATTGTTTTTAATGACACACTTAGTTGGAACAATCATGTAAACGTTGTAGTAGGGAGAACGTATGGTATGCTTCGGACGCTTTGGGCGACTCAATCTTGCACTCCATTAAATATAAGAATAATACTTGCAAAATCTTACCTAATGCCGGTTTTATTATACGGGTGTGAAATTTTTGCTTTATGTGACTCAACTAGTAAGAGAAAACTAAATGTGGCCTTCAATAGTATTATAAGGTATGTTTATGGATTAAACAGACTTGATCGTATTACCTCGTTCAACAAGACTATATGGTATGTCGTTTGATAATATTTTAAAATTAAAGGTGCTAGTCCTATTACACAAAATTATATATCAGAAGGAACCATCATACCTTTTCAACCGCTTAACCTTTGCAAGATCCAATAGAGGGAGAAAGCTTGTACCGATAAGATATCGTAGTAAAATTTCTGAATGGCAGTTCTACTTTTATGCCGTTTATCTCTGGAACTTACTACCAAATCAAACACAGAAAATCAACAACGCAATACAGTTCAAAAACAAACTAACTGCTAGTTTTTCAATGCAAATTTAAATTTTTTGTCACTCATTGTTTTTAATACACCAATGTTATTTCAACCATTTTTCTCTTTTTTTTTTTTAATCAAAATTTTACCATTTGATTCTTTTATATTAAATTATGTCAAACTCATTATTTAGTTCTTTATTTTATTTATTTTTTTATTTACTTTATATAATTATAAAATTTATTAAATATTTTTGTATACCGTTACTTGTTTTTCTTTAAAAATTCCCATACTATAATATAAAAGATGTATAGTGTAAAAGGCAGGATCGCCATATAGTGTTAAAAGGCAGGATCGCCATATAGTGTAGGTGGGACGCCAGCTAGGATCACCAAATATTATAAAAAATCGCTGGACCGTTATATAATGTATGCCTTGTAGCAATCTACGTACATAGTGGCATTTAAATTTAATATAGTGTATGTATGGGGGCAGGATCGCCATATAGTGTAAGAGGAGGCAGGATCGCCATATAGTGTTAGCTTGGCAGGATCGCCATATAGTGTGAGAAGGGTGTATAAAAGGATACTAAGATTGGGTGAGAACCGGACCAATCTCAGGAGGAATTTTGTCAAGTGCTTTCCTCAAAGCAGTTCCCGCGTGCACGCTAGATGCACTTTTTTTATACAGCACGTAGGCAGATTATGCCAATGTTTGAACCCTTTGGCAGAATATGCCAGTAAAAAGAGAAAATCTCTGTTTGGTTTTAATTATAACCCTTTCAAATCAGAATTATAATTGATTTATTTATTTTAAAATGCTGGTCTTTTATATCATAATTTAATATTTTTACTTAATTTAAATAATAGTCTTCTCTTTTCTTTACATTCGCATATTACAAATTCATTGATTTTGAACGTTGGGCTCAATAGCCAATCAGAAAACGTTCAATAATCAATTTAAAATTTTCCCCTCAAAATTTGAGTGACATTCCTATTTGTCATGGGTTATTGACACAATTTGAATTTTCACAAATTTGTCATTTTGCATTCCAGTGATATTTAATTACACAATAATTTATTGTTTTGTAATTCAACCCTTTACCGAAGGTTAGTGTACTTTGTGGTATGTGTTGAATAAAAAGAAAAGATATGCAAAAAAAATAAATAAATGTAAACAACTAATTACAAATAAATATGTGCATGTGCATATAGTAAACAAAAATAAACAAAAAAATATAAACAAATAAAGATGAATAAATGAAATAAATAAAGATAAATGAAGATGTGTGTAACATCATCACAGATGTAAATCTTGTTGTATTGGAAGAACAAATAAAAATAAATAAACTAAACTAAAGCTGTTGTATATTTTAATGATTATTTAATATATGCCGAAATCGCTTTGTTTATATCTCTATGATGATAGCAATCTCACTCACTTTATCCTTTCGATCATCCAAAACCACCTGATTCACTTTTCTTACGATTTCTTCGACCAGGACGATCTGCATCATTTTTGCTCGTACCACCACGTTTAAATTCGGATTACCACATTTTAACCCTTGAATATGACGGCGAAGATTCACCATAATCTTTAGCAAACCATTCTTTGGCTTAGACAGCATTTTTTCCCACCAAAAAACAATGTTTAGTTAAAACACGAAATTCTTTGCAATCCATTTTTATACCCTATACCACTATGTGGATTGGGTATAATGACTTTGTGCTGCTGTTTGTAACAACCAAAAATATTTGACCTACACCCATCTTTAATTATACCGATCGAATCAGAATCACTATCTGAATCGATTTAACGATGTCCGTCCGTCCGTCCGTCCGTCTGTGTGTCCATGTAAAGCTTGTAATCAAACTGCAGGTCGCAAATATGGTCATATTTTGATGAAATTTGGTATTTGATCTTTTGTCGCCCATGGGATGAACGCTATTGAAATTGGTGAGAATCGGTCCATGTTCAGACCTAGCCCCCATACAAATTACCCATACGAAATGGACATAAAGTGCCACAAGATCCAAATTGTCATATAGATCTTATTCAAATTGGGTTTGTATGCGTTTATTACATCCATTAATGAGTAGTCTAAAAATGATACCTGGGACAACTCTTAGTCATGGCCCCATGTAGAGCTGCTTCCCGATCTTCACTTAAATCTATCAAAAACAAAAATATTGCACTGATTCTTCTCAAATTTTGTTTGTATATATTTTTGCAAAATACAAGAGACCGACTATAATTTTCTTACTTGTTTTCTCAAACTTTGAAAGCAGTGTCATTTTTATAACGGTAACTTTTTTATACCCTATACCACTATGTGGTTTGGATATAATGACTTTGTGCTGCTGTTTGTAACTACCAAAAATATTTGACCTAGACCCTTCTTTTATTATCAGAATCACTTTCTAAGTCGATTTAGCGATGTCCATCCGTCCGTCCGTCCGTCTGTGTGTCCATGTAAACTTTGTAATCAAACTACAGGTCGCAAATATGAATATATTTTGATGAAATTTGGTATATAAGCTTTTATCGGCCATAGGATGAACGCTATTGAAATTGGTGAAATTCGGTCCATGTTCAGACCTAGTCCCCATACAAATGACCCCTATGAAATCGACATAAATTGCCATAAGATCCAAATTATCATATAGATCTCAGTCAAATTGGGTTTGTATGTGTTTATTATATCCATTAATCAGTAATCCCAAAATAATGCCTATAGGACAACTCTTAGTCATAGGCCCCATATAGAGCTGCTTCCCGATCTTCATTTAAATCTATTAAAAAAACAAAAATATTGCACAGATTTTTCTCAAATTTGGTTTGTATACATTTTTTCAAAATATAAGTGACTTTACCAAATATGGTCAGGATTGGGTTATTTTTCCACCTAGTCCCCATATAAATATAGCACCCGATATGAAGTTTTTCATATCTACAGCCAAAAAAATTAATAACAATGGCACTCAAATTTGGTTTATGCTTATTTTATATATCCAATTAGTTGGACCGAAGCGATAGGGTCTTTAAACCATGGTATGGGTATCGTATAGTCGGTCTAGACCGACTATAAATTTCTTACTTGTTTCTATTTAATGAACTGTCATGAAATTTTGCACCAGTTTTTCTAACAGTTCCCTACTGGCTATATAGAAACTATTGTTACTTGTGATGCCATCTCTAGGTTAGGCCACGGATTTTTCATTCCATGTATATGTTAAGATTTTTCCGATCTCATTATATCCTATACCACTATGTGGTTCGGGTATAATGACTTTGTGCTGCTGTTTGTAACTACCAAAAATATTTGACGTAGACCCATCTTTTATTATACCGATCGAATCAGAATCACTATCTGATTCGATTTAACGATGTCCGTCCGTCCGTCCGTCTGTGTCTCCATGTAAACTTTTTAATCAAACTGCAGGTCGCAAATATAAATATATTTTTGAGAAATTTGGTATAAAAGCTTTCATCGTCCATAGGAAGAACGCTATTGAAGTTGGTGAGAATCGGTCCATGTTCAGACCTAGCCCCCATACAAATGACCCCTATGAAATCGACTTAAATTACCATAAGATCCAAATTATCATGTAAATCTTATTCCAATTGGGTTTGTATGTGTTTATTACATCCATTAATCAGTAGTCCAAAAATGATCCCTATGGGACAACTCTTAGCCATAGGCCCCATATAGAGGTGCTTCCCGATCTTCACTTAAATCTATCAAAAACAAAAATATTATACTGATTCTTCTCAAATTTTGTTTGTATATATTTGTGCAAAATACAAGAGACCTTACCAAACATGGTCAGGATCGGTCCATTTTTGGCCCTAGTCCCCATATACATATAGCATCCGATATGAACTTTTTCATATCTGCAGCCAAAAAAATTAATAAAAATCCCACTCAAATTTGGTTTATGCTTATTTTCTATATCCAGTTAGTTGGGCCTGAGAGATAGGGTCTCTAAACGCATGGTATAGGGTATCGTATAGTCGGCCTAGACCGACTATAATTTTCTTACTTGTTTTTTATTGGTTTTTCGGGTTTCGAAGCAAATATTAATAATTGTGTGGTTGTATTTCGCTTTTGTTAATTATTAATAATAAATAGAAATTCTAATATTCTAATCGCCTCCATCATCTATTTGTGATTGGTCTACATTTTGTTAGTGCATTGTCAATAAATCACTTTTTAAGCATAAGCGTGAATCAATTTCGATGTTATTTTAAATTAAGAGTACTCGAAGAAGACTTAGTAAGATTATTTTTTGTTAAAATATTCTTCCAAATGTTGGGTGGATATAACATATATGTTATTAAATAATTGTTGTATTTAAAAAGATCATTGATTAGCAAGTGGAGCACGAAATTGTTAACTAATCCCCATCTGCGATTATTCAGAGATTTACACATTGGTATTAGGCGTTGAGACCTTTAAAGTGGTAAATTAAATGAAGTTGTTTATAAGTTACTTCTAGTTGTAACCAGGAAAAAAAAGTTTATTATTTTCATTTCATACCGATTTAAATTAAATTAAAAAGCCCATTAAGTTTTAAGCCTTAAGAGCTGTACGCAGCTTGTTAAGGAATCTTAACAGAAAATTTTCATATATTTCTTAAAGAAAAAAAAGCACAAAAGTACCTTTCAGTGCAACGCTAGAAATCAGCTGTTTTCTGTCAATTATTAAGAATTGTGTAATTGAAAACAAATCAATTCTTCGGTTCTGCTTTATTTGGCCTGCTAAACGCTTTTTAAGCTCAGTATCAAAATTACCCATCCGATTCTTGTTTTTTTTTTTTTTTGCCAAATTTTGTTCGTTTTTTCCCAGGTTTGCAACTGAAAAATAACTTTTATTTTTTTTTAGCATATTACATTTTGTTTATGCTTACCTCTCCTGTCAAAATTCCTTTCAGAAAGAACGAAAAATGTGATATTCCTGCTCAAAGCCTGGGTTGCCTAACTTCATTTACGTCAAAAAAAAGTAGTAAAAACAATACTACTTTTTTAAAAAGCTGCGGACTATCAACAGAAATTTTTTGACAGAAAAATTCCTTAAGCATTTCTGAAGCGTTTTTTTATATGAAGTTTTTGATTCCTTAGCAAGCTGCGTACAGGCCTTTAAATAAAAAATCTTTTGGACTATGCTGTGCCCTAATTCAAATAATATCGAGCAATTTTAACACTTTTTTTTGTCAATATTCAGGGTGATGTTCCTTTCGAGCACAAAAGTTCGTTTGTATGAACGATTTATTTTTTTTATTTATAAATTATATTAGGTAAAATATCGGGCACATAGTCGCAAATATTTCGAAAAGGCAGTCAGTCTTTATTCAAAGATAGTGATTTTGAGTAAATTTTGTAGTTGACAAGTTTAGCTATAGCTACAGGGAATATGAATAAAGAATATGAGTAAAATTAGAATTTACGAATATGATTTTATGTGTATCAAAATCTAAAACAAATAAAAATATACTTAAAAAATAAATAAATAGAAAAGAAATCTAAATTAAATCGAAAATAATCCCAAAAAAGGTTGTCGAAAACAAAATAAATAGATGCAAAAAAAAATTCCAAATATCTGTTGGACCTTAAGAATTCATGTTACACTCTAAGAGTTGCACAAATTAATGTTTTTGGTTGAACGCCCTATTAATACCCTATTTAGTATCTTCGATAATGATGATTATTTCCCCTTTGGTATGACGAATGGATTTGATATTATTATCATCATTTTTTTAAAGGTCATAATCATATCTTTTGTCTGTGAAAGTAATATTTATGAATTAAAAAAAAATGTTGTTGCTCACAGTCAAAGCCAAATTAAGTACAAAAAAGTAAATTTTAATTTTTAAAATTTTTTTTTAATTAACAACATTTGCGGTTAATATATTCATTTATAAAAAATGGTTGTTGCAGATCTATAACAACTCAATTTTTCATTATTTGATTTTTTAAGTTGAAAAATTATATGGTTAATCAAATACAAAATCAGAATAAAAAAGAAATCTAAATAACTAATAAAAACTCATTAACTACATTTACCACAAATGTAGGGCAGATGCACTGCAACAAATAACTTATTTAAAAAAGTAAAAAAAATATCTCTTTCTGAGATATTCCATCACACATTTTTAACCTTTGATAATGACCTTTCGCATATATAATGTAGGCACATGTCATTTTAATTAGAGTTATGTGTTAATAAGTTTTAAAGATAAACACAATGATTCTAGGCCAAACAACTTTTCTGTAAAGTAGAACACTTATGCAATTTTAGCATATTTCACTTTATTTGTAAAAAAAACATGTACCATAATATTGAAAAAATAAAATAGATTTAAACTAACGTATACCGCATGGAGTGAAAACTCCGTGGCCTCACATAGAGATGGCGTGACAAGCGCCATTTTTTTTTTTTTTTTTGTTTAGGGCCAACTGTCTCAAAAATTCATGACATTTAATTCATTAGCAAAACAGGTACCGTTATAAAAATGATGCTGCTTTAAAATTTTGAGAAAAACTTGATTGCAAAGAGTTTCGTGTTTTGACTAAAAATCGTTTTTTGGTGAGAAAAAATACTGTCTAAGCCAAAGCATGGATTGATAAAGATCATGGAGAATCTTCGCCGTCATACTCAATGGTTAATAGGTGGTATTCAGAATTCTGACTTGGTAGTACAAGCACAACTAATGCAGATCGTCTTGGTAGTCCAAATGAGACAGTTACCGAAGAAAACGTAGGAAAAATGCATCAGGTTGTATTGGATGATTAAGTGGCATATATAACATTATCATTTAAATTTGAAAAAGCTTTCTGATCGATGCGTGCCGCGATTTTTAATAGCTGAACATAAACTGAAACATGTTCATGATTAAAAAATTGAAGTCTTTACATTACGAATTGCTTCCCCATCCCCCGTATTCTCCAGATCTGGCTCCCAGCTATTATTATTTGTTCGCAAACTTGAAAGATGGCTTCATGGCAAGAGATTTTCTACAAATGAAGAAGTCATATCAGAGACGGAAGCCTATTTTGAAGAGTTTGACAAATCGTATATTTTCAAGGGTATCAAGATATTAGATGATCGTTGGAAGAAGTGCATTTCACTTAACGGAGATTACGCTGAAGAATAAAATTTGTTTCAAATCGAAAAAAAAACAAGTAAGAAAATTATTGTTGGTCTAGACCGACTATACGATAGTCTATACCATACTTTTAGAGACCCTATCTCTTAGGCCCAACTAACTGTATATAGAAAATAAGCATAAATTAAATTTGAGTGGGATTTTAATTAATTTTTTTGGCTGCAGATATGAAAAAGTACATATCGGATGCTATATCTATATGGCGACTAGGTCCAAAAATGGACAGATCCTGATCATGTGTGGTAAAGTCTCTTGTATTTTGCAAAAATATATACAAACAAAATTTGAGAAGAATCAGTGCAATATTTTTGTTTTTTAATAGATTTAAGTGAAGATCGGGAAGCAGCTCTATGTGGGGCCTATGACTAAGAATAGTCCCATAGGGATCGTTTTTGGACTACTCATTAATGAATGTAATTAACGCATACAAACCCAATTTGAGTAAGATCTATATGACAATGTGGATCTTATGGCAATTTATGTCGATTTCATAGGGGTCATTTGTATGGGGCTAGGTCTGAACATGGACTGATTATCACCAATTTCAATAGCGTTCATCCTATGGCCGATAAAAGCTTAAATACCAAATTTCATCAAAATATATTCATATTTGCGACCTGCAGTTTGATTACAAAGTTTACATGGACTCACAGACGGACGGACGGACGGACGAACATCGTTAAATCGAATCAGATAGTGATTCTGATCCGATCGGTATGATAAAAGATTGGTCTAGGTCAAATATTTTTGGTAGTTACAAACAGCAGCACAAAGTCATTATACCCAAACCACATAGTGGTATAGGGTATAACAACCGATTATTAACTGGTAGGGTTCGGAGTTTTCACTCCCTGAAGTATAATGAGAGATGGATCTAGGTCAAATATTTTTGGTAGTTACAAACAGCAGCACAAAATCATTATACCCAAACCACATAGTGGTATAGGGTATAACAACCGATTATTAACTTTAGGCCACGGAGTTTTCACTCCATGAAGTATAATGTTACATAAACTTCTTGCTGTTTGTCCGTCCGTTTGTCTGTCCGTCTGACTGTTGGTCCATGTAAACCTTGTAATCAAACCAAAGGTCGCAAATATATATTTTGATGAAATTTTGTATTTAGACCCCATGCAAATGAGCCGACTGAGATCTACTTAAATAGCCATAAGATCCAAATTATCATATATGTAGATCGGGATGAAATATGATTTGTATGTGATTATTAGTTAATAGTCTTAAATAAACTCTGTAGCACAACTCCTAATCATCGCCTTAATATAAAGATGCTTTCCGAACTTCACTTAGATCTATAAAAAAAAATATTGCACAGATTTTTCTGAAATTTGATTTGTATATGTTTTTGCACAAAAGAAGTGACTTTACCATATATGATCAAGATCGGTCCATTTTTCGACCTAGTCCCATATAAATATAGCATCCGATATGAACTTTTTCATATCTGCAGACAAGAAATTAATAACCATGTGCCTCAAATTTGGATTATGCTTATTTTCTATGTCCAATAAGTTGGATCTAACATTCTTTGTCTAAATACAAGATATAGGGGACCGTATTGCCATTCTAGATCGACATGATTTTATTTATATATATATATATATATATATATATATATATATATATATATATATATATATATATAAAAGATGTTAATAATTACTAGCAGATTCCAGCCCTCGAAATTCGAGCGCAAATTCCAGGAAATTTTATTTTTTCATTAAATAAAAACCCTAAAAGTATGATAATCAATTATAGCCAATTTACAAATCTACACAAGAAAGAAACTCATTTTAATTACAAACACCTTAACAAATTTAATAAACACACACATAGCATTGTATAATTTTATGTATGTGTTAGTAACAACTTTAAATGCAATTTACTCAAAATAAAGGCAAAAAAATTAAAAATCTGTAAATCTGCAAATTGGCTAAAAAGAAATACCTTTCAAATAATATACGTTTGGCCAAAATCGGGATAAAACGGTAGAACAAAACATCAGTCACAAGAAATCGCCTAGCCTATTAATATTATAGATGTTTAAAATGTTATAAAATTAGGAATTTTCTTCTTCGTACTCGTAGAGGCGCCAATCTGTAGTTTTCATATACATATATAGCGATGAAAACTACTGATATATGTATCTATAATATTAATAGGCAAGGCAATTTCTTGTGACCGATATATAAATTGTAGCTAATAACCGATTTTGACCAAATATACCTCATTTGAAAGGTATTGCTTTTTAGCTTTCCACTAGATTTATAGATTTGCACTGTCTGGAGCATTTTTTTTTTTTAGTAATGCTCATTTAAAGTAGCTACTAACGTATGCATAAAACACATACTGCGTGTATGTTTAATTATTTATTTATTTAATTTAATTTAATTATTTAGCAATACAGTATAACAAGAACGAGTCTTATATTACAATACTGGGGAGATATAGGTACAAATTATATTTTGTTAGAAAAAAAGGGGGAGACAAAAAAAAAAAAATTAAAAATTAAAAAATTTATTATAACTTAGTAATAAGACAACTAACTAATGATTTCAATCAAAGCAAAATGTTAAAGTTAATGCGAAATTTAAAAAAATAATAAAAATCGTAAATGAATATATATATAAACTTTATTTAAAATAATCAAAAAAAGCTGATTTAAAATGGCTAGCATTGCTTATAATTTGAGTAGTAGGGGGTAGATGGTTCCAAAGGCAGATGGAGTTTAAAAAGAAGTGTCTTTTCGACTTTTCTTTCCGATGTGGAATGGTGTTTATTCGTTTTCCTCTGCTTGATCTTGAAAAAATTATTCTTTTATAAAGGTATCCAGGTTGTCTTGTGTAGATCAGTTTGTATAGAAATAATCTGTTTCTAGAACTCAGAATTGCTGCTTCTTCTTATTGTACATAAACATCAAAAGACCTGTGTTGAATTGTTAATTGGCTAAAATTGATCAGCATACCATTAGACTTCTTTTAAATTATTTATTAAATGAAAAAAAAAAAAATTCCTAAAATTTGCACTAGAATTTCGAGGCTGGGGCCTGCTAGTATATATGTATATATATCGAAAACTACTGATTTGTGCCTCTACGAGTATGAAGAAGAAAATTATCTTCTTCATGACATTTTTTGTTTGGTGCAAATTTTTCCCTGGGTTGATATTCGATATATGCCGATTAATTATATTTCACAAAAGTGGGCGTGGTCAACTTTAACATAGGGCCTAAATGTACAAAGTTTGAGCGAAATCCACATTAATAGCTATGTATATATTTTTTAGCGTGAAATGTTGAGTTGTTATGAACTTTGTATATATCGGGAAAAGAGCTGTAAGAAGGCGTGGCATATCATAATCTATTTTATGCCATTCCCAAAATAACGTACCAAATTTCAACGACATCAACTAAAAAACAAACATCAGTAAAATCCGTAAAAACAAATTTTAGAACGAACAACAAAAATATTTCTTTTTCTATAGAGTTTTCTTGTAACCAAACTTGCTATATTTTTTGTACCCTCTATTTATTGGTGGTCAGGGTGTAACATTGTGCTGACGATTGCCACTATTGAAAATAGCTGACCTTCTTTTATTATGCCGATCGACTCAGAATCACTTTCTAAGTTGAGTTAGAGATGTCCGTCTGTCTGTCTCTCTGCGTCTCTGCCTGTCAGTCTGTGTGTCCCTGTAAACCTTGTAATCAATCTATATCTATCTATATCAATCTATATATATCTTAAAAATTACGTTCAAATTTTGCTTATGCATTTTTTTTTAGAACCGTTAATTAGCAGTCCATTAATAAACTCTAGTTTAGTCCCCATATAAAGCTGCCTCCCGATTTTCACTTAAATTTACAAAAAATAAACAAAAATATTTTTTTGTTTGTTAGATTTAGTCATTTTTCAGACATATTGCAATTACTGCAAATTATACAGTGCAGTTATGAATTTTTGAAATATATGCTTTCTTCTTCTTTACCACGCACCATTTAAACAAAATTATAATTTGCAGTAATTGCAATATGTCTGAAAAATGACTAAATCTAACAAACAAAAAATTTCTTCGCTTCAAAAGCGTCATCTCAAATGTATGTAAAAGTGCTTATGTAGGCATGTACAAAAGCGTACATTACATATGACAACTCTTACGAAAACTGAGAATAGTGGAAATTATAAGTATAAATGCAAAAAATATTCAAAATTCAAAAATAGCGATTGTTTGTTTGGACAGAGTTGTATTTCTGAAATTAATATAAAGTAAAGCTGTATGGTACGAAAACTGAGTCTAACCACACTGCTCGTAGGCCTGACTTTAGGTGAGTGTGTTAAAGCGCTGACCAAAAAGTGCAAGTACGAGTGTATGTGAAGGTTCATGGTTCAAAACCTCACGGCCACCCTAAGAAAAAAATTTTCATATAGAAACAATCTATTCATTTAAAACATAACAATTATCACAATGTTCAATAAAATCGCTGATGAAGGCTGAAATGCCAGAAACCGGTCCGATTAAGAATAAAGTGCAGTTATGAATTTTTGAAATATATGCTTTCTTCTTCTTTACCACGCACCATTTAAACAAAAATATTCCATAAAGTTTTTACAAATTTGACTATCAAATGAAATCATGATCGTTCTATTGTCCTCCTAGTCTCCTTATGAAAATCCCATCCAATATGAAGTCTTTCCTATCGAGAGGCAACAATTTATTAACATTGCCACTCAAATTTGGTTTATACTTATTTTCTATATACAATTAGTTGGACCTAAGTCCCTTCCTCTAAGCTCATGGTATACGGTATGGTATGGTATAGTCGACTATAATTTTCTTACTTTTTATTATTTTGTTCTATGCTTTATAAGATGTCGTTTAATAGTGTAATGGCTTTTTTTTCTATTGTTGTTGCTGTTCTCTTTTGATACTGATGACATTTTTAGATTCGTTTTTTTTTTTTGCGGCACTATTTATTGCTGGGGTAACATTAGACACTTAGGGATGATTTTAAACAGGATTTAAAATGTCCATGATCTATTTTAATGACATTTTTATGTTGACTGGGTGATTGACAGGTGTTAAGTTAATTGATTTTGTTTTATTATAAAAAGTGTGAAATAGTTTTAAAATCTTTTAATTGAAAAAATATATAAAATGTGTCCTAAAGACAGAATAAAGTTTTTCTGAATTGATTCATATATTTTAAATGATATATTTATGGTTAAAAAATTCCAACATTCACAAGAATATGTAACAAATACATCAAATTGTATGAAATAAAAGTATTTTTGTAGTGCATGGGTGAGAAAAAATCATAACTTTTCTGCAAATATTCTAAATCAGACCGGGTTCTGGCGTTAAGCCTTAATCGGTGATTATATTAAACATTGTTATGACTTTTATAAGATTAGAATTTTTCTATATGAAAGACCATGATGTCGCTAGTTAAACACATCTGCAAAATACTCTAAAAACCATGTACCCAATACCATAAATTAATTGCAAAATCTGATAATTTGAAAGCCCTTACACGAATTGTGCTTGTCAGCTGACATACCAGTTTTTGCCTCCGAAAATTTCTTAAATGTATCGTACCGTGGATAGTGTATAGTGTGTACACGCAGACAATATCTGCTTTGGATATGAAGAGTGGGGCTAGAATGGGAGCCAAAGTTTTTGTCAGCCCCTTAATACAGATAAAAAATAAATCTAAAAACAGGCGGGATTACAGATTGTTCGGAAATTGCTATAGTCGCTGCCAAACAGATGACGTGTAAGGCCAAATTTAAAATTAGTTGAACTCTTTCTTAGATTTTTAATTTCAGACGGCTCAGTAAAATTGCCTGAAACATTCATGATTAGCAATATTGTTTATTTTGGAAACAAATAAAATAATATCTAATTCTTTTCATATAATTTCTTTTAATTTTATTAACTTCGTAAAATCATCTAAAGCCGTGGTACACAACCATATCCTCGTGTGCACCATGGGTAAAACAAATGAAATAATGTTATTTTTAGTATTTTACAGAAAGTAGAAAAATAATCAGATTCTAGAGAATTTTTCTTATGGAAAGATTCGGAGAATCTTTCTCCTATAGATTCTGACGCCTTCTTCCAACAGGAACATTCTCAGACTCAAAGACAATTTTCTGCAATCTCTAGGTTTTTTTAGACCTTTTCCTATGGAATATTTCTCAATCTTTTTCCTATACAAAAATTCTCGGATTGTGAAAACTTTTTCCAATAGAATAATAATTAGATTCAGATTCTAAACAATTTTTTCAATAAAAGAATAAAAGAAATATTTTTAGATTTTTTCTAATAGGAAAATTCTCAGACTCTGTCGACATTTTCCAACAAAAATAATCAAAGTTTCTAAAGAATTGTTTCAATGGAAAAATAATAGATTTTTTAAAACTTTTTCCTATAGATACTATACGATATCCGTAGGTTATGCAACGTTTTTTCTTCAGGAGATAAAAGTCATTGTGCACAAAAATGAACTGGATTATTCAATGAAAAATTCTACGATTTCAGAGAGTTTAAAAATATTCCTTTATCAAAATATTAAAAAAATCTATATTATTTTTGCTCTATACAAAAAAGTCTCAGATTAAGAAATTTTTCTACATAAATATTTTTGATTTTAATAATTTTGTCTATAAACAAATTTTTAGAAATTTATTTACGTAATGAAAAATTCTCTTTCGCTATAGACTTTTTCTAAAAGAGGTTCACAGATTGAATGATTTTTGCCACAAAAAAATTCTCAGAAAAAATATTTTTTCTGCTAATATAGTGAATATAAGTCATAATGGAAGGAAACTGACATTTAAGTGTTGAAAAACTATTGCCGTCAAAAAAACTTTTCTTATAATGAGTCATTGACTGCTGGATACTGCCAGAGGTCTATAATGAGTTTATGCTGGTCTTTTTAAATACCAAAAATATTTACCCTAGACCTAACTTTTGACTCTGAAACAGTTTTTGATTCGATTTAGCTATGTCCGTCCGTCCGTCCGCCTGACCGTCCGTCCATCTGATGTCCATGTAAATCTTTTAACTAAACTACAGGTCGCAAATATGAGTACATTTTTATGAAAGTTAGTATAGATTTTCTCAACCATATGACAAATCGGTTCATCCTCATACAAATAACCTCTAGCAGACCGACTATAATGGTGTTATGATTCAGATTATAATATATCGATATAATTTGGTATATTTATGCCTATTATACCAATTAATCAGTTATCTAAAAATAAACCCTTTAGGAATATTTTTAGTCATAATTCCCATCTAAAGCTGATGCCCAATCTTTACTTATATCTATCGAAAAACAAAAACATTAATTTTTTTAAATGTGTTTTATACATGTTTTTCAGAAATGTTAGTAGCTTTACGAAATATGGTCAAGATCGGTACATTTTTTGACCTAGTCACCATATGAAAATAAAATTAAATAAGAACTCTTTCATATCTGCACGCCAAAAATTAACAAGAATGCCAGTAAAATTTGGTTAATGTTTATTTTTATATCCAGTCTCAGCAAAGCTGGATCCAAGACCCTCTTTCGAAAACTATAATTTTCTTACTCGTTTTTTATATTATTTAAAATAAATTTACATTCGTTTTTTCCGTATTGAATATCGGCTTCAGTTGGGATCTGTAAAAGTACTATAGTGAAATTTTAAACCGACGGGGTATCCGCAGCCAATGAACAATGTGAAAAAATCACAGTTTTTCTATTTTATAAAATCAATTTTTTGCAAATATTAAATGTTTATTTTTGAGAATATCTCTAACACCATTTTATATAGGGACAAATTTGGAATAATTAAAAAATTTAATATTTTTTTTCATCAATTGAAAATACATTTGAGAGATTAAAAAAAATCACGCTTAGTATATATAAATGACTGCATACACATCAAGTTTTATTTTTTTTTCCGTTTTAATCTTTGGTCTATATGTTAAAAATCATTGTAAACAAAATTTTCATATTTTGCAATTTTCTTTGAACTAATTTTGAATAATTTGTTTTCAGATAATACGGTATTGGAGATCTCATAAGCAAGTGAATATAATTGCGATAAATTAAAATGCAATAACATAAAAAAATAGATTTAATAAAATTTTAAGTTTTTAGATTTTTTTTAAATTTTGTTAATTTTCAAAATGAAATTGGAACCCGATCGACCTTAAGTTTCTCATATACTAGCTCCGGTTTGCATAATTCTCATTTTTAATTTAAGACTCATTATAAACTTACATTGAAAAAATAAATAGGGACCAACAAATCACAGGTTATACGCAATATGCTGAATAGTTGGGGACCACTGGTCCTAAGCGTACTTATTTATATCATAGTAAAATTAGAAAACAAATAACATTGATACGAGTGGACACGAAAAAGAGATTTGTAAAAATATTATCATGCTAAGAATTGATTGGAATTTAATATTATTACTTCCAATTGCCGTCTATTATTCAATTGTATTTTGAGTATTTTTATGTATTTAATGTTTAAATGTATGTGCTACTAGGCACAATAACGGTAATAAAGTTGTTCTGGTTATTTAAATATTTTATTTGTTATATTTTATATACAATATATATATTATATTTCATATAAAATTTATTACTAACTAAATTGCATATATTTTTTAATGATTGTTCTAAATTCAAACTAAAAATATATAAATACAACATATAAATATTTAACCCTTTAGAGAATTATGATTGTTTGCAAAAATTTTGAATTTTAAATTTTTCTAAAATTTATATAATCAAAAAAAAAAATAAATAAAAGTTTCAAATTTTTTCCTCAAAAGCAATGAGTTTGCTTAAAAAATTAAGATATTTAAGTGTTATAACATATAACAAAAGTGTTATAAAATATAAAATATAACAAAATTGTCATATAAAATGACCTCCCTCGCCGCCAGTCCCATACATATTTGTCTTACCTCTTTAGTGACACTAAGTAGCTCTGACAAGACAATAACGAGGTACTGAATGAAAATGTCTACAGCAAATTGTAAACTTTTAACTTTTTTTAAGCTCTTTCTTTTAACTCGTACTCTCTGTGTTTCTGACTGCCATAGGGCAACCCCATTTCCCCTCATCAATCCAATTAATCTGAAACTTAGCCCATAGTCTTGTTGTGACTATAGATTAATTTTGGGTTAGTCACGCACAATCACGCATAGTCACGCACAGTCACACATAGTTATGCACAGTAATGGAGTACTTTAAAACCCATTTCCCCTTATCCGATCGATTTGAAACTTAGTCGATAGTCTTGCCGTGAAAAAGATTAACTTTGACATAGCCACGCACAGTCACGGGGAGATTAAAAACTCACTTCCCCTCGTCTGATCGAAATTTGGTCCATAGACTTGTTGCGACCAAAGATTAATTTTAAAATAGTCACGCAAAGTCACGCACAGTCAAGGAGAGATTCAAAACTAATAATCAGAAGAAAAGAAAGAGTATTAATAAAAACTTTATTTTTATGGGCTAGATTATTTCGAGTAAGTAGTTACTTTCGAATAACATGACTTCTTCATTGTCAGAGTTATTCTGCGTTTTACTTTTAATTTATGCTTTATCAACTAATTGGAAGAGAGTTAATTTTTTTTTTACAAAATTTGAGAAATTCTATCTGATAAAAAATGACTTCTAGTTCTAAAAAACTTTTTCAAGATCTTCATTCTTCATTTTTGTTGAAAAAATTGCTTTATTATATTTATTATTATTATTATTATATTTTTTTTGTGGTTTTAGAGAAAAGGAAAATATTTTAAAATTATTTCGAAAAACTTTGATTCGAAAAAAAAAAAATTTGTTTAAATAATCTTTAAGCTTTAAGTAGCGGCCAGTGATAAAAATGTATTAAGGGTACTCCACTCTCGCAAATGAATTGTTAAAAATTGTTTGAAAATTCACTTGCACAACTCTTTTAAATTTGCCAGACAATTTACTCTCGCAAACTTGAACTGTTTAATTGTGCAATTGATAAGTCTGCTGTTTGGATTTTACTTTTGTTAAAAAAAAAAAATTGCGATGTAAAAAATTCAAATTTCTTGCGTTGTTTATCTGTAAAATTTTATCAAAGTGGTAAAGTAATAGAAAAAAAATAAGTGAATTATGATTACCATCATTACGTTCAAATTTTAAAGTTAATAACTCACCAGCAAGAATGTCTTCAAAAACCTTAAGCAATTTAGTTTTTCGCTTCCTTTAGGCATTTTTATTGTTATATAAAATATTTATGCTTTGTTTTTATTTAATTAATTTTTTGTATTGACATTTATATTAAATTGAATTAAAAATTGCACAATAGTTTAAAAAGGGGCTTCATGAATCAAGTCTCGCAAATTTGCCCAATTGCACAAATATTAACTTTAAGCGTTTTCATGAGTACCCTTATTATCTGTTTTTTTTTTTTAAATTAGTCGTTGTAGACAATTAAGTCTAGCGGGATGTTGGATTTTAAATTAATTCAAAATATTATTTTTTGGAGCCTCTTTGAATTTGATAAGATTTTGGCATGATTAACTCTGTCTACTAATAAAAATATTTTGTACCTCTAGAGCCAGTTTCTGAAATGTGGCATCGCAAAATGTGAAAAAAATCATAAAAAAAAGTAAAATAAAATAATGTAAGAAAATTATAGTAGGTCTATACTGACTGCACGATACCCTATGTCATGAAATGATGAGGTCATAATTGAATATAGAAAATAAGATTAAAGCAAATTTGAGTGGCATATCTATTAGTTTGCACACTACAGATATTTGTATGGGGCTAGGTCTAAAAAAATTATGTGTAAAATTTTTTTTTAAATTTAATTATATTTGCAGCCCATAATTTGAAATCAAAGTTTTCAGGGACACACAGATAGACGGAAAGACAGACGGATAGACATACGGACAGACAGACGGGCAGACATACGGATAGGTAGAAGAACAGAAAGACGGACAGACGGATGGACAGGCGGACAGATATCTGGGCACACATATTTTCAGACGGACGGACGGACGACAGACAGAAAGATGAACAGACATACAAACAGACGAAAGGTCGGACAGACATCGCTAAATTGACTCAAAAAGTGATTCCATGTGGTAGTTACAGACGTCAACACAAACTCATTATACCCTCCAAACATTTGTTATCGTATATCTGGAGTATAATTTCATTGAGATTCTTCAAGCTATGTATATACATATGTATATAAAAATCAATTACGGCGCGTTAGTCTTGCAAAACACAAAAATTGCTAGACTGATTTACATATAATTTTTGTGTTAGTTTGAAAGTGTCCCTGGATGGTTTTGACTCACAATTAGCCTATATGAGTGCAATGGGATGGCAAATTTATTAGCTCATACTATTATAATGCGCGTCTTCAAACTTGATGTCAATAAATTTAATAACAATATGCATAATGTTGTAAGAAAATGGGTAGCATGAAACAATGGGCTTAACACCTTCCATACGAATAAAAATTTATTATCGTATATCTGAACTACTTTTTGAGTCAAAGTGTTCAATCTATGCATGACGCCTTTAATAAGAATATAGGTTATAATTAAAGACACAATTTTATACGCTTTCAGGGCAACAGCGAAAAGTAATGAGAAAATCAACTAAAAAACAAGAAAGAGTAACAAATTCGCCTATGTTGATACCCTCCAGCTGCGTTTTAGATTTACATTTACATCTGTACTTGTTGTACTAAACAAAATATTACAAAAAATAAACAATTTGATAAACTCAATATTAAATTATTACAACAAAGACACTGATTTTTTTGCATTTTTTAGAGGTGTCTCCATATATTCGGTCATATCTTGGCACAATGGTGCACGATTTAGCCTGTTTTAAATAGCAAACTGCTCGAAATAATGGCAATCAATATTCTTCTAAATTTACCCAGGTAAGTGGTTTATTTTATGAATGAGCATGATTTCTATAGGCAGACGGACATACGGACAGACGGACGTACGTTATATATAATATACAAACGGAATGACAAACTGATATATACCCTCTGCACAGTGATGTGGAGGGTATAAAAATTAAATAATGTGTTGTTATCCACGGCCATCGACTTCAATGCTGCGGTTACAAAAATTCGCTTTCAGGTTAATCGCGAGATGATAATGATCAAATCGTGTAAAAAATTATTAAAATTATTAAGACAAAGAGACACCTAGAGTTAATTTAAAGTATGAAAAGATTCAACGAAGTGATCCAAAATATTTGCGAGCATCTTCAAATCTTAGCGAGGTCTCAATGAAACGATATTATGAGATTCTTACTAATAACATGTACTAAAATTTTAGTTGTCACATAATTTAGATTTTTTGATGTAGTGTCTTAAAAAGCGACATTTAAAATTTTTTAATTAAAATATATGTTATTATTGCTAAGTCTGTTCTCTACACTTTTGATACATTCATAAAATTTGCTTTAGGGAAATATGTAATTTTTATTACATTATTTAAAATTTTTAAAAATATTATTTATTTAAGAGTTTATAGTTTATATTTACAAAATACTATTATATAAATTTAATACTTCGTAAGTTACAATACACAAAATGTTATTATTTTTTATTTTTAATTTATATGCGTACATACGTATGTACCTACATATATTATTATTTATTTTTAAATCATTTGCAATTTAAATTGTTAAAAAAAAATTATAATTTTTTTAAAATTATTTGCGTATGTGTTTTAATATAAGTTGTAATATTTTTGACGTATAATTATTATAATTAAATGAATATTTTTTTAAGAATATTACTGCATGTTTGTGATTTTTTAATGCATGAAAGTTTAATCGCTTTTAATGAGTGTTTTTATATCCTATACTACTATGTGGTCAGGGTATATTGACTTTGTGCTGATGTTTGTAACTACCAAAAATAAGTGACCTAGACCCATCATTTATGTACCGATCGACTCAGAATAAATTTATTTCGATTTGGCGATGTCCGTCTGTCCGTACGTCCGTCTGTTCGTCCATGTGTACATGTATACCTTGTAATGAAAAACATGTCGCAAATGTGAACATATTTTGATGAAATTTGGTATGTAAGCTTCTATCGGCCATAGTACGAACGCTGTTGAAATTGGTGAAAATCGGTTCATGTTCAGACCTAGTCCCCATACAAATGACCTCTGTGAGCTTGACTTAAATTGCCATTATATCCGAATTGTATAAATCGAGTTCAAATTGGGTTTCTGTATTTTTATTACATCCATTTGTCAGTAGTCCAAAAATAAACCCTACAGAAGAATTCTTAGTCATAGCCCATATAAAGCTTATTGCCGATCTTCATTTAAATTTATCAAAAAACAAAAATATTTCACATATTTTTCTCAAATTTTGATTGTATATGTTTTTGCAAAAAAAAAAAAAAAAAAAAAAATAAGTGGACATTCCAAATATGGTCAGGATTGGTCCATTTGTTGACCTAGGCCCCATATAAATATAGCATCCGATATGAACTTCTTCATATCCGAAGGTGAAAAAAAAATAGCCACTCAAACTTTGTTTATGTTTATTTTCTATATCTAAATAGTTGGACCAAAGAAATAGGGTCTTTAAACGCATGGTATAGGGTAACATATAGTCAGTCTAGACCAACTATAATTTTCTTGTTTTTTGTTTTAGTTCCTGAGTTATTAAAAAAAAGTTATATTATTTATTTATTTATATATCAGATTGTCATTCCGTTTGTAATGCAACGAAAAAATTATTTGCAAAGTATATCTTTCATCATTATAACAACTCTTGTCGATATAGCGATGTCCGTCTGTTGTACATTTAGCTGGGTAAAATTAGGACAATATTGTTTGAAATTTTCTTTAGCAGGCTGGAATGAATTTGCACCCTCTAGCCTGAATTGCCAAGGAATGACTTACGGCAATGAAAAGATGATCCGATAAAATTTTATATAAGATCTTTTATATATCTTTTTTATATGCGTAACAGAAAACTTGCTAGAAAAAGTATTCGTACACCTAAATTTTTCATACAGCGAAAAGAACAAGAAAAAATTAAAAATTGAAATTATTTTGTTTTTAAATTAAATCATTAGGCTATTTATTAGTTTTTTTGGCAGAAAAAATTTTAAATAAAAATCAATTGTAAAAATATTCGTAGATTTTTAAATAATAATAAGAAATAAGGCTACATTAAATAAGTTGCTTAAGTTAAAAACTTGTAGGAAATCAATTGCACTTTAGGGCCTATGTGAGCCGATTTGGCTTCGATTTATTCAACTTTAAACTAACATCTTTTCTTATTTTACCCCAATCATCCAAAATTACGCTTTTAGTATTTCCTTTGAGGTTAAGCTGACGTAATCCCACAAATGCTCTGCAGGATTAAGATCGGGTGATTGTGGTGGTGATTGTAATTGATTTTTATACTGTAGAATACCCACAGCTGGTCTGCTGAAACCAAAAATTATTTCTATAGCCAAGTTGTTGTGCTCTTTGTTTTAGATTTTGATTTAATACGTTTTTGCATCCAATTTGATCCATTACAGATTCAATAAATATGAGTTTAACAACTTGGTTGTTCTCCATTCAATCTCAAATCATAATGCCACCTCCACGGTGTTTTACTGTTGACAAAAGATTTTCTTTATTCAATGCAGTTCCACTTTTTCGTCAAACTAACTTTTTGCCTTTAATGGCAAAAATGCAAACGTTGAGAATTAAAACGTATGGGACCTTGTTTTTCATACTCAAATTCCATACGATTTTATACCGTCCACGCCACTGTGCAGAGAGTATGTATCAGAATATTAATCCGTAGCACATTGAAATTAATTTCGTAGGCCGCATAAGCTATATATATATTCTTGATTCGTATAAAAGTTAAAGTCGATCTTCCGATGTCCGTCTGTCTGACCGCAGCAGTTTGGTATTGAATTTGGATCCTCTAAACCAAATAGGTGGGGAACGAATTACGACGATGTAAAGATACTCCAATAGAATTTAAAAAAAAAAAACTAAAAAACTAACCCATAAAAACCAAGTTTTTATTCTACTCCCTTCCTTTCTAAATGAAGTTTACCGTATCGTTTCAGTCTTACTCAACAATTGTAAATTATACATTCAAAAAAAATTTGTTTTGCAATAATTTTTTGCAACATAAGTTTTCTTATCGTCTGCCTGCAAAGATTCAGCTCGATTGGATGACGGGAAAAGGGCTAATAATCGATCCAATATTTTTTTGACAGACAAGCAGACACTACGAGTTAAAATAAAAGGAGTAAAAATATTGAAAAATGTTTAAACGTAACAAAATATGTGCATATAGATATGTATTAGCGACGCATACACATTTTTGTTTGCTTGTTGATTTTGTTTTTTTATTTTATGCATGTGAACGTTCACATGGTAAAAAAAAAAACATAAAAACAACAACAGACAAAAAATATGTATGCATCGCCAATAAACAAATAACCAAAAATGTGATTGTATGTATTTAAACTTATGCTGATTGCATTAAAAAAAATTTTTTTTAACTAAAAATGAAGAGAAATACCTAAAATTTTTGTTAATTATCTTATCAATTTCGAGCATCATTGTAAAAAATCTAGCCATTATGAAATCTAGCCTTTATTGTCTCCTAGTGTAGACAACCTTGGCTACAACATTGCGTTTCGAACACGGAAGGAGGGTATCACAGATTCGTCAAAGCCGAAATTGCATTCTTACAAGTTTTTAATTAATTATATATTACACATATTAATTAATTTTATATTTTAAATTTATTTTACAATTAAATTAAAATAAATTAAATTAAATTTAATATTTCGTTTCCCAACTTATGAAAGCTAATTGATGTAAAATTAAGCTTGGCCTCAGAAACAATTGAATATACTCAGTAAATCAATAGAAACCATTAGCTTGGAGTTTTTATCCGACATATCACAAACCCCTTTCAGGTCGGTCCAAAATAAGTTCTTTGGCCACTTAACTAAATTCTTATATGAAAAATTGGACTTTTTTATATTTTAATAGTTTTTATCGTTTTTCCTTAAAAATAATTGAATATATCCGATAGTCATTAAAAACTATTCTCTTGGGGCTTTCATCCGATATATAACAACCCCCCATTCAGGTCGGCTAGAAATAACAGTTTTGGCCACTTGAACATTACATGCTTTTATATCTGAATTTATATTCATTTTTGTTTAAAATTAAAAAAATTAATAAAATAAATTCATAATTCGTTTACAGTCAAAATTAAATTAATAAAACATTTCGATTTTCGTTTTTTACTTAAATAAAAATATTTGTTTGTTCATGTTATGTAATTAACAGAAAGTGTTAACATTAAGGTTCTCTGTTAAAGTCTTAGCGGAGTACTTCCCTTTTAAACTCTTTCTTTTAATTCATACTCTCTGTCTGTCTGTCTGTCTGTCTGCCATGGTTGGACCCCATTCCCCCTTATCCAATTGATCTGAAACTTGGCCCATAGTCTTGTCGTGACTACAGATTAATTTTGGGGTAGTCACGCACAGTCACACGTGGTCACGCACAGTCACGGAGTGATCTAAATGTCATTTCCCCTCATCCGATCGATCTCAAACTTGGTCCATACACTGGCTGTGAAAAAAGATTAACTTTGACTTAGTCACGCATGGTCACGCACAGTCACGGAGTGATCTAAATGTCATTTCCCCTCGATCGATCTCAAACTTGGTCCATACACTTGCTGTAAAGAAAGATCAACTTCGACATAGGCACGCACAGTCACGGAGTGATTTATAACCCATTTTCCCTTATCCGATCGATCTAAAACTTGGTCGATAGACTTACTGTGGAAAAAGATTAATTAGGACATAGTAACGCACAGTCACGGAGAGATTAAAATCCCACTTCCCTTCATCCGATGGATCTGAAACTTTGTCCATCGACTTGTTGTGGCCAAAGATTAATCTTAAGATAGTCACGCACAGGAAAGAAAGAGTTTTAATAAAAACTTTGTTTTTATGGGTTAGATTATTTTAATATATCTTCACACCTTTTTTGATAAATGATAATGATTAAATTTTTTTATAAATGATTATTAATGATTAAATTTTTTATTTTACCTTAGTCTGCCATTCCTTTTGTAATAATTAGAAAAAAAATCTGGATCCCATAAAATATATATATTCTAGATCCCTATAACAAGCGAAGTTGTCCGTCTGTCCGACTCTTGAAATCACGATCACGCCCTCTATAGGCAGATGCGTTGCTCATCTTTAGTGAGAATGATTCACTGACATCCTGAGCAGATTGTCCTTTAATATGATTGAAATCGGTTCAATAGGTCCCGAAATGTTAATGGAAATGTCAAATAACTGGTGAAAAAATACGATTTTTCTTTGTTGTTGTTGATAAAGTTGTTATTCTTAATTTTGTTTCTTGTCTGTGATAGGATAGTTGTAATTGTTGTGTTTGCTAGTGAATTCTTCATTTTTAAATATCAGTATAAAAATATGAGAGAGAAAAGTTATTTAAATTAATGGATTGAGATTCAAAATACTGAACAAAAAAAAACTTGCATTTTTTTGTGAAGCTTTTTAATGGCTCAACCATCTTAAAATTGTCACGGACAAATATCTGCTTTTTCTTGTTTTATCGTTTACATATGACCTAGCAATGGAAAGCCTACTCTAATAATAACAAGTAAGAAATTTATAGTCAGTCTAGACCGACTATACGATATCCTATACCATAGTTTAGAGACCCTATCTCTAGTGCGATTGCAAGGTTTACATGGACACACAGACGGACAGACGGACGGACGGACATCGCTAAATCGACTCGGAAAGTAATTCTGAGTCGATCGGTATAATGAAAGATGAGTCTAGGTCAAATATTTTTTGTAGTTAGAAACAGCAGCACAAAGTCATTATACCCAAACCACATAGTGGTTTCAAATAGTTATATGTAAAAAAAAAACAATAAATGAAAAATTACAGTGAATACTGGTCACGAAAGAAAAGCAATTAACTGAATTCAAATGATAGAATTTATAGGTTAAAAATCGACAACAGTATAAAAATGGAAACCGTACCCATCATCTATATATATAAAATGGAATGTGTGTTTGTTTATTTGTTTGTTTGTTTGTACCTTATAGGAGACCAAACCTCTGGACCGATCATCCTGAAATTTTCTCAGCATTTAACTGGGACTCTGGAATGATTAATAGGGTACCACGCCCACTTCTACGCCCACTTTTTTAAAATTATGTAATTGCTCCCATATATTTTTTAACAGATATACTTCAAATTGTATACACATTATACTCCAGGCGAGGTAGAAATAAACATTTCTTACGCCACGCCCCCTTTCACGCCCTTTTCACGCCAAAATTTTGTTTGAAAGTTTTAAACTTTTTGTTCTCTGTACAAATTTGTTCCTTCCAACGGATTTTTTTTTATTTGGTAGTATATTGCTCTTAATACTGTTAACGTCGCCATATAACTATGAATCACGCCCACTTCACCGTCACCTTTTTTAATTCAGATACTTACTAATACCACTCACAATGTTTGCTATACAAAATACTTTTTTTGTAATATGAATTTACCTAAAGTTTTATACACTTTTTATCTTGAGGTAAGGTAGCCATACATTCTTTTATTACCAAATCCCCCTTTTTCGCCCCATTTTACCTTAAATTATAATTAATCTGCTTTCAATATGGTATCTGCTTTCAATCTATATACATATATAAAAATGAATGTGTGTTTGTTTGTGCTTTATAGGAGGCTAAACCCCTGAACCGATCTTCCTGAAATTTTTACTGTGACTCTGGAAGGAATAATAGGCTACATAAATTTTTGATTGGACAAAGGGGCGGTGCCACGCCCATATAACTCAAAACTTGAAATCGTCATATCTCGGGAATTTTTTGACCTACGGCGGTCATATTTGGTACATATGGAATTGACATGAATAGAAATACATACCAGAAGAAAAGTGGGCGGGACCACGCCCCTTTTTAGAAAAATAAAAAATCGTAATATCTTTTAAATTACTGGAAGGATCGTCATGGAATTTTCACAAAAGGATATTTTTGTGAAATAACAAGTTCTTAACTATATAAAGTTGTTAGTGGGCAAAGGGACGTGGTTCCGCCCATATAACCCAAAATTTAAAAACGTCATATCTCGGCCATTTTTAACCTACGGCGATGATATTTGGTATATATCGTATTAAAATTAATAGAAATAGTACTAAAAGAAAACTGGGCTTGACCACGCCATTTTTAGAAAAATTAACATCCATAATAACTTCTATTAAGCCCTTGACTACATAAAGTTGTTAGTGCAATAATTAATTCTAAATTAAATAAATAATATTTTGTTAATGTATAAATATTTTTTTTTATTTTATTTTATTTTATAACGATGAGGGGTAGCGAAGCACACCGGGTTCAGCTAGTTGGTTATAATATTGAGTTTAAGACTCAGATGGAGGGTATCATACTTGTTTTAATTAAGTTTTTAAAATATCACTGTTTAATAAATATCGTGGCCATTTGTCACAAAAATATAAGTTCATTTGTCATATTAAATGCAATTCTGATACCTGCCAACTTGAACTCAACTCAAATTGTTGGTACACCACTTTTAAAGATAATCGTTATATGTGAACTTTTAATGATTTTTTCACTTTTCTTTCCACCATATTTCAGGAACGATGAAGACTGAGGGCTAGATATTTGCCTCATTATTATTGAATTAATTCTGAGTAGGTCATTCGTTGATTATGAATAGAACTTTCCATATACTTAGTAAATTGAGTTGAAAATAATACTAATAAAAGTAATATCAATAATACTAAAGATCAAATTTTGTTCATTATAGGGTTAACTTTATTTTAGTGCTTAAAGCTACAAATATATATGTATATATATATTAAAAAAAAAATCATTCGCAGACATGTCCATTGTGCTGAACACTATTTACATTGACGCTTAAAAAAAAAGACTCCAAAGTATTTGCCAGTTTTTAGTTTTTGTACAATTTCCTTTATTCACTTAAATGAAATATGTTCTTTAAAAAATAAAAAATCGTTTAAACAAACATGGTTTTTTACTGTTGTGAGTTTAATAAATGTATATATTCTTATATATTTATATATATGTTTAGTACGTGTGAAGTTCTTGCTCTCCTCAGTTTTGCAAATAATTTTAAACAAAAAAAAATTTTTGTGGATATATATGTAAACCATAAGTAATGCTAAAAGTTTCAATAAACTTTAGTTAACCGTTCAAAGTAGTGTTGCCAACTAGTTATACTAAAACAGTATAGAAACTTTTTATTTTGAATGTAATGTTTAGTTAGGGGCGTTTAGCCTATAAACTATTTTTTTCTCGGCTGAATTTGAAAACAACTGCAAAATCCATTATTTAGGACATTTAATATTTTTTTTTTGTTGAGGCCGAAATATATTATGATACATCGTATAAGCGGCCTTAGCCAATTTATATTTTTTTTATGATTTTCAAATCAAATCCAACATATGGAGTGTGAAAATTACGTGGGCTCACATAGAGATGGCGTTGCCAATTTTTTGTTTATTCAGTAGGGCCAACTGTTAGAGAAGTTGTGCCAAAATGTCGTTACATTTCATTATATAAAAAAAAAAAATTACCGTTATAAAAATGATGCTGTTTTTACAGTTTGAGAAAAAATGGATCCAAGGAACTTCGTATTTTGACTAAACATTGATGTATTCGTATTTTGTCTAATGCTAAGAATGGATAGATGAATATTGCGGTGAATCTTCGCCCTCATATTCAATGGTCAGAAGGTGGTATTCCGAACTTAAACGTGGCCGTACGATAACAAATGATGCAGATCGTCCTGGTCGTAGAAATGAGGAAGTTATCAAAGGAAACGTAGGAAAATTGCATTGTTTGTATTGGATGATCGAAAGATTAAAGTAAGTGAGATTGCTTACATCATAAAGATAGCAGCACAGTGTGGTCGACATGTATTCCGTTATCATTTAAATATGAAAAAGGAGATTCACTATTATACATCGGAGTCCAATAAACAGTCTGCAGACTGGTTACAAGTGTGCAAAAGCCGACCAAAGCGGCCAAAGACTCATCAATCGGTCGGTGAATATAATAATAGCCCGTGTTTTTTGGGATGCTCGTGGTAAAATATATATCGATTACTTTAAGAAAGGAAAAACAATAACTGCCAAGTATTATGCTGAGTTATTGGACAGAAGGACGACTAAATTAAGAAAAAACGACCCCAATTAAATAAGAGAAAAATCTTGCACCATCATGACAATGCACCTGCGCATTCACCTGCTTTGGCTTCAGAAACATTCAAGTCCCCACATAACGATTAGCTTCTCCACCCCCCCGTACTCTCCAGATCTGACCCCCAGCGATTATTATTTGTTCCCAAACTTGCAAAGATGGCTCCAGGGAAAGAGATTTTACACAAATGAAGAAGTCATATCAGAGATGGAAGCCTATTTTGAAGAGTTTGAAAAATCGTATTTTTTTCAAGCCTATGAAGATGGTAGAGGATCATTGGAAGAAGTGCGTTTCACTTAACAGAGATTGTGTTGTAGAGCAAATTTTATTTCAAATCCAAAAAACTGGTTTTTCATTGTTAGTCCACGGAGTTTTCACTCCATGTATATATGCTTTTATAATTTTCTAACAGCAAAATGCCTAGTTAAATAATCTCGCCATGAAATTATACCCATGTGAATAATCTTTGCGAAGATCGAGGACATTTAAGGTGAGAATGCCTCAATATTGTTTTCGAACCACACACTTGATCTATGGAGAAGCAAATTAACGAGAATCATTATTATTATTAACGAACACTCAGGGGATGCCCCCTACAAACGCAGTGCTCATTTCAGGATAATAGGTTATGAGAGGGAGCAAAAAGGGAGAGCTGTTTTTTGATATTGGACTTAAATTTTATTAGGTTGTAACTGTCAGGAAAGACCTGTGTAGGGAGTTATTTCGACACACGGCTAGTTCGACTGATAAACAAATTTTCTCTGTAATGCGCTATGCGGTCGACTGGAAAATAGACTACAAATGGATGTGATCTACTAGAGCAGCGGATAAGTGTAAACTAATACTCGGGCACTTGGAATAAGCTCGCTTATCTCAGAAGAACATTTCTCGAACATTGCTACGCAACCCTATTTCCGACGATGTTCCAATGAGTCAATACAGATGGATACCCTACTGTCATTAATGATTATCAACTCCCTCCTTTGCATACGGTCCAGTAGCTCCAAAATAGACTTTGAAACTTCTGTCCATATATGGGAGTTGTATTCCACTTTCGATCGGATGCGATTGGTATAGATTTTAAGGCGATCAGAAGGAGTGAAGTAATTTTGGCATCGTTTAGAAAACAAAAACACTTGCGTGTGCTTTCAACACTTGAAACACATGCTCGGTCCAACGAACATCACATTACATTCTCATGCCCCGATCACCAAGAGTATCCGATTCCTCAATACTTATACCATCCATATATCCGTGGCCCTAAGGATCAACAAACAACAGTTAGTCTTCTGCGCATTAAAATCAACCCTATTCGCTCTACCCCACTCGGAGAATCTTAACAGATCTTAATAGAGACTTGGCCTACAATTGAAGAAAAATGATTGACAAATTTTGCTGTCAACTGCGGAAGAGTATATAGAATTGAAAGTTTGACCAATAGGATTATTCAGAAAGATAAGGAAAAGAGAAGTAATGAAGCTGAAACTCATTGTATAGGACCCCACGTATTGTGCGGTTTCTGACAAAACTTGATATAAATCGAGTGAAGTCAATACCGACCCCTAATCCAATAAGCTGTGATATCAATGTACCGTGCCGTACGCGATCGATCGCCTTGGAAATATCTAGAGCAACCACTTTACTTTCACCAAAATTATGAATGGACCGACTCCATCGCTCAGAAAGAAGAGCTAACGGAAGCCAGATAACTGATTAATTAATTAATCATGCTCTCCATCACTTTTGAGAGCCTCACCTTTTTTTTAGCGATTTATGGACACTAGCAGATTCCAGCCCTCGGAATGCGAGTGCAAATTCTAGGAAATTTTATTTTTCATTAAATAAAAAATCACGTGAGTCCGATCACAGGGGAGATGTGTAAACATCTTGTAATTAAAGATTTTTTCATGGCACTTTTTTAAAATCAAATAGAAAGCGTCATATGTATCACTTATAGCAATCAACTGCAGGGGGCTCTGTTAATATAAAAATATTTTTTATTATTTCAACTGGTAAATTTTTAATTTCTCATTTTACTTTTTCATTTTTTATTTTTAATTTTTAATTTTTAATTTTTAATTTTTAATTTTTAACTTTTAATTTTTAATTTTTAATTTTTAATTTTTAATTTTAAATTTTTATTTTTAATTTTTAATTTTTAATGTTTAATTATTAATTATTAATTATTAATTTTTAATTTTTAATTTTTAATTTTTAATTTTTAATTTTTAATTTTTAATTTTTAATTTTTAATTTTTAATTTTTAATTTTTAATTTTTAATTTTTAATTTTTAATTTTTAATTTTTAATTTTTAATTTTTAATTTTTAATTTTTAATTTTTAATTTTTAATTTTTAATTTTTAATTTTTAATTTTTAATTTTTAATTTTTAATTTTTAATTTTTAATTTTTAATTTTTAATTTTTAATTTTTAATTTTTAATTTTTAATTTTTAATTTTTAATTTTTAATTTTTAATTTTTAATTTTTAATTTTTAATTTTTAATTTTTAATTTTTAATTTTTAATTTTTAATTTTTAATTTTGAATTTTGAATTTTTAATTTTTAATTTTTAATTTTTAATTTTTAATTTTTAATTTTTAATTTTTAAGTTTTAATTTTTAATTTTTAATTTTTAATTTTTAATTTGTGATTTTTAATTTTTAATTTTTAATTTTTAATTTTTAATTTTTAATTTTTAATTTTTAATTTTTAATTTTTAATTTTTAATTTTTAATTTTTAATTTTTAATTTTTAATTTTTAATTTTTAATTTTTAATTTTTAATTTTTAATTTTTAATTTTTAATTTTTAATTTTTAATTTTTAATTTTTAATTTTTAATTTTTAATTTTTAATTTTTAATTTTTAATTTTTAATTTTTAATTTTTAATTTTTAATTTTTAATTTTTAATTTTTAATTTTTAATTTTTAATTTTTAATTTTTAATTTTTAATTTTTAATTTTTAATTTTTAATTTTTAATTTTTAATTTTTAATTTTTAATTTTTAATTTTTAATTTTTAATTTTAATTTTTAATTTTTAATTTGTAATTTTTAATTTTTAATTTTTAATTTTTAATTTTTAATTTTTAATTTTTAATTTTTAATATTTAATTTTTAATTTTTAATTTTTAATTTTAAATTTTTAATTTTTAATTTTTAATTTTTAATTTTTAATTTTTATTTTTATTTTTTAATTTTGCATTTTTTATTTTCCATTTTAATTTTTGATTTTTTATTTTTCATTTTTCATTTTCAAACAGGTTATTTTCGATATCATAATTTTTTAACCACTACAATCGTAAGTCACATCGATTTTGTCTTACATGTTACATGTTACGCTGTTTTTGTGATTGTATTGTGAAATAGAAATTTACCCCCCTGCGCGTATAGATGCTTACACATCAAAAACCCTAAAAGTATGCTAATCAATTATAGCTAATTCACAAATCAACACAAAAAACAAACTTATTTTTATTACAAACACATTAGCAAATTTAATAAACAAACACATAGCATTATATAATTTTATGTATGTGTTAGTAGCAACTTTAAATGCAATTTACTCAAAATAAAGGAAAAATTTAAAAATCTGTAAATCTGCGAAACGGCTAAAAAGAAATACCTTTTAAATAATATACGGTTGGTCAAAATCGGGATAAGACGGTATAACAAATCATCGGTCACAAGAAATCGCCTAGGCTATTAATATTATTGATTAGCAACCGTCCAGTAAGAGGGAGAGACTCCCTCACGCTACGAAAGGCTGTTTCAGCACCAGTGCTGGTATACCATCCGTCCCCGGAGATTTATTTACATTGAGTTTCGAAAGAACCTTTTTAACTGTACGAGCTCGGAAGAATACTTTAGGCATGATACAAGATACCCTTTCGAGTTTTGGTAGTGGTAGATAGCTAATCGCCAAAAACAAGTTAAAAAGTTAGCCTTATCAACCGGGTCAGTGAATCTTTGGTAATTCATTATAAGAGTTGGGATAGCAGAACTAGTATTATTCTTTACTCTCTTAAGAAATGACCAAAAGCTCTTACTGCGTCGAAGAGCAGAAAGAACACTAGCGGAAATGCGCTGATCGTAAAGAAACTTTTCGCGCCTTATTGCTTTGGCACATTCAGTTCTCGCCTGTTTGCGTAGCAGTTCAGTGACCGAATTTTTATTTTCGCCCCCAATATCTGAATGCTTCCTCTCTGGATCTGACTGCATCTCTACAAGTCTGGCTAAACTAAAATAAACATTTTTATCTAGGAAACACAGCTTCCAGTTGAAATGCGTGAAGAAATCCTTGAGCTTAATTCAACAAGCCTTTTCTTACATAAAAAAACTGAACGCTTCTTAGCTGATCCTGAAACACTTTGAAGTACAGATAGTACGAAAAGGATGCCCTTATCCTAACAACTCCACAAAATGATACCAAAATATTCCAAATTAAATTTAATACAGAAAATATTACAATTGGGTACATGACTTTTTGGTAGTGTTGGAACAAAGAATTTGAAGACAGCTCATTTTTTTTTTTTTTTGAAAATTCTCATACACTCACACACACACAAGAAATATACAAATCGTATGCACTTTAAATGATAGACCATTATATGAATAAGTATACAACAATACTTAAAACAAATACAGCACATCCGTTACAAATAAAATGCTGCTAAGAATTTTGACAACAGAATAGAAACAGACAAAATGTATGTTGTAGTACACAATAATAACATTTTTATATTTAAAGTCATTGTGGCGTATACGCAACTATGAATAACGGATACGTATAAGAAAAACAACAAACAAACAATGAACAGACACAGTGTGAAATCAGTCTCCTATGCATGATGATGCATGCTTTTATATTGCTATCTGTGTCTTTCACAACACAACACTATGGTCTACAAATTTAAATTAGTGCTCTTATATCCATCCTCTTTGTTTTAAATAAAGTTTTATTTTACATTTTTCTTTGGTATGCTGATGCCATTGTGCATTCTTCATTAGGGAGACGACAAAACAACAAAAATATGACACATTTTCCAGTTTTATCTGTTTTAACATTAAACAAGAAGAACAAGAAAATATATATATGTATATGTACTATAAACAAAAACAATAAATGCTGCATCTGCTGTTTTTCTATGCACAAGATGTAGCGACTACTGCAAATAGCACATTGTAGCTGTGTGCATGAATTAGTGTACTACAATTGCATTGTGCGTTAATGTGAATGCACAGACATACTTGTACAAAAATGTAACGAATAGAAAAATGAAATGAAAAAAAAATGAAAAACAACAACAACTCTAATTTAACTTTGAAAATTTATCAAATGTGTTTGTTGTATTTATGTATGTAGTCAAAACAAAAACTTAGATTTATATTATGCAAACAAACAATTCAGTAAAATGTTCACAAAAGTATTTATAAGAGTATTAAAAACAAAAAAAGCTGTAACTAAAAAGTTATTACCCAAAAAAACAGAACCTAGTCTGTGAGTTATTGTTTTTTTTTTTTATGAAACATGACAAAAAAAATGCATGTTGTAAATTTGCTTTTCCACTGTTTTTTTTTTTTTATTTGCTCCTTTATGGCAGCGTTTATTGTCATCCGGATATCTCATATACCAGAAAAGGCATTTACATCCGGATTCATGCATTTAGCAGTTTTTGTTTGTTATCAAACTCTTCACTATTTAAATTCCACATTCATAAAACTAGTTGCTAAACAACCCTGCCATTATCGCAAAAAAAAAAAGAAATGTTGACAAAAATTTTACTGTTTTTCTATTTTAACCGCTTTTTTATATTTATTTAAATAAAACATTGAAAATATCATTTGCTGTAACAGTTGACAAGTTTTTGGAAAAAAAAAAATGTAAATAATAATAATAAAAAACAGTATTTCCAAAAAAAAAAAAAAAAAAAAAAAAATCGGAAGTTAGTGATATGGAACTCCAAACAAATAACAATCATTTATCAGCTATAAAATAGAAATATTTGATACACTTGCTATAAAAAGTATTGGGTACACTTGAAATTAAAAATTTTGTTACTACTCAAAATATATTTCTTGTGACCGATGTTTTGTTCTACCGTTTTATCCCGATTTTGACCAAACGTATATTATTTGAAAGGTATTTCTTTTTAGCCGTTTTGCAGATTTACAGATTTTTAAATTTTTCCTTTATTTTGAGGAAATTGCATTTAAAGGTGCTACTAACACATACATAAAATTACACATATGCTATGTGCGTTTTGCTAAATTTGTTAATGTGTTTGTTAATGAGTTTGTTATCTTCATTCACAATAACAATAAACCATAAATATGTTGGTTTGTGAATTGGCTAAGTTGAAAAATAAAGCTGCCAAGAAATTGCACTCGAATTTCGAGCGCTGGAATCTGGTAGTATGTATATTAGGAGTATAACTTTTTTACATTTTTCGCGAATTTCAAAAGGTACCTATCATAGCTGTATATACCATGAAAAAATATGATAAACTGCGTCATTACTTTTTCGCTGACGTTGTAAAAGTTCCCGCCACCAACGCGATGAAGTTTGTAATTTATACTTTTTTATTATTTAGATTAATTAAACTTAGACCAAAATAACTATACGCCAGGAGCGCAAAAATGTAACAGTATTAGTGCTTATTGTTAAAGTCGATAATTGAAGTAGTTTTTAAGAAGCAGGGATCTAAAGATGAAGACTGCAAATCATACATAATAAATTTTAAATTATTATTTTTTTAATAAAAGTCAAATTGGAGGAGGCCCTGTAATTAATGATAGTTATTAATTCATATAATTAACATTTTATTTGAAAGTTTTTGATTTCGTTTGTGTTATTTTTCGCTCTCCATAAAATATTTAACAAAAATAGCTTTTTAAGTACTCAAAAAAATGTAATAACGTGGACAAGTAAGAAAATTATAGTCGTTCTAGACCGACTATACGATACCCTATACCATGCGTTTAGAGACCCTATCTCTTAGGTCCAACTAACTGGACATAGAAAATAAGCAAAAACCAAATTTGAGTGGGATTATTATTAATTTTTTTGGCTGTAGATATGAAAAAGTTCATATCGGATGCTATATCTATATAGGGACTTGGTCCAAAAATGGACCGATCCTGATCATGTTTGGTAAAGTCTCTTGTATTTTGCAAAAATATGTACAAACAAAATTTGAGAAGAATCAGTGCAATATTTTTGTTTTTTAATAGATTTAAGTGAAGATCGGGAAACAGCTCTATATGGGGTCAAAGGGCTCATTTTTGGACTACTCATTAATGGATGTAATGAACGCATACAAGCCCAATTTGAGTAAGATCTATATGACAATTTGGATCTTATGGCAATTTATGTCGATTTCATAATTGTATGGGGGCTAGGTATGAACATGGACCGATTCTCACCAATTTCAATAGCGTTCATCCCATGGCCGATAAAAGCTTATGTACCAAATTTCATCAAAACACATTCATATTTGCGACCTGCAGTTTGATTACAAGCTTTACATGGACACACAGACGGACGGACGGACGGACAGACATATTTAAATCAACTCAGAAAGTGATTCTGATTCGATCGGTATAATTAAAGATGGGTCTAGGTCAAATATTTTTGGTTGTTACAAACAGCAGCACAAAGTCATTATACCCAAACCACATAGTGGTATAGGGTATAATAATTGAAAGTAAAAACAATAAGTTTGCGATAATAAAAAGCGTTGACAAATCTTTGTCCGATTTAAAAAGAATGCCTAAAGAAAAAGTAATTATTGGTCGATTTAATGCCTTACTTAAAAAAGAAAAGTGCAAAACAAAAAGATACGATATTATATCGAAATAATTAATTAGTTTGTGTAACAAGAATCGTGTGTCAGCATTGGCATTAAGATCTATAAAAAGAAAAGTAAAAAAATTGATACAAAACTATCAAACATTTTTAAAACATTCAAAAAGCCGCGATTTTAATAAAATGTTTACTATAACGTCCAAAATAGACGATCACGAATTTAGTGATAGCAATGCCGACATGAAAAAAACCAGTACCGAAATAGATTATGAGCTTAATAGCAGTAGTGACTCTAATTTTGAATCTGGTATAGAATATGACTCAGTTAGTGATGATGACAATTACACACCTCCAGGAAGAGAAAAAAATGTGAATCTTTAAATCCAGCTGTTAACCTAGCAACTCAGGTACATGTAAGCACAAAAAAAGCTGCCAAAATTTGTAAGCATCTAGAAGAATCAGGAGTTAATATATCAACACCATCCCAAGCCGGTATATATAAAGCTGTGATGAAATCCGCTGAACGACAAGAAATTTTTTATTTAGAAACTTTGCAAAATGAATTTTGGTGTATTCACTTTGATGGGAAAAAATAGATGATAAAGAAATTCAGGTGATAGTTTTAAAAAATGAATGCAAAGAAATAAAATTAGCCGTACTTGTTTTGGACAATGGTACAGCCTTAACCTTATTTAATGGTATTAAAGAAGTTTTGAATAAATTCAATTTATGGAATTCAATAAAAATGATCGTCTGCGATACGACCAGCGTAAACACTGCGGGAAAAAATAGAGTTGTAACTCTTTTCCAGAATCATTGTGTATCAATAGGTTTAGTTCCACCACAATATATCGGCTGCCAGCATCATATTCTTGATCTTGTATTAAGACATATAATGGACGAATGCTTGGAAGGAAAGCCTACCTCGCCTAATATTTGTTATGATTTTGTTCACGAATTGATAAATAACTACGAAGATCTTAAGAAAAGAGGAACACATAAATTGGCGTGATGATATGCAGTACTTATATGAACTTGGTAAAGCTTTTACATACTATCAGAAAAATAAAAAATTTCCATACATTAACTTTAAAGCAATACCACCAATACACAATGCTCGATGGAACTCGAGAGCCATATTAGCAATATTGACCTTTATACTTATTCCAAAATATCACCAAAAATTATATAACATTTGTGAGTTCGTATGTGGCCCGTGGTACGATGTTTGGTTTTCCGATCATTGTTTTAAAGAAAATAATTTTGAGGCTCTAAAAAATCTTTATTAACATATAAGAGTGCTCGTGAATGTTTTTTTTAAACATTGGGTTCAGGAACCATCAGCGATACCGGGGCAGCAACGAAGCAACATATGTATTGAAAGAGCAATCAAAACGGTACAGGATATTTATCCGCTATGTAAATCTTCACGCACATTAAATTTGAAGTTCATTTCAGCTTTAATTTATTTACTTATAATAAATGAAGAAAATTAATTTAAAAAAAAAATTAAATATTTTTTTTTTTTCTTCTTGAGGACTTTTAGAAATTTGCTTGGTGGCGGGAACTTTTTTTGCGCAAATGACCTCCGAATATGATTTTATAGTCAAAACATAATGGGCTACAACGTAGTTATGGGTACTAATAATGCAAAAAAAACGTTATATCCCTAATGTATATATTGTGATTAAATATAGTACATAAGCTGTAGTACATAGGATGAGGGCTATTGAAATTGGTGAAAATCGGTTTATGTTCAGACCTAGTCCCAATACAAATGACCCCTACGAGATCGACTTAAATTGCCATAATATCCAAATTATCGTATAGATCTTGGTAAAATTGGGTTTGTGTATATTTATTACATCCATTTATCAGTATTACAAAAATAAACCCTATAGGATATGGCCCCGTATGGAGATGATTCCCGATCTTCACTTAAATCTTTCAAAAACACAAATATTGCACAGATTTTCCTCAAATTTGGACTGTATATCTTTTGCACAAAATAAGTGACTCATCAAATATGGTCAGGATCGGTCCATTTTGCGACCTAGGCTACATATATAGCATTCGATATAAACTTTTTAATACCCGCAGGCAAAAAATTAATAACAATGAAACTCAAATTTGGTTCATGCTTATTTTCTGTATCTAATTACTTGGACCTAAGAGATAGGATCTGTAACTGCATGGTATAGGGTATCATGTAGTCGTAAAATATAACAATAAAAGAAATTTACCCAGCTAGATTTAGTGGAGATTAGAATGCGTCCTAAGCACTTTATTTAATTGACCATAAAAGACAACTGTCGTCCTATGACAGGCTCATATTAAAAATAATTTGTGATGATACAAATTACCATCACATCTGGTTCCCAGGAATTACATTTCACTTCTTTGCATGCCAAATGCATTTCAAAAAGTCCAGATAAAACTTCATATTGATGAGAGTCAGTTAATCCGCTCTTCGTGCAGAAATTTTAAACTTTGCAAAGCAATAAAGTACTACTTAATATAGTAAAACCTCCAAACGGTTTCGCGTTCTCAGTCCAAACTTTTTGTGTGACCTTTTAAATATTTTGATTTTCTTATCCTGATATTTGTTTGATTAGTTTTTGCAGCTATAACTCAAGAACCATTTATGATTTCTCAGTTTATGCTTCAGAATATAGCTTCTGCAAATCAAGTTCGGCCAATTTTATCGAATTAAATCTTAAAAAATTCCCCTATCATGGCGTATGAATATTATTTATTAGTATACTAGAAGAGATGTATTCGTATAAGTGATATTTTTAATATTAAATCAAATGAACATCATAAGTATGGGTACATTCGTAAATGCAGTTGTTATAAATCACTGCAGCATAATAAAAGTAAAACGTTCAAAAAAGCAGCACTGATTTCCGGCAAAAGTTTTTTTATGCAAACAATTGACAGTGCTGCCGCAAATTTTTGCAACTATGGCATCATATCAATTACTGATGCAATAGAGCGCGAAGCTTTAAAAAAAATTAAACATTGGTGCAGAAAGGAAGAGTAAGTAGTGCATTATATAAAAATTGTTAATACAAATTTAAATAATATCGTTTTATTATTTCAAAGTAATTTCTTATTTTAGGAATCCGCCTTCTTTTTCGTTTTAATTGATTTCTAATAACCGAAAGTCGTTTCATATTTCTCTTAATTCTGTTTTTATTATAAGTTAAAAAAAGTTGTCATGTTTAGAACCAAGATTTTTCAATATTATTGATTTTGTGGTGAACATGTTTTTTATCTTTTGCAAAACGTTCTAAAAAGCAAACTCTGCGCAATTGTTGAGCAGTAACAAAGCATCTGCAACAACTGATCACGCATCAGCAACAAAACTTGGCATAACTGCCGCAGTGATGCACAAATTTACTGCATTTACGAATGTACCCTATATTCTATTTTATTTTTAAAGGGATATACATTAGACTGGTCGCAGCTTGTATGGGATATTTTTTTTTAAATTCTTAATATATACGTTATACAAAATATGAGGTTTGCTGTCATAAATACGCTCTCCATTTTTTAGCTCGATCCTGCGGTGCCATCTGGCGCCTAGTAGGACCCAAAGTACCCGAAGTGTATAAACATATCGCATCTGTACCTCTAAAGTGAGTCAACTCAAAATTTACAAATTTTCACTTTAATTTTTTTTTTATTGTAAAGAATTGCGAATAATAAGTATATAACAGTAGTTGTTTTTGTGATTTTTTCAGTGATCAGCAAAAATAACAATTCTTTTGGGTGGAACTCAAAATATGTCTATTTAGTGGATTCTAAAGAATCTACTCTTATAACACAAAGAGGGTTACAACTGTATTTTTTTTGCGATAGACTAGAAAACCCGATGTAAGATTTTTACAGTGGATAGATATGACCACTTGGTACCGTTTTCTTGCAAAAAGTGAAAATTGGAAAATTTTGAGTTGACTCACTTTAGAGGTACAGGTGCGACATGGGGGAAAATATAAAACTTTGTCATGAAATTTGATGTTACTTTTTTCAACTTTGAGAAATTGATTAAATCCAAAGTTTTTTTTTTTTTTTGTCTTTATACCTATAAGCACTCAGATTGAAGTATTGTTTTAATACCACGTTGTTAACCTATAACGCTACGAGACAGAAAATGGGTAACTTTTTGATAAAGTTTTGAAAACTCATTTTTAAAGTTTTAAAAAATTTTCTTAAACAAAATTTAAAAAAATTGATATGGCACTTTAAGGTTTTGTTAAATACATGTTATAGTTTAACTGAGTGATTTTTTAGGTAAATTCCTTCGCTAAAATTTTTTTTCCAGTGATTTATTTTTTTTGTGGATTTCGAGAAAATTTGATTTTGTGAAATATTCAGTAAATGTAATCTTTGTAAATACTTTGTATCAAAAATTAATCAGTTTTTTACTTTTTTATATTATATTTTATCTTAAGAACCTAGGGTTCGGAAAACAAAATAATATGAACCCATTAACTCTTTTGGACTAGGGGTCACATATGTCCCCACGCTAATAAAAGACAATTTATTTTAAAAAAATTAAATATTTTGTAAGTGCTGTTGATTTTGTAGATGTGACGCTTAAAATATAACAACCACATGTGTAAGTCTTTCATGCTAAAAATTTGGGATAAATCCAAGTACGTTAACCCATTATTTGCCAAGGCCAGCTTTAGATTTTAAGATATTTTTAAAAAAAGATTACCGAAAACGAGTTTTTCTATTTAACTCCATGAAACCACTATTTAGAATTCAAGAAATATAATTTGCTTAATTTTTTTATTTAACCCTTCAGTGATCCTGGGTCAAAATAATCCAATGTGATTTATCTTTGGTGCAATTATCTGCTTATTGTTCGCCGAATATAAATTTGCTATTTCTTGGCGAGTTTTTATTCGTTTTGTAGTTATCAGAGTTCAGAAAAAAAACACACCCTGAAAAAAAAAACTCGTACATAAATGTACACAAACATAGCTCAGACCAACAAGCACATATTTTTAGTTTGATATCAGTTATGTGTGTTTCTAAATTTTGTACGGTGCCGAACACAATCATGACTATGTTTCGTTTTAATATTTCGTTATGTACACGAACATGTTTCTGTCACGTATTTTTTGTTTCGAATACACATAAACCACACAGATTCGAGTGTAGCATAATTTTAAGTTCGTGTACTTGCACGTGTACCGCTCAAAAAAACATACCATGTTCTTGAACGCGTATATCTAAAAATTTAAACATTATCCACTCACGATCGGAAAAATCTGATACGCCCCTATAAAAACGACAACAATTGTTTCAACTAAATTTAGTTAAAAAAAATCTAAAATAATTCAAATATAAATATAACAAGTAGGAAAATTATAGTCGGTCGGGACCGACTATATAATACCCTATACCATGCGTTTAGAGACCCTATCTCATCGGTCCCACTAAGTGGATATAGAAAATAAGCATAAACCAAATTTGAGTGGGATTTTTATTAATTTTTTTGGCTGCAGATATGAAAAAGTTCATATCGGATGCTATATATATATGGGGACTAGGCCCCAAAATTGAACGATCCTGACTATGTTTGGTAAACTCTCTTGTACTTTATAAAAATATATACAAACAAAATTTGAGAAGAATCAGTGCAATATTTTTGTTTTTTGATAGATTTAAGTGAAGATCGGGAAGCAACTCTATATGGGGCCTATGACTAAGAGTTGTCCTAGGCATCATTTTTAGACTGCTCATTAATGGATGTAATAAACGCATACAAACCCAATGTGAGTAAGATCTATATGACAATTTGGATCTTATGGCAATTTATATCGATTTCATAGGGGTCATTTGTATGGGGGTTAGGTCTGAACAATGAAAGCTTACATACCAAATCAAAATATATTCGTATATTTTAAATCGAATCAGTTAGTGATTCTGATTCGATCGGTATAATTAAAGATGAGTCTACGTCAAATATTTTTGGTAGTTACAAAGAGCAGCACAAAGTCATTATACCCAAGCCACATAGTGGTATAGGGTATAAAAATAATAATATTAAATATAATAATAAAAATAAAAAATTTAATTTTTTTTAACTGCTAATGAATTATTTTAGATTTTTTTAAATAAATTTGATAAATACGCGTTCAAGAACATGATCTGTTTTTGTTAGCAGTACACATGCAAGAACACGAACATAGAATAAAGCTACACTCGAATCTGTGTGGTTTATGTTCGTATACATAACGAAATATTAAAACGAAACACGGTCATGATTGTGTTCGTCACCGTACAAAATTTAGAAACACACTTAATTGATATTAAAATAAAAATATGTGTGGGCTGCTTTAGAACAGAACATTGTTTGTTTGATGTGTGTATTATCTGAACCTTGGTAGTTATATAGCTTTTTGGAAAGACAATTTAATACTACAATCGATTCATATAGCAAATTGTCGAAAAAATTAAACTGCAAAAATTTTAAATGTTTGTAAAATCAAAAAAAAGGTCATATTTTCCCCATATAAACACACTTCGGGTACATTGGGCCCCACTAGGCACCAGAAGGCACCGTTGGATCGAGCTAAAAAATGGAGAGCACATATATGACAGCAAACCTCATATGTGTATACCAATTAAAGAAAAACATTTTTTATGACCAGTCTAATATACATTTTAATAAAAACTAGCAGATTTCAGCCCTCGAAATTCGAGTATTCTACGAAATTTTATTTTTTCATTAAATAAAGACCCTAAATGTATGCTAATCCATTATAGCCAATTCGCAAATCAACGCAAAAACTCATTTTTATTACAAACACATCAACAAATTTATTAAACACACACATAGCATTGTATAATTTTATGTATGTGTTAGTAGCCACTTTAAATACAATTTACTCAAAATAAAGGAAAAAATTTAAAAATCTGTAAATCTGCAAACGGCTAAAAAGAAATACCTTTCAAATAATATACGTTTGGTCGAAATAGGGATAAAACGGTAGAATAAAACATCGGTCACAAGAAATCGCCTAGCCTATTAATATTACAGATTATTTATTTAAGCCTAAGCTACAATTTTGCTGAAGGTTTTACTATACTGGCCTAGTACTTTCATCCAGAACATGACCACAAAAGTGTTCTATAGTGTAATTAGTTACTGAATTTTATATTTTTAAAGTCATGATTAAATTCTAAAGATTCCATTCTAAATAGTGAAATTTCAGACTACAAAGAATTATATTTAAAAATGATAACAGACTTCAAATTCATATAAGGCTCTGGCTTATTTTCCTATATTTCATTAATGACTGCCCGCCCGAACTCTTCGTATTGGATTTCCTATGCAAGACCAACTATAACTGTTTTTTTTTTTTATTATTTGTTTATGCCGGATACACTGTTGTTTTGTTTAGTGAGCATTGGGTATTTTTATGCAGAAGATATTTCAGTGCTATGTTGTTGTATATTTTCCTTTTTTTTCTCTTTTAAGCTTAAACATTTGTCTTCGTTTAGTTCATGTTATAGAAATATTTATGGAAGTTAAAATTGAAATATGGTCTGCTAATGCCACACATAAACACAATATTAAATAATATTAAATGAAACATGCAAAATACTTTATTATCATTTGTGTCATCATACACTACTACTACACTACCACCACTTAACCACAATGAACCGAGCCAAGCCAACCGAATACCAATACCATAAAAAGTACAAGAACAACTACAGCATTATTAAGAAATTTACTTATTATCCTATGTATCATTTAATTTATAACAATGAACAAAAAGTTTAACACAGAAAGAATTATACATTTTCATTACTATTTTATTTATGTTGTATAAAGGAAAAACCCACCAAAAATAAAAAAAAAAACACAAAACCAAAAGGATATGAAAATAAAAGTCTTCAATGCTTTAATAAAGTTCATTTTATTCTTCTTTATTTTTTTTTTTTGGTTCAAGTACTTCATTTCATACAGACACAGTTACATAAATCAGTGATGTTAAATTAAATTTTTTGAATTATGTACCATAATCTGGCAAAGAAAATAGTACTTTTTGATAAAGTCTTTATTATAATCACATCAATTTCTGACATATTACACTAGGGAATAAATAAAGAAAAAATGTCTGTACTTTAAGTGCGGCTATTTTCGTTTTAGTGTATTGTGACCTGCTAAACACGAAAATGGCTATAAAAAATTTTTATGACAGTTTTTTTTTTTATTATATGTATATATTTTTTGTTCGTTTTCTTCTTGTCTTATTCGGAAGTAGTTTCACTATTTAAACAATATCTCAAGTTAGATACACAGAGTTCCCCATTAATCGAAGTGTCAAGCTACTCGAGCTGGTCGATTAATCTTATATATTAAAAAAATTTATGAAAACTAAAGTCAGTTCGTCTGGCCGTTCTATCCGGCCGATTTCCTTAATTTTTTTTAATGAAAGCTATTTAGACACAGATATGTTATCAATCATTGAAATTTACTCAACTCCCACCTTATTCAAGTTATACTCAAACGCGATTCTTCCCTGTACATTTCTTATGGGACACATTCACTCAAGCAATTCGAATTCTCATAGTTCCTTTTCTAATGAATCGATATTAATCGTTTCACTCTCAGAACACTCAGGGGATCAAGCTCTTTCTTTTGAGCTATTAACTGCTTAAATTCGCTGAGTTTGAGGAAAGTTATGCGTGCACAATCGACTTTACATTATGCAACACGAAATTTAACGTAAAGATTTCATTACAATAATTGCGTAACACATACCCTGTGTGTAATTGTGAATTGCCAAAAATTTGAATACCTTTAGGTGGCATACAAGGTGGCCTTTATTTCTGTGTATTCAACAAATATTTATAATGAAATAAACTTAATGAATTAAATAGATTGTAAACATTGAAAGAAATAATTTGAAAGATAAAATAAAATTTCCTAGAATTTGCACTCGAATTTCGAGGGCTGGGCTTTGCTAGTATAAATTATTAATTTTCATGTTTGAAGGCGTGTAAAAAAGTCAATATAAGCAAAAGGTATAACAAATATATGCATTTTTGTAAACGTGCATTATCCTTAAATATCATTTGAATCGGATTGTTCTACTGGCTTGGGCAAACTACTACTTGAAAAAGCCTGACCATTTTCCCTACAAATGCATGCACTCCATGTATTTTTGACAATATTTTTACTCTTGGCAAACTACTAATCGAAAAAGTTTCACCACTTTCCATTTCAGTATATGAAAGTATACACTCCATTGAAATTTGGCATTGATTTACAAGAAATATTTAAGGGACACATGGTACAAATTTATACTCTTCAAAAATGAAAATGTGAGGATTAGCGTGGTCTTACGTTTTAAGGACATTTTTTAAATAGAGATTTTGGAGAGTGTCGAGGTCCAGTTTGTTTCCTTTCAGTATAAAACTAATAAATGTGAAGGTTGGGGACAATTGGATAAAGAAAAGTCGTGCCAGAAATTGATGGAAAATTTCAAGTGTGTTTATATGGGGAGAATATGACTTTTTTTTTCAGATTTTACGAAAATTTCGTTCTATACATTAATTTTTCCGAGAAGTTCTTATATGAATCGATTTCAGTATTAAATAGGCTTTTCAAAAATCTATATAACTTAAAAATCGAATAAAAACTCGTCAAGAAATAGCAAGTGCCTCAGACCACTTTTGAGCAAAAATGAAATTTGACGGCACTTTTTCAACTTTGAGAAATTGATTAAAGCGATCATATTTTTTTTTGTCTCTTTACCTATAAGTTCGATTTATTCCAAATTTTAAGCTTGGAGGACTTGTGCATTAGGTTGTTATATTTTAAGCGAATTTTATCTAAAAAATACAAAATATTTGAATTTTTTCAATAATTTATCTTTCGTTAGCTTAGGGCCATATGTGACCCCAAGTCCAAAAGTGTTAATGGGGTCATATTATTTTTTCCGAAACCCTAAGCTATTAAGATCAAATGTAACATTTAAAATTAGAAAACTGATAAGTTTGTGATACAAAGTATTTAGAAAGATTACATTTACTGAACATTTCACAAAAATTAAATTTTTCTCGAAATCCAAAAAAAAATGAACCTTGTAAAAAATGCAAGTAGAGGGTTTTACCTAAAAATTCACACAGCTGATCTCTAACATGTATTCAACAAAACCTTAAAGTGCCAAATCCATTTCTTTAAAACTAGCAGATTCCAGCGCTCGAAATTCGAGTGCAATTTCTAGGCAACCTTATTTTTCAACTTAGCCAATTCACAAACCAACACTTTTTGGTTTATTATTATTGTGAATGAAGATAACAAACTCATTAACAAATTAAATAAATACACATATAGCATATGTATAATTTTATGTATGTGTTAGTAGCAACTTAAAACGCAATTTACTCAAAATAAAGAAAAAAATTTTAAAAATCTGTAAATCTGGTGAACAGCTAAAAAAAATACCTTTGCGATAATATATATTTGGTCAAAATCGGCATAAGACGGTAGAACAAAACATCGGTAACAAAAAATCGCCTAGCCTATTAATATTATAGATTTTTTTAAGAAAATTTTTTAAAACTTGAAAAAGGAGTTTTCAAAATATTATAGAAAAAAATACTTATTTTCGGTCTCATTGCGCAATGGGTTAACAACATGGTAGTAAAACAATACTCTATATCTGATTATTTATGAGTATATAGACCAAAAAAAAAAAAAAAATTATGGCTTTAATTGATGTCTTAAACTTTTAAAAAGTGCCATAAAATTTCATGACCTAGTGTGTTTTTTGACACAAAAGCGGTCTGGGGCTCTTCTTGGCAAGGTATTTATTCGATTTTGAAGTTATATAGATGAAAAGACAATTTAATACTGATATCGACCCATATAACAGCTTGTCGAAAAATTAAACTATAGAACGAAATTTTCGTTAAATCTGAAAAGAGGTCACATTTTTCCCATATAAACACACTTGTAATTTTCAATCTATTTCCGGCGAGACTTTTTTTTATCCGATTGTGCGCACACTTCACATTTATTAGTTTTATACTGAAAGGAAGCAAACTGGACCCCGATACTCCCCAAAATCGCATTTTAATTTTTTAAGGACCACTCTAGTGAGGATATAAAGTTTATTACATTTCAAAGTAATCTGGCAAGAATTATGGTTCGGAAGAGATCAGACACTTTCTGTACAAAAGTGCGTTAATTTGCTCTTATATCAAAATTTTTCATCATGACTTAGTTAAAATTTACCTTTTTTTAGAATTGCAAATATAAGAAAAATATTTCTCTTAAATTTCAACCCTTTACGACAATAAATATGGAGCGGGATGCTTTTTTTGAACTTAAGAAAGGGTTAGCTGTCAAACGAACTGTCATACTGCGCTCAATTTTTGACACTTATGATCAGTATAGTCTGTCAAATCATCATGAATACATTCCCGCTACCAAATTATTCAAATTTACTTAGAAAATCACTCTTCGATTCGCGCAACTTGTAGACGACTTCGTGAATTTTATGGCGCACATATTCATCTATCTGAGTAAGACATCCGTCATACCACACACTCTCAAAAAGATGATATAACACCAACACATCAAAGAAATATGTGTACTGAAGACAATATCGCCGCCGTTAACGAAAGAAGAAGATCTAAATTTATCGATTCGAATTCGAAAACTGTTCGCAAATATCTTGGCCAACACTCGTATAAGATCGTCTTATAAAAAAAGTTCATTTCTGGAGTGGGAAAACTACTTATCGAAATAGATCAGCCACTTTCCATTCAAATGTATAGAAATTATAAAAAAAAAAAACAACCACTTTTTCTACGATTTTCGAGTTTAATAGACCACATATATAAAAAAGTAAGAAAATTATAGTCGGTCGAGACCGACTATATGATACCCTATACCATGCGTTTAGAGACCCTATCTCTCAGGCCCAACTAACTGGATATAGAAAATAAGCATAAACCAAATTTTAGTGGGGTTTTTATTAATTTTTTTGGCTGCAGATATGAAAAAGTTCATATCGGATGCTATATCTATATGGGGACTAGGCCCAAAAAAGGACCGATCCTGACCATGTTTGGTAAAGTCTCTTGCATTTTGCAAAAATATATACAAACAAAATTTGAGAAGAATCAGTGCATTATTTTTGTTTTTTGATAGATTTAAGTGAAAATCGGGAAGCAGCTCTATATGGGGCCTATGACTAAGAGTTGTCTCATAGGTATCATTTTTGGACTACTGATTAATGGATATAAAAAACACATACAAACCCAATTTGACTAAGATTTATATGATAATTTGGATCTTATGGCAATTTATGTTGATTTCATAGGGGTCATTTGTATGGGGGCTAGGTCTGAACATGGACCGATTCCCACCAATTTCAATAGCATTCATCCTATGGCCGATAAAAGCTTATATGCCATATTATATATTTATATTTCATCAAAATATTTGCGACCTGCAGTTTGATTACAAGCTTTACATGGACACACAGACGGACGGACGGACGGACATCGTTAAATCGAATCAGATAGTGATTCGATTCGATCGGTATAATTAAAGATGGGTGTAGGTCAAATATTTTTGGTTGTTACAAACAGCAGCACAAAGTCATTATACCCAAACCACATAGTGGTATAGGGTATAAATAGGGACACTGCATGGACACTTTAGTTGTTGCCTAGTGTTCATTGTATCTGACAAGTTAGTCATATCAATTTAGAAAATTAGTTCTAAATTGAAGCAAGAACCACTTATATGGTAGTATTTGAGAGGGCTTCTAATAAATTCATTCCCTTACAAATATTTTTAACTTCAATCCTTTATCGACTTAACTTTTCAATTAAATCGCTTAAAGCTTTAATTTTAAACTTAAACCCTTGAAGACAAAAAACTGCATATTTTATTTTTGATTTTAGCTACTAGAGGAAAATAATTTTATTCATCTATATATTAATACCTGAAGGAAAATTTTATCATCACTTTTGAAGCATAATGCGGGCAGCGCACAGTGGAAGATTTTGCCAATCTAGGAGGACTTAATTCAATTGCAGTCGAAGTTTATGAGCTATCATCCTGAAATTCGGAATTTAACTTTTAATTATGAATGCCGAGGGTTACACAAAGGATGAGGAGCATTGGACAAAAACTGCTCCCCCTTGCCATATTAACTCTCCTTTTTTATAGGTTCAAGCCCAAAAATGCCTTTTTTAAACTATAGCTCCAGCATTTTAAGAGCTATTAAAGTAATTACTCTCTTATTACAGAAATATTTCATAAAATGATTTTACAAAATTTATTGTTGTTGTTGTTTCCAGGGTTGCATTTACTTATAACAAGGAGAGAATAAACAAGAAGAATTGTAAATTTAATAAATTTATTTTGAATCGGAGCTTTCTTCAAAAGTTTGATGGTCTAACAATAATGCAATGCTTCCCGCTTGGTTTTTGGAGGTGCACGTAAGCTAGCTATGAATGGGTCGGATGAAATAAGGAGCCTGTGCAATAAATCAGTATAAGTGTCAACTCGTGATGTTTTTCTGGTAAACAATTCACGGAAATTTCTTGAATCTTTATTTCTGGACTCTTGCGCTTCTTCGGAAAAATTTCCAATAGGGAGAATGCAGGAAGAGATTATATCCTTCTCATGGTATAAAATTTTGTGCACAGTTACTGGCATATTGAACCATGAATATTCCGACAAATACAGATCTATAGTTTCTGTCGTATAGGGTATCCACTTCCTATACAAATGAGTATTGTGCGGAACCTTTTGACAATATTTATATTTATGCCCGTTATTTCCGATGATTTTTCTGCATCTTTGAAAAACCTTTTTTTTTTTTTTTTATCGTTTATTTATTCACAATATTGAAGCAAAACTTAAACTATAATAAACACTAGTTCACAATAATAGTTTTATATACTTACATATATACAAAGTCCCTTACATGGGCTCTCTAGTATTATTAATATGATAATAAGTTTGGTTTTACAATAAATAAATATTTTATGTACTTCAAATGAAGAAGATATATTTAATTTTTTAATTTGTAATGAAAATATTGAAAACACATTACTTATATGTTAGCAAAAAAATAAAAACTAAAGTCTAAAGGTTAAAAAGGCGAGGAATTGCAAAATTTTTACTGATGTAACCACCAGAATTTGGTTTTAGATCTTTGCAAAATGCAAAGTTCCCTATTAGCAATACTTTCATCATATCTAAAAGTATTCGGTGTTGTACTATTGCAATTGACTGCTTTAATATTTGCCCGTTTAAAATGATGATACAAGACTGGAATGCCATTTTCATTTTGTATTAAATTTATTTTATCTATGTATAAAAAGGCCTCCGGTGGGACGAATCCTTTTTGTAATGTTTCAGATATATATTCTTCATTTGAAAAGTACGGAGCCATTATTAAATTATTTTCTGTACATGCTGTGCATCTCAAAATATTATATCTTATTAAATTAATTATATAATTATCAATTCTTATTATACCTGATTAATTATATAACTTTTTATTCGACACATATTTTAAAAAATTACTTTCTGGAGATCTAAATAACGAAGTGCAAGACCTTAAACATTTTCTTTCGAATACCCGAATTTTTTCCATATAAGATGGTGAAATATTAAACCAGATAGGACATCCATATGTTAGAATTGGTCTAATAAGAGACTGATACATAATAATCTTTACTCTTGATTTAATGTATCTTGAAAAAAATAATGCTTTATATAAGCAGAATGCGTTCCGTGCTTTGATAAGTACCTCTTTGATGTGGTTGTTAAAATATAAAAATTTATCTAAATATATGCCTAGGTATTTGACAATTTCATTGTTTGGTATATTAAAATTATTTATAGATTTATATTTATGCCCGTTATTTCCGATGATTTTTCTGCATCTTTGAAAAACCTTCATGTAGTGTTGCCATCATTCGTATTGCCGGTTTCTTGTTTTGGCATATCCACTAAAAGACCCATTTCTTTTTTAAATCGGTTTTGAATTTCTTTTTTCCTTCCCATACCATTTTTTTATTTCTATTCTGTATGATGCATAAAGAGGTGAAAGGCCAGAAGCAAGCATATTTTTGTCGCTTTTCCGCTCTGATAAGGCACTTAAATTGTTCATCGTTTTTGGTGTAGTACCACATATATAACATACTTGCGATGACGTGTATGTTGACAGCGCATTGCAGACTTTTCCGTCAATCATACATAAAACAAGAGAAGCTCTCACTTTGAAATTAAAATTTTCATTTTCGATGCTAGTTGGAATCGAAACTGAAATTTGATCCTGAATGTGCTTCACTTCCTTTACAATTACCTCACGTGTTTCTTTTGTGAAAACAAATTTAATGGGTCGACAATATCTGGTCGAGGATGGGGCAGGGTTTTGCCACAAAATTGTTTTTCCTCCTCTTATCGTTGAAAAAAGTTTAAGAGGTACCATAGATATAGAAAATAAGCTTTCGTCTGTCAAGACGTCCTCCGTAAATTTTTGCTTATACCGATTCTGTTCAGCACCAGCGCATCCCGCAAAGACTCAAAAACCTCTACTTGTGCACTTATCAATCTTTTTACTGAGTGATCTATTAACGATTGCAAATTAATTTCAGCACATGTTTCAGTCACAGTAATATTATTCGGGTAACACAAAAATTTTGAATGCTTTACAAGGTCGTAACATGGATATAACTTAGGACTGCAGTGCTTTGTGTGCTGCCGTATTGCGAGGTATTGGTGCTTTGATAAGTTTGCATCTATTATCATGGCCAGTGCTTTATCAGTTGAAAGACGCTTTGTTTCCACATCACTTAGTCTGGCCCTTTTCATATAAGTACCTCTTGATGGGGAAGCATTTGCTAATTCCTTGACAAGATCACCTGAGTCCCTTTTTCCGCACGATCGAAATTTCAGTTCAGTTGCCATAAACAAATGATCTGCAAATACATTCGATATAAGTTCTTTGCACTTTCGTTGTTTTGTTTTCTGACAACATTCTGAGAATTTTTTTTCTTCTCTTCCGCAATTGGAACTTTTTTTTGAAGAACGAACTCTGCAGCATTAATTTTTGTTTGAAGCCAAACGGCATTATCATGTACAAATCTGGTCTTTTCTCGTCGAGATTTATTCCATCTTACTCCAAAATCGTAGGAAAGCCTTTGTAAACGTGCTTTCAATTTTTCCCAGTCTACATCTCTTCCAAAAACGGTCAAAACGTATTTGGAGAGCTCTTCAAACCTTTCAGGTTTAATGCTTCTCAACCAAACTTTAAACTGTTCCTCGCGCGATATTTCAGACATTGTTTTAAAAGATGCTTTTGGGCAAAATATGGGCAAGATTTTATTTTTTAAATCAATTAAGGGAATGTTATCGATGATCTTCTTGCTATTGCCAACGTAGAATCTGATACAATTTTTAAATTTTACTCTATGAAAATTTTATATTTATTTCAAAATTTCTTACTTTTTAGCTGATTATGAAGCAAATGAATTCAATTACTCCAGTAATAATACTGAAATACCTTATTGTAATTCTTACAGTTTAATTATTGAAGTTTACTATAAGAAAAAAGTTTTTGGAAAAAAAGCACGCACGACTTAATTGCTGTCAATTTTGTTTTTGTATGCATTTCAACAACACCTGTTTGAAAGCTGTTATCATTTTAATGATATTTTTTCATTCTGTTTTGTGCTTATTTTCGTAACAATGGTTTATTTTTCTAAAATGTACAAAAATATCATCGAATTTGAAGCACTTTTTTTTTAATTAAGTCCTCCTAGATTGGCAAAATCTTCCACTGTGCAGCGATGAGTTTGAAACTGGCATAGTTATAGTTCATATGTCGAAGAAGTGCAGAATTTTAAAAAATATGTATAATATGTGTGAAAAATATATGAAATAGAATAAAATATAATAAAATCAAATCTTAATAATAAATAATTTTATAAGAGCCTAAAAGTGTGCTAATCAATTTTTGCCAATTCACAATTCATCGAATTTCATAATAATTGTATATCACACGCCCTGTGTCGAATTGTGAGTTACCTAAAATTGATTAGCATACCTTTATGCTCTTATAAAATTATTTATGATCATAAATTTTTTATATATTATAGATCAAAAAAACACTGACAGAAAAAAATTTAAAGAAAAACTAAATTTCCTAGAATTTGCACTCGAATTTACAGTGCTGGGATATTCTAGTTTTAATAATTGTTCACATTTGCTTTTTGCAACAAAAAAGTACCAAATTATTAAAGTTTATCATCTCTAATATAAAAACACATTTACATATAAAATGTATGGATGGTATGTACATTATAAAAGTATGAGTATGTGTATGAGCACTTCAATGAAGTTATCGTTGTGTATGAGTGTATGTGAGTGTTTAAGCTGGTTAAGTAACAAAACCATTATAAATCATCGTTTTTAAATATGACAGTTCCGCCACAAAGTACTCATACATACTAAAGTAGACGGAAGGTAACAAGTACCCCGAACACCCACATACAAATGTAGCTACTGCATCCTTATTTACAACATTAAAAATCTATGTAGCCATGAAGATATTTTACACCATATATACAATGATACTCTGCAATTGTCATCATTATTGCTTTTCTGCTTCCTCTTCTTCTTCTATATTTAACAGTGGCTCTTTTTTTTTTTTGGTATTTTATCACCATATTTTTAGTATTTTGCCATTTTTATTTCAACAAACAATTATTTTAATGTTTCGGTGTAATTCCTTTATTCATTCTCTCATTATAAATTTTTTGTTTATCATTGACAATAAAAGGACATTGTCGTAAGAATTTTTGAAAATACACTCGGAAAAAATGGTAGGATTTAATTGGTGGAAACCATTCATGACCATTCAAACCATAAAGATGTTTTTGTAAGTCACACGAGAAAACTAGAGTTAAGGGTTTTTAAAGTGAGATGACTGCATTTTAGACTTTATTAAACTTTAATTTATAGTAGGATTGATGGCAGTATTTTTAATTTAAAAAAATCTGAATTTATGGTCATAACAATCATTGTTGAGCTACAAGGAAAGTAAGAGGTCGATATGGGAGAGTTAAAACTGGTCTGTTCTAAATTGAGCTAATAAATATTAAAGGCTTTAAGATGCATTGTTTTTAGCCAAACTAAATTAAAACTAAAGGCCCTAAAAACGAATTATTTAATAGATTAGAGGAATCAGGAATTCATGTTACAAACCGACAAAGATATAAGAAACTACGATTTAAGCCAGTGCTAAAGACTATAAAAGAACAGTTTCAGCAAAAATATTTTGCAGTATTTTTTTATGTTCTAATGTGATAACTATAGACCAAAAAAAAAGTTTCTACTAAGTCAAAACTAAAACTAGGCCTGAAGGCTATATGAAGGAAAGTTTGAAGTCTATTTAAAATCTGTATTTAAGTTAAGATTATGACCATGATTTTAGGTTATAAGAACTCTTGATGAAAACCCATATAAAACTGCTATACTTAAAATAAAAGCCAAATAAAAGTTTATCTAAATTCAAAATTAAAACCAAGATTGAAGGCTGTAAAATGGCAAAACTTTCAAAATTCTATATTAGTGTGACGATAAAAAACAAGAATAAAGGCTATTAAAAGGCAATTTTAAAGCCCATTTAAAACGCTATAATTAAGTAAAGTAATTTTATTATTTTTTATAAAAATAAACAATTTCAAACTCAATCATTAAGTAAAGTATTGAATTTTTTTTCTTCCAAGGTCATGAATATATCCAAAATAAAAGCTTATTTTAAGTCTCAATAAAAACCAAGATTGAAGGCCATAAAAACACGATTGAAGCTCATTAAAAAGGCTGTACTTAATCAAGCTAAAGCTTGATTAGGAAATAAAGTCATTCTTAAATTCCATATAACAGTTCCATATTTAAGTCGAGATTAAAGCCGAGATTGTAGGAAATAAAGCAAATTTTAAAGCCCATAAAAAATTTTTATGCCCAAGTCGAGAATAAAGCCAACATTTTAGGATATAAAAATTCTGGCTTTAAGCTCATATAAAGCTTCAATATTTAAGCACAATTAAAGCCGAGATTTTAGGTTATCAAAATTGACGATTCGAGCTCATAATAAAACCTATATTAAAGTCATGATTATAGCCAAAATTTCGTTAAGTACAAGTAAATATTAATGCCAAGACTTCTCTGGGGCTATAAGGATGTGCGATTGTGTTCCATCTGAAATTCAGTATCAGTCGAAATAAGACCGTAGCTTGGTTATAAAAAACCATATTTTAGTCAAGATTAAGGCAAATGTTTTAGCTTTTAATATTAAAGTCGAGAGTATGTCAAGATTAGAGCCCTGATTTTCGCATACAATAAGCCACGATTGAAGCGCGAATTTAAAACTATTTAAAATCAATAATGGGATCTATATTTCTGCGGTCACAGCGATAACCGCCTAAGTCGACTTAAGAACGATTTGAGTTATGTATGCTATCATATTCTACTAAAAACGCTTTATATTTACGTGAAATCTTCATTTCTCTAACACTGTTTATTGAAAAGTTATTAATGAAAACATCGTTCGCCCTATGGCCGACTAATACAAAATTTGATCAAAATATAATTATATTTGCGATTTCCTATGGACACACAGACTGGCGGATGACAAAGACCCAACTTTTATTATACCGATCCACTCAGAATGATTTCCCGCGTTGATTTAAAGATGTCCGTCCGTCTGTCCGCCCATCCGCCAGTCTGTGTGTCCATAGGAAATCGCAAATATAATTATATTTTGATGAAATTTTGTATTAGTCGGCCATAGGTCAAACGCTATTGAAATGAGTGAAAATCGGGTCATGTTCGGACCTCATACAAATGACCCCTATTAGATTGACTGCAATTACATTTGGTCATTTGGCTTTCGGTCACATTTGGCTTGTATGTGTTTACCACACTCATTAATAATAACTCCAAAAATAATCCCTGTATGACCATTTTTACTCATAGTCCCCATATAAGGCCAGTTCTCGATCTACCAAAATACAAAATTATTGCACAGATTTTTTTTGAAATTGGGTTTGTATATCTTATTTCTAAACATAAGTGACTTAACCAAATATGGTTGGGATCTACCACTCAGTCCCCATATAAAAATAGCATTCGATATGAACTTAACATATCGGCCGGCAACAAATTTATAAAAATGGCATACAAATTGGGTTGATACTTATTTTATATATCCAATTAGTTTGACCCATTTTCTGTGCTCATAGTAGAGGGAGTTAAAAAATATAAAAAATATAAAATTTTTGTAATTTTAAAAATATTTATTAGCTGCAAGGACCCTGAAGATGAACTCGAATTGCACTTCAATTTCACATGTAGTATTTTAATGCCCTCTTAGAGCCGAAGTTAAATTAAAAAGAAAAAAATATCCCATAGAATGTCACTTCACTTCTTTCTGAAAAACACTCTTCAATTTCAAAACAAATCTTGTTTAATATTTCCATTTGGCCTAACATTTTTTCTTTGAGTGTATCTGTGGTATGATGTAAATTGTAAATAGTATTTTATTACCAGGTAAAACTAATTAAATTTTATTTCATCTGTAAAGCAACAACAATAACCAAAAAGCATCCAATGCTTATAAAGCAACCATATTATTATTTATTAGGTTAAATTTAAACCTCCTGTTGCTATTTATTCCTACTCTAATAACCAGTTTGGTTGTTATTAATTTCCTTATTTATATTTTTTTTAGGCTCACATTGTACTGTTGGATATCCTCTTTTTAAATGCTAAATAATCACCCTAGGAATTAGAATGGTAAGTACCATAATACATGTTTTGAAAACTTTTTTTTGTTTTTTGTAAACAAAAATTTATTTATGACAATTGTTCTGTAATGACAAACATAATTTTGTTGGGTTTTAGAAAACAAAAACTGCTTTGTAAACTCATACTTTAAATGTTGAGGGGGGGGGGGGGGGTGGGGAAAGTCCATATCATCACATTTATGTATTTAAAATTATGACTGGACAAATTTTTGAATAATAAAATCAGAGAGATTTTTGTTTTACACAACAAATAAAGATTATAGATTTTAAAACAATTAAGAGCTTTAATGTTATGGCATTGACACGTGATAGTAGTAAATATTCACAGATCTAAACAGCTATTTAAGTTTTTAAAAGGACAGAATAAAGGCTCTAGGCACGTAGTTACGAACTTATTCAAATATGTATAGGAAAAATTAGTATTTAAAGCTGCGACTCAGTGCTTTGAATTGTTGATTGTAGCCAGGTTCAAACTCCATTAATAAAAATGAATTCAGATACATACAGTGTAACAAACTACATTGGATACTTTTACAAAATTCTAAATTTGCCAATTTTGTTTTTTATTAATTCCGCCTAAAGTCCTAAAACAATGTATTGTTTTTGCGAAAGCACTCTTTGGTGTGTTCTCTATCAAAAGATAACAAATTAGTTACAAAATATTAAAAAAAAAACTCAAAAAGCACTTTTTTTTGTGATGCCAGAGTGCATTAAAACAATTATAAACCAAGTCTTTATTATATTTCCTTTCTTTGTAAATTAAGTTTACCATCACGTAATTAAAAAATGATTGACTGAAAATAAAATATCTACTACATATGTCAAAAATGTTTGCAAAAAAAAAATCTATTAAACCATTTATGTCATTGCCGCGAATCTGCCTGAAAAGTTTCAACTCGATTGGATCACGGAAAAAGGGTTAAAAATCAATCCAAAGCAAACACTACGAGTTAATATAAAGGGATTAAAATGAAGTAAGAAAATTATAGTCGGTCTAGACCGACTATACGATACTCTCTACCATGCCTTTAGAGACCCTATCTCTTAGGCCCAACCAATTGGATATAGAAAATAAGCATAAACCAAATTAGAGTGACATTGTTTTTAATTTTTTTTCCCTTGAATATAAAAAAGTTCATATCGGATGTGAAGTGAATATAGGAAAGCAGCTTTATATGGGGGCTATGACTAAGAATTGGCCTATAGGATTTATTTTTTGGACTGCTGATTAATGGGTATAATAAACACACACAAACCCAATTTGACAGAGATCTATATGATACTTTGGATCATATGGCAATTTAAGTCGATTTATAGGTGTCATTTGTATGGGACTACGTCCGAACATGCACTGATATTCGCTAATTTCATAAGTGTTCATTGTATGGCTGATAGAAGCTTACACACCAATTTTCATCAAAACTTGTTTACATTGGTGACCTGTTGTTTGATTATAAAGTTTACATGGACACACAGACTAACAGACGAACGGACGGACGGACATCGTTAAATTGACTCAGAAAATGATTCTGTGTCGATCGGTATAATAAAAGGTGGGTCCAGGTCAAATATTTTTGGTAGTTACAAACATCAACACAAAGTCATTATACCCTGACCACATAGTGGTATAGGGTATAAAAATATAAGATGGTATGAAAGAAAATGTAATAAATCTTAACCGTTTTTTTTTTTTTTTTGTTTTTAATATTTATAGTTTCTGACGTTTTCTTTCAACTATTTTTTAAACACAATTATATTTTTCAATGTTTTAATCTTATAATTAATTTTATAAAGGAGTGCCAGGAATGAAGTTTTGTGAAGTGTTAAAAATCTGAATAATGTATGATTTTACTGCTGGTCTAAAGCAAAAGAAAATTTATGAGAAATATTCTGCGAACAAATCCATAATTCTAAAAATTATAAAGAAATATCGTGAAAGTGATACTGTGATGACTCAATATATAGGCGGCAGGACCAGCAAAACAATCATAGATAGAATAATTTAATAAACACGTTATTAACAATCTGAAACTAAAAATATGTGCTCAAACTGTTCCCCGACAAGCAATTGAGGCTGATCTTGGTTTTTCTCGTCCTGTAAGGAAACTACAGGACGAAAGAACACATGAACAGGTCAAGTAGGAATTGGAATACTGTTCTCTTTTCAGATGGCTTTAAGTTTAATTTAAGAGGCCATGATTGAAGAACGTTTGTACGACGACCAAAGTGAAAAAGACTTGACACACAACATAGATAATCTATGGGAAATTGTAAATCGAAAAATTTGAACAAGAAATTACACAAACAAGATAGTTCTCACAGAGGCAGTTAATTCAGAGTGGCAAATAATCAGCAATTTCCTTGACTCAATAGCAAGTCGTAGTGAAGCAGCACTAAAAAATAATGGATATCCAACAAATTATTGAAACCAAAAATAAAGGGAAAGTTTTCAATTATTGTATAGTAAAGGTCTCCATTGTTTTGTCAACAGCATAAAAATTAACACTTTTTATGTTAATATTTTTTTCTTTTTTAAACAAATAAAACACACAAATTTTTAAATTAATAGAGTTCTTAATTTTTTGATCAAATTTTTTGGTATTGACCGTTAAGTCGAGTTTAGCTTTCATCCAACTGCTAATCGTCGCACAGTGGCGCCATTTGAGTTTTTTCGTTTAAACCGAATAACATAATTGAACAGTTTAAACACCATATGATAGATAACTCTTCAGCCTATGAAATGAGCGTTTGGAAAGGGTTCTACGCTTTGCAGGGGCCTACTTATGGGTTATCAAATTTAAAATTTGTAGAAAAATCAATTTTATGGTAACTAAAAAAAATTATTTTTACGTTTTTAGATTGTTTTTATTTCTTTTCTTTACGGTTTTAAGTTTTAAATTATTACCCAACAAATTAAAAAAAAATTACTTCTTTTTTAAATTTATTTTTTCAATTTTCTGTAAAATATTCATCACAATTCATAAGAGAAGGTATATCTAAAAGAATAATCATTTCTAAACTATAATTATTTTCTAACTCTATTCGTGACTTCACATGCCGCAGGAAAGAAATAAGTGGATCGGAAGATGCTGCCAACATGTTGAAGAGGTCCTAATTTTGCCTTACCCTTGATGCTTTGAATGTGTTCTGCAATCTATATTTTTTATAAAATTTGTTAAGAGACTCCTGTGCTTCTTCAGAAAGCTCTCCAATTGTCAAAGACTGGTACTTAATTATATCTTTGCCATGCGCCAATATTTTATGGACGGTCGGGGTCAACTTCTTCTGTGGATACATTTCTGCTAAAAGAGATGCAGTTTTTGATGCATATTCTCCATATTTTGTAGAATTGACATTTTCTTTGCAGTTTAAAACATTCAAGATCGTTCCCAATCTTTTCACGATTTGATTGTCAATTCCAGTGATTCTAGTTACTGCCTCATCATTTCCAAAAAATCTCCTAGAAGTGTTTCCATCGTTTGAGTTGCCGTATCCGTGCTTGGGACAGTCTACTTTTAGTCCAACTTGTTTAAAAAAAGCATCCTGTATTTGCTTCTTTCTGATCGTTTCCTTAGCCTTTATTGATGTATTTTCATCGAAGTTTTCCTCCTCTTGTGGTAGGGTATACACCAGTTTTAGCAAGAACTCCATACACCTTATCCTTGCGTGCAATGGTGACATTCCATATTCGTAATTCTCCTCGTTTGTAGAATCGTTTAAATTACCAAAGTTCTTCTGACTCTTTTTGCAAATCGGGCATGACGATGTTGAGGTTGTTCCTGTCAGTTCGTTTACAACTTTTCCGTCAACCATAGTCAGGTGGAACTCGTAATTGCATTCAATATATTTTCCTTCTCCAATTTGCAGCTTTGTAGGCTTAATATTGCTTATTTGTTCTTCAATGTCCTTCGCCGTGGTCGTTATGAATTCTGCCGATTCCCTTGAAAACTGACACATTATTGGTCGGCAATAATGCACTGATGACGGAGGTGGATTTTTCCAGTGCAGGGAAACATCAGATTTTAGCCGCAAAGGAACAACAGATGCCATAAACATATTTCCGTCCGATATTGTAGCGTCATCGGAAGATATCCTTGTCCGGATGATCCATCCCAGCCCCATTTGCTGATCAATGTCAGTTTCTCGGGAAGAATTTTCACCTCATTTTCAGGAAGACTCTCCAACAACCGTTTTGCTGTATGGCCCATGAGATCCTGCAGATTGGCTTTCACAGAGACTTCCGTAAACTCCGTATGCAGTGATCGTGAATTTATTTTGGCTTGCGTAATATACTTGTATCCTGGTAAAACGTCAGCCCCGTGTCGCATCAAGGATCCCCGTAGTATTTTTCTTTGGAAAGTTGTAAGTCCATAAATAAGGCCAAGGCTTCTTCGGAACCATACTTTTTAATGTGTGCGTTTGTGGGCGTGGGAATGCTTTCCTTAATCCTTTTTAGTCGCAGTGGGCTTGCATCAGCAACAGATTTTGTAATCTGCGCCTAACTCTTTCACTATCCTTTGTATATTTAATAGACAGCGCGTCCGATAAATGCTTCGTGGTCAAGTCATTGGTGGCATCGGCAAGTTTCCTCTTTCTTGTGAAAATTGAACACTCCTCAATACTTTTTTTGGCCTTCCTTTTGCTCCTCTGGTTGATGTGGTGGGTTTATCTACTGCCAATATATCCAGGATGGTGTCTTCATTAAGCCAGTCCTCGTAGTTTGAGTTGAAGTTCTGAGTGGTTCGATTAGATTTCACCCATTTTGCCTTAATATTTGCATATATCAGATAAAAATTATTATTTATAATTTCGCTTCTATCAATATTTCCGTATAAGCCATCAAGTTCTTCTAAAGCAGCTTAAGTGAAAAACTTTGGTGTGGTTGACCTTCTAAACAGTTCAAATAATTTTAAATTGTTCAACGCCATGTTTTCAGTACTTAAATTGTTTAGCGCCATGGTTTCAGTACTTGTTGCGCCAACTTTCAGTCGTAGACTAATTCAGGCATTGTGCTTATTTTGCAATATATAGGCTTTTTCTACCATGCCTAAAAATTTACCTGTTCCCTGCATACATATGGATTTAGGCTGAATTATGCAATTTTGATATTATGCTCGTGTCTAAATAAGATTTGTGCCTACCTGGTGGAACCATAGGTCAATATTGTTCTTGACCATTTGTACCCCAAATTTTTAAGTGAGGTGCGTACCTGCGAATTTCAATGAGTAGTTTCTTGTGCATCCTGTGTCTGTAACAGAATATTGGGAGTAGGCTTTGGCAGAGGCTCACAGGTAGACAACCGACTTAAAATGCAATTTTCAAACCATTAGATCAAACTACTGTCAGTCAAAACATGTAAGGGATGCACGTCATACAATTTCTGCAACCATGTCCTTTTAACTTTTTTACCTCTAGAAGCCAAACGGGCACGAACGGGCAGATAAAACCTTTTAAATTATGTAAAGAAATAATCAAAGAACATGTTTTGCATATATGGCAAATATAGAAAAATATAGATTTTTTTTATTTTCCGTCAAAGTTGAAAAATAGTGAAAAAACGGATAGTTTTTAAATAGTGATTTACCAGGAGAAACACAAAGCAAACAGTTAATTTTTTTTTTATCATTATACATTTAATAAATACATCAATCAATACAAATAAAAAATAAGGCGATTCGTTACCTATTTTTCGTGATATTACACCTGAAATCGCAACAAATTGACTAAAAATTGTGTGTTTTTTTGAAAACCGAAAGTCGGTCAACTTTGAACGGTTATATCTTCTAAACTAAAAATGTGATATTATGAAGAGTAGCATATTTGAAATCGTTGAAAAGTTTCCTATAACATGGGTTTATTCAAAACTTCGTCGGCGCACATGAAAATTTTGATTTTTGCAACCTCGTTTGCTCTACGTGCGCCACTGTGCGTCGCACAGTGGCTGAAAATCATTTTTCATTGGCCAAAATTCTGTAACTTTTGAACCGATCAAAATATTTTAGTACTGTTTTTTTTAATAGATAGATAGATAGTTGATCTTGACTCAGTGTGAATTTCATTTAAATTGATTGAGTACTTTTTAAGGAATTCTAGGTCAAAGTTTAACTTTTGATTTTTTTTAACTTTTAGCGTGATATATGTTTTTTTTTATTTATTTTTATTTATTAGAAAGTGTCATATTTGGAGTTAAATAATTATTATAAACATTTTTTGTAATAATGAAATTTTTTTAATGCTTACACTCAAAAAAATTTTTACACTCAAAAAAATTTTTACACGCAACAAAATAGTAAAATTCACTAGAAATTTAACTAGTATTACAAAAAAATTAAAAATGTTTGCTATCAAATTTGCAATTTGCTTACACTCAAGGAATATTATTATTACTACAGAAAAATTTATTAGTGTTTGCTGGCTAATTTGTTACACTAGCTAAATAAATCTGCTAAACATTAGCGCAATGATTCTAATTTTTTTTTTAATTTTGATATGAAAATATGGGTTCTTATTTTTTGAATCTTTCTTATCTATTAAAACATTGCATTCATATGTGGGAAACCTTTTAAGAATAAAAACTGCAATAGATTTAAATAGCATTTGTAACAATGGTAGGTTCTGTTTATTATTATTTTTTTACTAATACTATGTTTTTCGTACTTAAATAACAATGAAAGGCAATTATAATTATTATTCATTAGACTCAAATATTGATTGCAAATATTCCATATTTTGTTCTGTGCTATTTCTGTTCTTTAGTAGTTTTTTGGCTTCTTCATCTAAATCCCGATGTTCCACTTTCCATTGATTTCGAATACTGGAGATGAACGGATCTGACGTTGCCAATAATATATTAAATAGATCTTCATTTGTGGAATTTCGTGACATTTTTCTAGTATTGTGCTGTCTATAAAATCTGTAATCCTTGTTCCTTTTTTCCTGAGCCTCCTCTGATAGATCTCCAAGTGGCACCAAATGATATTTAATGACATCTTCTCCATGATAAAGGATTTTGTGGACTGTTGCAGACATATTTCTCCATGGGTAGTTGGTTGTATATATTTTTGCAGTTTCCTTAGCATAATCTCCAAATTTTCTAGAGTCAATTTCTTCATTGGACGCAAGTACTTCTAGGATTATTTTAAATCTGAAAATAAGGTTTAAATCCACTCCTGTTATTTCAGATGCTGTTTCTGGATCTGAAAAGAATCTTCTTGCGGTATTGCCATCATTTGTATTGCCTGACCCTTGTTTTGGCTGATCTATAATCAATCCAAATTTGCGATATTCATCTTGAACATGTTTCTTTTTTGAACTTCTTAACTCTTTGTTGGTTTCGTTGTTTCTTATTGATCCTGAAGGCCCGAAATCCAAATCATAACTGATTTTTAGTATGTGTTCCATAAGTCGTATTCTTGCATGTAGTGGTGATAATCCAAATTCGAAGGCATCGGTATTATCGAATGATTTTGTCGGGACTTGGTTTAATTGGCTTGATGTTGCTTGGCATATAATGCAGCTGGATGCAGCCTTCGTGTTAGTCAAAGCCTGACCTACTTTTCCATCTATCATTGTCAGCACTAATTGGTAGCTTACTTCAATTTGCTGCCCATCTAACTGTAATTGTAATGGCTGTAGTGTTGCTATTTGGGCCTTGATATCACTAACTTCTTTGTTAATGGCATCATGACTTTCTTTTTTGAATTCAAATTTGATTGGCCTGCAGTATTTCGTAGAAGATGGTGTCTCATTTTTCCAAATATCCATTGTTTGCGTTGTACTACTCGAAGGCTCCGAATCTTCCAAAATCTTTTTCAATCGCAATGGTACAAATGATACCATGAACATATCTGAGTCCGAAATATTTTCACATACAACTTGTTTGTATTGTTTTTGTCCCGAAGAACCATCACATCCCCATTTACAAAATAGAATTAACTTTGTGTTTCCATATTTCTTTAACTCAGTTCCTGTTATTGATTGTAGCAAGCGTTTGGCTGTGTGATCAAGTAAAGATTGTAGTTGTACTTCTGCCGAAATTGGTGTGATTGTAATAGTGTCCTTTGATGGCAAACAGTCTATTTTAGCAGCTGTTATGTGATGATATGCTGGATACATATTTGAGCCTTTTTCAATCGCACGCAATCTGAGCTGAATATATTGGTGTTTTGTTAATTTCAAATCCAGAAATAATGCTAATGCCTCCTCATTTGTGAACTGTTTTGCATCGCTCGGAGTTGGTATACTTTTAAGAATTCGCTTTGTTCTCACTGGACTAGCATTACAAGTTTTTTCAATGATATCCACTTTTGTTAATTGGTTTTGTGCTCGTAATTGATGTAGAAAAGATTCTTTTATATTTGTAGAACCAATTTCCTCGTTAAAATTTTTAAGTTTCCGCCTCTTAGATCTATCGCTGCAGTTGTCCAATGATTTGCGTGGTCTTCCAGCCTTATCTAGCTTTGCTGTTTCTCCACCAACATTAAGTTGGCCTTCTAACCAGTTTGCACTTTTATTATAAAACTTTTGTTTACAGTAGTTAACTTCTTTCAATCGTTTTTTTAGTACTTTGACGAAATTAGATAATTGCTCTTGTATTTCGGTACTAGACGAATTTAAGTTTAATTTTATTTTAACGTAACTAAGAACATCTTCCTGGTTTTTGTTTCGAAAATACTCTTCGGCCAGTTCTTTATAACTAAAGTTCTCCATATTTTTCTCAATATTTTTATTTGCGTCTGTTATCACTTTTTTATCACTTTTTATTACTTGCGAATATACGTCCGTACACTTGAAGTATTAACTTATTATTGAGTAATCCCTTATAGAATCCGTCATTTAATACATTTTAGGTACATGTTATTCACACATTGATCTTTAATTTCATAGCAGGTAGTACTTAAATTGAACAAAACTGCACTTGTTATCCAGACTTCAATATCAGGTAAAACTAATTAGTTTCTCGCCAATATGGGGTGGTTTTTTATCTTTAGTGGTTTAGTGCCGCGATTATTGACAAACTTATAAAATTGTTTATGACTTTGGTTGACCCTTAAATTTGACAACAGGTAAATTAAGAAAGAGATCATTTGTTTACTGTAGAACCTATTGTGATCATTTTATGACTTATTTTTTTGCTGATCAAAACAAAGCCAATAAACCCTTTCGCAGGTATTTTATTTAATTATTTTACTTTTACGTAGTCTAAAGTAAAAAAACAAAATTTTTTTTAGAGTAATTTTTTTAGAGTAATTTCATTAAAATGAAAAAAGTGTTCTACCGGGGGCTCGTGGGGGGTGCAAAAGTATATATAGGGTTAAACAGGATACATTCGCCTTTCTCCGGGTGGTATACGTTTCTTGTTCCCTTACTTCCTTTAGAAGTTCTATTCCACTAAAGTTTAAATTTGAGAAAAATATAGTGGTTTCATAAATATTTCATAACGCCCCTAATATCAAACGTTAGAACTGTGACTACTTACAAAAACTAAAGACTATAATCCTACTAACATTATAAAAAAGACCGCAGGCCAATATCGATGATAGCTTGCGAGTAGTAACCATTTATTTTTGATAAAAAACAAAAAAAAAACACCTTTTGCTGAATTAAAAAAAACAGTTGAGTTTGACAGCATGCCACGCCCACAATTATCAATAGTTTAACGTAATTTTTTGGCTACCTTAATCTGGATATATAAGCTACAAAAAGGAGTAAAAATTTTAAAAATCGATGACAAAAAAAAATTTGACTTTTGGCCAATGAAATCAAAATTTGAGCCACAGTGCGTCGGCTAAAGGCAGGATGAAATTCCAAAAAGTCCACGACAAGAGTAGAATAAAACTCCATTACTCCACGCTTTAAGCATGGTTTTACCACTAAGGATTATAAATGAATTCTATAAAAAAAATCACAACTTACCTAATTACCTTTTATAAAACATCGATGGTAGTTCGAGCTGCGACCTCGATAATGCTTTGCACCAAATTAATTTCAAGGCTAGAACTGATTAAAAACTACGAATCATATTTAGTTTGCGAATTAAGCTCCTAAATTAAAAATTCCAGACTAGGGCTCTATAAAGCCACATTGAAAGAATCCATATTAAAATGTTATTTTTCTGTAATTTTTCGATAATCTATATATTAATAAGTGAAGATAAATTTTTAGTTCCCTTTTTAAGCAATATACGGGCCAGAAGCGGTGTGAAAATTGGCACAGTTATAGTTCATATGGAGGAGAAGCTGAGAATGATAAAATTTATGTGTAATCTGTCTTACAAAATATATTAAATTAAATAAAATAAAATATTTATAATAATTCGTTACACCCTGTTAATGCGAATGATTTAAATTATATATCAGACGCTCTGTGTTGAATTGTGAATTGCTTAAATTGATTAATATACAGGCTCATTTAAATATTCATAATTTTAATATATAACGGGTGATCCAAGTAGAGATACTTTTTTCAATAGCCTTTTTTTGACAGATCACGTGTAAGTCGTGTAATGCTGTCATGCTGTTTTTGTTTAGTATTGTTTGGCATTTCATCATGGAAAGACTTACGCCTGAACAACGTTTACAAATCGTTCAACTTTATTACGAAAATTCACGTTATGTGAAGAATGTGTTTCGTGCACTTCGCTTAACTTATGGTCAACATAATCTGGCTCAATGGGTATGTAAACAAGCAAAATTGCCGCATTTGGGACGAAGAGCAACCTGAAGAGATTCAAGAGCTGCCACTTCATCCAGAAAAAACAACGGTTTGGTGTGGTTTGTGGGCCGGTGGAATCATCGGTCCATATTTCTTCAAAAATGATGCCGGTGAGAACGTAACCGACGGCGACCGTTATCGTGCCATGATAACCGACTATTTGATGCCTGAAATTGAAGCTCGTGATCTCGGCGACATTTGGTTTCAACAAGACGGCGCCACTTCCCACACAGCGCATCAATCAATGGATTTATTGAAAGAACACTTCGGTAAGCAGATAATTTCACGTTTTGGGCCGATCGATTGGCCACCAAGATCGTTTGATATCACACCGTTAAACTTTTTCCTGTGGGGATATGCAAAGTCTAAAGTTTATACGGACAATCCCGCTTCGATTCAGGCCTTGGAGCAAAACATCACGCGTGTCATTCGCCAGTTACCAGTCCAAATGCTGGAACGAGTCATCGAAAATTGGACTCAACGGATGGAACATCTGAGACGTAGCCGCGGCCAACATTTGATAGACATAATCTTCAAAAAATAAATGCCAAGAATGTTCTTTCAAGTGATAATAAACACAAGTAATGACATATGCAGATGTGACCGCCGATGGACGCTGTCCAACCGTTCTCGTCGGACTTGGTGTCAAAGTCAATGCGACCTTTTATCGGGAAAATGTTTTGGAAGCTGCTTTAGAGCCATGCTCAAGCAATCATTTCGGTCGTAGACCATACACGTTCGAACAAGACTTGACACCGTCTCATAAAGCTCGTATGAAACAAGAGTGGTTAAAAAACCATGTTCCACACTTCATTTCGTCCACACAATGGCTTTCGAATTCGCTAGATGCAAATCCGATAGACAATTCCATTTGGTCCATTTTAAAGAGCAAGACGAGGACTAAAAAATATGCCAGTGCGTATGCGCTGAAGTAAGCTATTGTACGGGAATGGGCCCCATATCGCAAGATCACATCCGTGCGGCATGTAACTCATATTTTTAACCGTTTGAAGGCCATTGTCTAGGCAAAAGGTGGTCACATGGAGCTAAAGTGGATTTATTCTGAAATTTTGGTTATTTCCTCACATTTTTTTAATTTCAATCAATTAAAAATAATTTAACACAAAATAAATATGGTCGTTTGAATAGGTAACACTTCAATCGCCTAACTATACATACTAGCTGATTCCAGTACTCGAAATTCGAGTGCAAATTCTAGGTAGCTTTTTTTTCAACTTAGCCAATTCACAAAACAACACTCTTGTGGTTTATTATTGTTGTGAATAAAGATAGCAAACTTATTAACAAACACATTAACAAATTTAATAAAACACACATAGCATATGTATAATTTTATGTATGTGTTAGTAGCAACTTTACATGCAATTTACTCAAAATAAAGGAAAAATTTAAAAATCTGTAAATCTGAAAAACAGCTAAAAAGAAATACCTTTCAAATAATATACGTTTGGTCAAAATCGGGATAAAACGGTAGAACAAAATATCGGTCACAAGAAATTGCCTAGCTTATTAATATTATACTAGCAGATTCCAGTCCTCGAAATTCGAGTGCAAATTCTAGAAAATTTTATTTTTTCATTAAATAAAGAACATAAAGGTATGCTAATCAATTATAGCCAATTCACAAATTAATATAAAAAAATAAACTCATTTTTATTACAAACACATTAACAAATTTAATAAAACACACATAGCATATGTATAATTTTATGCATGTGTTAGTAGCAACTTTACATGCAATTTACTCAAAATAAAGGAAAAATTTAAAAATCTGTAAATCTGCAAAACGGCTAAAAAGAAATACCTTTCAAATAATATACGTTTGGTCAAAGTTGGATAAAACGGTAGAACAAAATATCGGTCACAAGAAATTGCCTAGCCTATTAATATTATAGTTGATTATTAAACGTCTTGGTTAGAGGGAATGTCACAGTAGCTGTTAGAAGTTGTCCAGCACGCATGTTAAATCATTCATAATGTAGCATTCAGACTTGTTGATGAAATTACGTATAAGTTTTTTAGCACGCTCTTTTGCCCTGATATTCTTCTGTACTTCATACTATTTAACTCTTGCCTCTTGAGATCTTGAGCTGTTTTTTCCCCCAATAATTTCTCTTTCCTTGATAGGGTCAGTACAGCTTTATGTCTGCCACTTCCCGTGATTCTCTTTATAATGAGACGTTCTCTATAACTTGGTAACCCGGGAAACCGTCTGCCGAAACTTGTTTTGCCTCATAAGCGTTTCTTTTAAAAACCCATTTGGGATTTTTGTTAAAAGTTCTTATCATTTCTTCAGAAAAAATATTGATAATATGTGGAAAACATTTCATCATATTTGCAAGTAAGTAAAGTAAACTGTTGCAAGTAAAAATATTTGTTATAGTTGTGTAAATCCGCAATTTATGAAAGATAAATCCATTAAATATAAAAAAAATCAGTTTACGCTGGGATAACACATGCAAGTAGAGAGGCCTGCAAATGTTGTATACGTATTATCAACGAAAAATTCTTCGAAATAGTCGAATCTCTCTGTTTACGCAATAGAATTACCAAGTTCATTTTATAAATATATTTTTGGGGAAACGGTGAAAATTTATTATCATAAGTATTATTTTAATAATATTAATGCTCTATAATTAACAAACTTGCCTTTTAATATTCGCACATCAAGAAATAAATCATAATATTTAATACATTTAACAAGCTAAAAATTTGATTAGAATTTTACAGTAATCCAGTAAATTTGCATTTTTGAACGGGATAACATTGTATATCGTTTTGACATTTAGTGACATGCAAATTCCAAAGTTTACTCGCATTTCGAAAAATGTGGATGTTTTTCAAACTCTTAATGGCATGAATAAACGCTGGGTTAAGGTTGTAGAAAGCCACAGATCTAGACTTTCAATTTACTTTTATTAGCAGCGTGGCGAATCTATAAGATCAAAATTTTTTGTTTTTATTAGTCAGGGTAATATTCGATTGAATTAACAGGATTAATGTTCTTTAACAATTAAACACGACTAATGAATTTTAACATATTAGAACTTAATTCTTTAATTTGAAGATTAAGAAATTTCGATTACATTTCTTCAATTTTTGCACTTACCCTTCACACGGCAGCTAAATCTAAATTTTTTTTATTTCGGTTTCCATTTCTCGGATTTCTCCCGTTAGAAAAAAAAAACCATTCTCCCCAAGCTTCCCTCATAACTATTTCAACTTTTTTACTGGAAACTTTGGCGTTTGTAATTTATGGCGGAAATGGAAATAAGTATGTCACAGAAATTTTAGAGGGTAATGATTCAGACGATGAGTATGTCGCGCTGATAGTGAAGGTGCAGTACGAGGATGTGAGTCTTAAGCAATGTAATGATAAATATCTTAATAGATGATTATGTTGATATTATTTAGTAACAATTTTATAAACTACTATAACATACATATCAATAATGTTAATAGGCACGGCGATTTCTTGTGACCGATGTAATTTCACAGTTTTACCCCGATTTTGACAAAAAATTTATCATTTGAAAGGTATTTCTTTTTCGCTGTTACCCATATTTACATATTTTCATCGTCTGGGATATTTTTTTGGAGTTATGATCGTTTAAAATTGCTACTAACACATACATAAAATTGTACAATGCTAAGTGTGTGTGTATTAAATTCGTTAATGTGTTTGTGTTAATGTGTTGATTTTGTTTTCATTTAAAATGAGCTGAATTGTGAAGCATACCTTTAGGATCTTTATTAAATGATAAAATGAAATTCCCTAGAATTTGCACTCGAGTTTCAAGTACAGGAATCTGCTAGTTAGAATAAATTTATTAGTTCATTTTTAAATATTAAAAAAAAATGGATGGGGTAAGTACAGGAGAGTTGGAGGATTTTGCTTCCATGGGTACTACTTGATTTGGTTACTACATTGATTTTTCGACATTACTAATATCAATATCAATTAGAATTAAAATCTTTAACATTCTCAAAATATCTTTAGCACTCAAGAAATTCATAAACAAAACTTTTTTTGTAACAGAGAGTGTAAAATCAAATTTATATCAGCTTTTCACAATATAATACAAAAATGAGTTTCAAAAACTTTAAAAAGTTATGAAATCCAATCAGACTACCGAAAATATTAGTTTGAAATCTAAATTAATGCCATATGACCAATGATGCCAAGGTTTTTTCACAGATCTTAATAGGCAATCCAATAATCTGAACTACCCTTGAACTGTCTATTTACTATAGTAACTTAATAATTGAATGTAGCTCTTCTTCAGGCACTTTTGTTGTAATAAATGAACTGCTCATTAGTGCGAATTTTCGGCCAAACTAAGAATTGATTAGAAAACTTTGGTTTGCAACTTAAATATTTGATCTACATTTCTTCTACCATGAGCAATATAAAAATTCTGACCTGGCAGTTGGAATGAGCCGGCAGACGCGTAGGTTTCCTCATTCATTAAAAACAATCATATTTGCTTATAGACTATTGAAGGAGTTATTTAGCTCTTCTTATATTTCTTCGATTTTCAATTCCTTACTTTCCACATATCTATATTATTAATAGGCTAGGCGATTTCTTGTGACCGATGTTTTGTTTTACAATTTTATCCCGATTTTGACCAAACGTATATTATTTGAAAGATATATCTTTTTAGCCGTTTTGCAGACTTACAGATTTTTAAATTGTTTCCTTTATTTTGAATAAATTGCATTGAAAGTTGCTACTAACACATACATAAAATTATACATACATATGCTATGTGCGTTTTATTAAATTTGTTAATGTGTTTGTTAATGAGTTTGTTATCTTCATTCACAATTATAATAAAGCATAAAAGTGTTGGTTTCTGAATTGGCTAAGTTGAAAAATAAAGCTGCCTTGAAATTGCACTCGAATTTCGAGCGCTAGAATTTGCTAGTTATAAAAAAAACTTTAAAATATCTTTAATTATAAAACTTTAATTAGCATATTTAAAAAGCTTATTTTGCTTTAGAAGAGGGATTAATTTATTTGATTTGTGTATATTAGAAATGATCTTCTTGTTTCTAGTTCCATGGCTTCTTTAATTTTCATTGCAAATTTTAATTGCAAGCAAAACTGTTTGTATTGTAGCTCTAGTCTCTCTAGCGGTACTATTTTGTATAAATATTTTTTTTTACGTTCTTTTTGCTTAGATTGTAATTAGAAACAAACTATTTTCAAAAATATTTTCGTAAATAATTTTAAATATTACAGTCCTTATTATAAATTCCAGAAAAGACTAGTATTAAAACTTTTTCAGAAGAAGTTGATTAACTGATTGAAAACGTTACTCTTATAATAACGGTTGACCCCTTATGATGAGAAGGCTGCAGATCCAATTAATATTGTTTGCCAAAGAGAGAGAAGGAAAAAGAAACCAACAGAGCAATGCAAAAATTACAAATACATGAAAAGTTTCTTCATAGAATTTTTTTTTTTTTTTTTTTTTTTTGTTTCACTGCTACCTCCCAACACCCAATGGAAAGGGGAAATCACCAACATTTTATATTTGAATTAATTTAAATGCTGGCTGTTTTAATTAGGGAAGCAACGAGTTAACTTCAAACTCTAAACTTTTTCATTATTGTATAATTATTTTGTAAATGATTGAATCGTATTTGTTTTCTTTTTTTTTTAGTTTCATTTCAATGCACAAACAATTTATAGTTTTTTTTGATTCAGATTAAGCTTTAATTTAATTTCTCTGTTTTTGTTATTTATCCTGACAATAATGTGGTTAAATAAAAAAAAAATAATTAAAACTACATACTGCTCATATTTACAAGCATGTTCACAACACACATTTACACAAATCAATACAAAATACTCTGTATTTATATTTGCTCTGTTACACGCAAAGTAAAAATTTGCTATCAAAGTACAATTTCAACTGAATTTCTCATTATAATTTTGTAATTTTATTGTTACAACAACAATTTGCCCCTTCAATCTAATTACCCAAGAAGATTCTCTTCAACCTTTGAAATTTCTATATGTACTTAGCACCAGCTCAAGCATAATTCGCTTGTCACCTTCTTTCTCCAAGTGTATGTAAATTAATTTGTGCGTCATGTAAACATCGTGGATTTAATAGTTGATAATAATAAATGATAATAATTATTTATAAATGCTTCAGAGTAAAACATATTGATTTTTTTATACACAGTTTGGCCAAATAGAGTCGAACGCATGACTAAATTGACCAACGAAAAGTCCGAAAATATCCTTAGCATTCCCCAGTATTAGTTGAATGCTTTATTTTTCCACTTTTCAATATATTATTTAATCATACCATTTTTTTTTTTTTTTGTAATGACCGATGTTTAAGCGCCCCGGTAGGTGAGTAGGTAGCGTGCTCGCCTATCATGCGAGGGGTCGTGGGTTCGATTCCCACCAGAGGCTTTGGCCTGTCGCTGCAAAAAAAAAAAAAAATTAACACATTACTCCCTCTTTCCTCCTTAACCTATTTTCCTGAGATCAACACAATGCACTGCATCTGTAGGGGGCATCCCCTGAGTGTTGATTGATTACTTAAAAAAAAAAATGTAAGATATTTAAAGCAAAATTGCTATTACTCTCTTTTATTATTAAATTTTCATACTAACCTTTTCAGAGCTACCTCTACCTATTGTGAGATCTGGTTTAAGGTGCTTAAAATATAAACATATACATTTTTTTCTGAATTTATTTTTCCGATATTCAGTGATTCTGAGTTCTCTTGCGTGCTCTTAATACAACAGAGAATTAAAAAAAAGAAAGTGGACCTTGCTAAAAAGACTACAATCGTTTTACTACTCGGGTCTGAAAGGGTTAATATAAGTTAAAAAAAACCTCCAAATTGTCATAAAAATTTTGTAGCAATTTTGCTAAGAAGAGTGCATTGATTTAAAATGTGAATGAGTGTAAGTAGAAACCCATTAACATAACGGTCTAGACCGACTATACGATACCCTATACCATGCGTTTAGAAACCCTATGTCTTAGGCCCAACTAACTGGACATAGAAAATAAGCAAAAACCAAATTTGAGTTGGTTTTTTATTAATTTTTTTGGCTGCAGATATGAAAAAGTTTATATCGGATGCTATATCAATATGGGGACTAGGTCCAAAAATTGACCGATCCTGATCATGTTTGGTAAAGTCTCTTGTATTTTGCAAAAATATATACAAACACAATTTGAGAAGAATCAGTGCAATATTTTTGTTTTTTAATAGATTTAAGTGAAGATCGGGAAGCAGCTCTTAATGGGGCCAAAGGGATCATTTTTGGACTACTCATTAGTGGATGTAATGAATGCATACAAACCCAATTTGAGTAAGATCTATATGACAATTTGGATCTTATGACAATTTATGTCGATTTCATAGGGGTAATTTGTATGGGGGCTAGGTCAGAACATGGACCGATTCTCACCAATTTTAATAGCGTTCATCCCATGGCCGATAAAAGCTTATATACCAAATTTCATCAAAATATATTCATATTTGCGACCTGCAGTTTGTTTACAAGGTTTACATGGACACACAGACGGACAGACGGACGGACGGACGGACGGACCGACATTGTTAAATCAACTTAAAAAGTGATTCTGATTCGATCGGTATAATTAAAGATGGGTCTGGGTCAAATATTTTTGGTTGTTGCAAACAGCAGCACAAAGTCATTATACCCAAACCACATAGTGTATAGGGTATAAAAATCTGTGTTGGAATATCTTAACAAAATGTATGCGAATTGAAAGCCCAGATTCAGTAAATATCGAATATGTTAAAGTCAATGTTAGAAAATGATTTTAAAATTGATTGATTGATTTCTTTTCAATGAAAAATGTACATAAAGGGTTTTTCAACAGGGACGCTACAAAAGTAGAAAGACAGGGACAGCAAACGACGCCATATTTTTTGCCGCTCTTTTGACATTTCTCTTCAGTAAGGTTTGCCATTTCCTGACGGAAAGATATACGAGCCAACAACGAGTCGAAATTATTAAAATTTACTACCGAAATTCGGAGTCAGTGGCCTCAACGTTAAGAGCGCTACGTCCAATTTATGGTCGTCATAATCGTCCTAGCAGATCAACAATTGAGCGTCTAGTGGAAAAATTTGAAACCACAGGTAGAGTACAAAATGTTCCCGAGCCAGTGAGACAAAGAAGAAGTGCCCGCAGTGTCGAGAATATTGCTGCTGCTGAGGCTTCAGTTGAAGGAAGCCCAAATGTGTCTCTCACATGTCATTCTCAAGCGTTGGGCATCTCTGTGACGTCGTTGTGGCGAATTTTGCGAAAAGATCTTGGCCTACATCCTTACAAGATCAAATTGACGCAAGAACTGAAGCCGCTTGACCACCAGAAGCGTCGTATGTTCGTGAATTGAGCTTAGCAACAACTTGAAAATGATTTGGATTTTCATCGAAAAATCATCTTCAGTGATGAGGCTCATTTCTGGCTGAATAGCTTCGTCAATAAACAAAATATTGGTTATTGGTCAGACAGCAATCCACACGTACTCCATGAGACATCATTGCATTCCGAAAAAATTACGGTTTGGTGCGGTTTATGGGCCGGCGGCGTCATTGGGCCGTACTTCTTCCGTGATGATCAAGACCGGCACGTTACTGTGAATGGGAATCGCTACCGTTCAATGATAACCGAATATTTTTGGCCCCAATTGGATGATATGGACTTGGAGGACATGTGGTTCCAACAGGACGGCGCCACAAGCCACACAGCGAATGTCACAATCCATTTATTGGAAACCAAGTTTGGAGAACGTGTTATTTCACGAAATGGTTCAGTCTTTTGGCCGCTTCGGTCGTGTGATTTGACGCCGTTGGACTATTTCTTGTGGGGCTACGTCAAGTCTATGGTCTGTGCCAACAAGCCAGCAACGATTGATGAACTTCGTATGAATATCGAACGTGAAATTGCAGCAGTATCGGCCGCTTTATGCTTGAATTGGGTTCAGCGTCTGGACTTCTGCAAGCGTGCCCGTGGTGGCCATGCAAAAGAGATCGATTTCCATACATAATGGCATCGAACGTACTTTCACAGGAGTAAAAAATTTCATTGATATCAAAAACCGTTTTTGTTTTATTTAAAAAAACTTTTGTAGCGCTCTTATTGAAAAACCCTTTATTATATATCCTAAAATTTCATTTGCTCTTAAAATTTACTTATCTGAATAAAAGTAGTATCTTTTCTTAACAGAAGATCTCTTATGGTACGAAGCGAAAGTAATTATCTATACAAAGTGCACCATCTATTAAGTCGGTTTGGCAACATTTAATAACTTTGACATTTGTCAACCGATTGATTTAAGAGCACATGTTTTTGAAACCTCAACTCAGTACAAATTTTACCTTGTGTCGCTTTACACTAAAACCACGCGTCGAAATATTGACGCTGTTGATTGTAAATAGTCGTTTAGTTGTGTTAACCCAACGTGCATATCGTCGAAAATATTTGTCATTTAGGTCGAATTTTTTTGAGCACCGGACAGTGGGAGAGTGACCATATGCCATTCGTCAATGCCCTGGACGTTTCAATGAACTCGTTGAAGCGGTAAGAGAGAGTGTTGCCAGAACCCAAGTGAGTCGTATCGTCAACGCGCTTAGCATTTCGGCGTTAGTGGAACCACTTTGAAGGATAATTTGTGTTTGTTTTCGTATAAAATGCAATTGACTTATTGCAATAGGGCAAAAATTTGCTGAAACTGAATTATGGAACCAAATTTTGACGATCGACGAGACCCGTATCACACTCTGTGGCGAGATTAACAAACAAAATTGTCGCTTTTGGGAACGAAAAATGCACATGAGACCCATGAAGTACCATTACTGCCAAAACGATCATTGGGCCATTTTTCTTCAGAGAAGGCAAAATTATCGATGGGAAACGATATCGGTAGAAGTCGGCTCATTGTGTTTGCCCGAAAAGGCGTGAAAAATGTCTGCGCGATTACTGGTTTCAACAAGATGGAGAATCATGCGACATACGGAGAATCATGCGACAGTGATGTGAAAAAAAGTCACTGGTCAAACGGATCTCCAGATCTGACCCCTCCATACTTCTTTTTGTAGGTTATTTGAGAAGCAAAGTATGCGCCAATAATCCCCAAACCATTGGCGAAAAAGTTATGGAAAATGCAGCAAAAAGACGGCCATTTGATTGATGTTGCATTCAAAAAGTAGTGCAATTGAATTGGAAAGTATCAATTTAAATAGGACTATGCACATATGGAAATTGTTTTTTAAGTTATTCAATATCAACATTCCAACATTGAAGATGCAACGTCATGAATATACGAGTATGTAAGTAGCCGTCATTCCTATATGGAGCAGAGAGCCAAAACATATCTACTCCATTCAATTCAGTCCCAATTCTGTGATTTTTTATCCCCTTTTCAGCCAATTACAAAAAATGCTGAAAAATCTGATTACATATTAGAAATTAACACATTTAAGTTAACTAGCAGATTCCAGCGCTCGAAATTCGAGTGCAATTTCTAGGCAGCTTTATTTTTCAACTTAGCCAATTCACAAACCAACACTTTTATGGTTTATTATTATTGTCAATGAAGATAGCAAACTCATTAACAAACACATTAACAAATTTAATAATAAAACATAGCATATGTATAATTTTATGTATATGTTAGTAGCAACTTTAAATGCAATTTACTCAAAATAAAGGAAAAAATTTAAAAATCTGTAAATCTGCAAAACGGCTAAAAAGAAATACCTTTCAAATAATATACGTTTGGTCAAAATCGGGATAAAACGGTAGAACAAAACATCGGTCACAAGTAATCGCCTAGCCTATTAATATTATAGATGTACCATTGTTAGAAAATGTGTCCAAAAACTTAAGATCAAAAATTTTAAATATGAATAAAAATTTGATAACATACTAATATTTTGAATTACTAACTTTTTACCATTGTTTTTCCGAAAACTAACATGACGTTTCTATTTAAATTTCTATAAAAAAATTCTATTTTGGATATACTGGACCGTGTGCAAAGGATGGCTTTGATGCTTAATAATGACTAAAGGGTATCCAGATCTACTGACCACTTGGAATATCGTCGAAATATGGGTTCTGTAACACTGTTCTAAAAATACTGCCATGGGAAATGTTCTGAGATTAGCGAACTCATTTCAAGTGCCCGAGTATCAGTGTGCTTTATCCGCTACGCTAGTGGATCACATCTATTTGTAGTCTATTGTCCAACTGACTCAAACACAAACCTATATTCCTGAGATGAACACAATGCACTGCATCTGTAGAGGGCATCCCCTTAGTATGGGTCAATTGAAAATTGAAAAAAAGAATGTGAAAACAAGGCTCCAGAATTTGGGGAATGTGTTTTATTTTCAGATGAAAGCAAGTTTTGCAGTTTCGGCATCAAAGGAAAAAAGTTGGTTTCGTGAAAAACTGGAACTGCATTAAATAAGAAAATAGTTTGCCAACGATTAAACACGTTGAAGGTGAATTATAGTTAATATGGCAGGCAACAGTGCTGGTAAACTCGTATTTATTGAGTATATAATGGATCAAATTGGATACATAAACATTTCAAAATAACATTTAAATCGAAATGCTGAACAACTGGGCCTTGGAAAGGACTTTTAATTGCAGTAGAATGGTGATGGCTCTACAATACTTAAAATTAATTGGAATTACCACCTCAATAACCCGATCTTAATTCTATAGAGCATTTTTGGGATTTATTGGAACGCATAATAGTCAGTATAAAATTACCACAAAAAAATGCTAAAAAGCTTAATTTTGGTTGGTGGTGTAAAATAAGATAAGAATATAATTTAAAGTTGGTTAAGTCGATGACAAATCAGCTTACAGAGGTGATAAGACGCAAAGGATATCCTACAAACTTAAACAATGTTTAATGTAAATTTATAAATATATGCTTTCGTCTTCTCTACCACACTCCATTAAAAGCTAATAAGAATTACTAGCAGAGCCCAGCCCTCGAAATTCCAGTGCAAATTCTAGGAAAATTTATTTTTTCATTCAGTTATAGATGTTTGTTGAACACACAGATGATATATAATTGGGGTTTTTTAATAAATGATTTTATAAGCGCCTAAAGGTATGCTAATCAATTCTAGCCAATTCACAATTCAACACAAAGTTAATAAACACATACACAGCATTGTACATTTTTTATTTGAAGCTTAAACATGTGTTTATGTGTGTGTGTTAGTAGTAATTTTAAATGCATTTTACTGAAAAAAAAAAAAAAAAAAATGTGCCAGACGGTGCAAATCTGTAAATATGCTGGGAAACTAAAAAAAAATACCTTTCAAATGGGGTTTTTTTTGTCAAAATCGGTTGGTAATTGAATGTTTAAAATCAGTCACAAAAATCGCCTTGCCTATTAATAGTATAGATTAGAAAAATAATACTTTATTAGAACAAAATAATTCAGCTGAGTTAATTTTTTCTTATGTTATCGTAGTATAAAAGTTTTAATTTTAGGTGTACGATTACTTTTCCTAGCAAGTGTAAGTACCCAAATTATGCAATTTTGCTTGGGCTCGATTCACTGTGTGTCATGAATAATCAATCACCTCTATTTTTAAAAATTCGTTTTCAACATACATAAGTATTTCTTTTCTTTACACCATAAAAAATTTGTTTCGCTCAAATCTGTCCTTCCCATTTTATTATCAGTTATTCCCACCCAAATCTCAGTTTATTTTAAAATTTCTTAGACTTCTCGATATCATTTTGTAATTTCCAATATAAATTTCGATAATGTCCATTTCTCTTTCATATTTTGGAAGTTGTTTTAAACCACATTCGCAGAAATTGTTACTTTGGAAGCAATGAAAAACTGATACTTTTAGAATGCCTGCACTATGCTTTTTTTTGCTGGGATGTAGTAGTTATTGTGTTGTATCGTACCTTACTCTACATTGAATGTTTGCAATTGTTGTTGGTGAAGTTGAGTGGAGTAGTAAACTTTTAATTGGCTCTTAATGATGGGCAGTAAATATAATTAGTTTTATATAAAAGTTTACCATAATGTTTTCGTAACAAATTACACATAATTGCAAATAGTCGTATGTAAACAAATACAACAGAGTGTAGTACAATAACGTAATATAAGTATAAGTAACACGGTACATTAAATTGTCTGTCTATTGAAGGAAAGCCAACTGGGTAGAAAGCATAAAGTGTTTTCGAGAAATTTTGAAATGTAAACCGATTAACTGTAAGATGTTGGTATGTAGTCCTAAAAATTAGAACTAAGCCTCTATTTCGGTTAAGTGTAATGATTTAACTATTCATCATTTCAAAGACAATTAAGAGAACTAACTGATTTAAAAAAAAATTAATACAAATATGATTTAAATATGAAATATAACAAAACAATTATATACTAGCAGATTCCAGCCCTCGAAATTCGAGTGCAAATTCTAGGAAATTTTATTTTTTCATCAAATAAAGACCCAAAAGTTATGCTAATCAATTATAGCCAACTCACAAATCAACATAAAAAACAAACTCATTTTTATTACAAATACATTAACAATTTCAATAAACACACACATAGCATTGTATAATTTTATGTATGTGTTAGTAGCAACTTTAAATGCAATTTAATCAAAATAATGGAGAAAATTTAAAAATCTGTCAATCTACAAAACGGCGAAAAAGAAATACCTTTCAAATAATATACGCTTATTTAAAATCGGGATAAAACGGTAGAACAAAACATCGGTCACAGGAAATCGCCTAGCCTATTAATATTATAGATAAGAATATGAATATTTTAAATTTCGTCTAAAAAATATAAAACGCAGAACTTTTTTCATTCAAATATGGATGAACAATTCCTAGGATAACTTAAGTAAATGTGCATTATGGTGAGTTAACCAAATTTTGAAAAAATGTTCTTGCCTTAACAAACAGAATTGTTTAATTTAATCATACAGCGTTCGAAAGCATACATAATGATTAGAAAAATGGTAACTAAAAAGTTTTCCCGGAAAAATTGATGTTTTTTTTAACATGTTTGTGTGGCAGCATTTTTCAATTTCATTGTTTGTAATTACTAGAAATATCTGGCAACGATCCATCTTTTGTTATAGTGATTGAGTCGATTTAACGATGACTGTCCGCAAGTCCGTCCAGTCATCTATCTAGCTGTCTGGTTGTGTGTCCATGTAAACCTTGTAGTCAAACTACAGGCCCAAATATGAATACATTTTGATGAAAGTTTGTATATAACCTTTTGACGATCATGAAGTGTATTGAAATAGGTGAAAATCGTTGCATGTTCAAACCAAGTCCCCATACAGATCGACTAAAGTTGTCCTAAGATTGTAATATAGAACACGGCCATATTTGGTTTAGTGTCTATAATACCGATTAATTCGTATACCAAAAATAAACTTTGTTGGATCATTTTCCTTACACGGAAATCTATCCAAAAACAAAAATATTGCACAGATTTTTCCTAAATTAAAACAGTCATACTACGAAAAAAATAAGGAAAAATTAACTAAGCTAAATTTTTATTAGTTTGTTTGATTTGACGTCATTTTTCAGGCATATTGCCATTAATACTGTACTTAATATGCAACTTTTTTTATTTTATTTCAATGTTGCGTGGTAGAGAAGAGGAAAGCATATATTTCTAAAATTCATATCTACACTGTATTTTTAATCAGGCTATTAAATTATTAAGCTATTTATTGTTTTGTTTTTTTTTTTTTTAATTATTTAAGGTTTATTGCCTTTAACAAATTTTATGCTGGTAAATAAAGTAAAAAAAAGAAACAATTCAAAAGTAAAAGTAATCGTATATTTCAAATAATAATACTAAAAATCTAATTTTACATTTAGCTCTTTAGTTGTTGGGTCAACCTATAACATTTATAAGATATTATATATTTGCTTTGTATGCCAGGCCCACAGCTCCGATCACGCCCATTTTTTGTCCGACTACTCAGATTAATAACTAATAAACTCACATATATTTCCAAGGCTTTCTCTCTTACAGTACTCTAGATATATGACATTAAATATTCACTTTGTATGGTGGGTGCCACGCCCATTGTTCCGATCCCGTCCAATTTTTCCACGACTCTTCAATTTAGTTTAATATGTACATTAGGGTGGCCCTTAATAAAAAAAGTGTTCAAACTTTCGGTCCCACCCCCTAGAAATATGCGAATAGCAAAAAAAAAAAAAAAAGGAGAAATACAAAGTTTTGGGCCAATCAAAAAACATTTAGAGGTGGCTCAACTCGATTGAAAATTTCAAGTGTGTTTTATATGGGCAAAATATGACTTTCTTTCCGATTTTACGAAAATTTAAATTTAATTTTTCCGACAAATTGTTGTATAATACGGGATCAGTATTAAATTGTCTTTGCAAAAAGCTATAAAACTTCAAAATCGAATAAAAACTCGCCAAGAAATAGCAAATGCCACAGACCACTTTTGTGCCAAAAAAAAACTTGATCATGAAATTTGATGGCATATTTTTCAACTTAAAGAAATTAATTAAAGCCGACACTTTGTTTTAGTACTCAGATATGAAGTATTGATTTATTACCATGTTGATAAAATTTTGAAAACTACTTTTTCAAGTTTTGAAAAATTTTCTTAAACAAAATTTAAAACAATTCATCTAGCTCTTTAAGGTCTTGCTAAATGTATATAAGAGATTAACTGTGTGAATTTTTAGGAAAAGCCCTATGGCAGAATTTTTTCGAGAACGATTTTATTTTTGCGGATTTCGAGAAAAATGCGATTTTTGTAAAATATTCTGTAAATGTACTATTTCTAAATACTTTGTTTCAAAAATTCATCGCTTTTCTACTTTTAAATGTTATATTTTATCTTAATAGCCTAGGAAAAAAATATTATGACCCCATTAACCCTTTTGGAATTGAGATCACATATGACCCCAAGCTAGTAAAAAACAATTTATTCAAAAAATTCAAATTTTTTGTAAGTGCTACTGAATTTTTAGATGCGACGCTTAAAATATAATAACTAAATGTGTAGAACTTCCGCTCCTAAAATTTGAGATAAAGCCGAGAACGCCAACCCATTATTTGCCAAGGCCAGCTTTGGGTTATAAGATATTTTTAAATAAAAAATACCGAAAACGAGTTTTTCTCTTAAACTCAATGAAAGCACTATTTCGAATTTAAGAAAAATAATTCGGTTATTTTTTATTTATTTGAGGCTTCAGTGCTCCTGGGATAAAAATAATTGAGCCACCTCTAAATGTTTTTTGATTGGTCCAAAACTTTGTATTTCTCAGTTTTTTTGCTATTCGCATATTTCTAGGGAGTGAGTCCGAGAGTTTGAACATTTTTTTTTCTCCATATAATGAAGGGCCACTCTAATGAACATGTACATAGTTACAGAACTCCTGCTCGTAGTATTCCAGATATTATATGTTAAAATTAAATGTTAATATGTGAATAGTCAAGCCCACTTGAAAAATCAAAAAAATATAGCGCTTTGTTCCTTCAACTATAAAAATTTTAAGACGATCGGTCCAGGGGTGTAGCCGCCTATAAACCACAAACAAACAAACACACAAAACTCTATTTATATATATGAGGGTGGGTCAATTATTTTTACTCCATGGGTTCATCGCGATTCTGGTACTATGAGCCATAACAAGTATATTTGCCCAAGGAACCATATCTTTAGAATCAATTTCAAGTCTGCCAAAATTTCGATGAAGATATTTTCATGATATTTTCCATAATACTCATTTAAATGTAAAATAATTATTGAAAATATGTATACCGGCGGTTTTTTGGGTCGGGAAATCCATTTTTAACACTTATTTTTATTTTTAATCGCCGCCAGGGGGCGTTTTCGTGCATTTTTGTTGATTTTGTTCACCTTTTTGGGGAAAATTGACGAAATTATTGTACAAATCGACGATCTTTGACTTTCCCATATTTAATATAGCCCAAAATATCCAGCGCTAAAATTTATGTGTGGTACCCATATACGACCCATATCGATTTCATTGAGTTTAAGTCAGGATCATTCAGTTGAACAAATATAAAAAACGAATTTTTTCACTTATTGTTTTCATATTATTATTGTACTCATAAAACCAAAACAAATTTATATTCATATGGGTTATGTTACGTACGCAGAGTTGTCACCTTAATACAAAAGACGTAAATCTGGTATAAGACCTAAAGTAGCTGGAATATTGTAAAAAGCAAAAATCCGTATTAGCTTAAAATTTAATAGAAATTTACATTTGGCAAATTTCTAAACCATTTTTACAATACTTCAGAATCCAACAAATAAAAAAAAACTTTTAAAATAATTACCTTTTAAGATTTATATGTGCTGTAGAAAATGTTTGTACGTACCTGCAAATAGTAAGAAGAGAATAAATATTAAATAAAGATTATATTTAGATATTTAATTTCATTTATATATATTAATCTTTTATAATTGATCTGGCGTTAGATCGACTCAAAATTAATTTCTAAGTCGATTTAGCGATGACCATCCGTCCGTCTGTCCGTTCGTCCTTATGTAAACCTTGTAATCAAACTATAGGTCGTAAACACCAATATATTTTCATGAAATTTAGTATACAGGCTCTTATCCACCGTAATACGAACGCTGTTGTTGAAAATCTTTGAATGTTTAGAAAGATGTACCCAGTAAGTAGAAGCAAAAAAATCCTATATGATCATCACTTATAATCTTTACTTATTGTATTGTATTGTATGTATCTTTATTTACAAATATAAAATAACATTTTTAAATAAAGAAAGAGAATAAATATTTAACAATGACATATGTATGTCGTCTGTTATAAATATAAATATATGAAGTATTCTAGACATGTTTATAAAAAATAACTAATATTTATTGGTAGGTATAAAATTTAGATAAATTCCTCTATAATGAGTTTTCTATAATTTAAAGCATTTTCAACATAATTATAAAGTGAATTCCAGTCGTTACATATTCGTCCATTCAAAATATTTATGACATCATTGTCATTAAGAATGGGTTTACCAAAAAATCTGTTTCGGAATTCTTTAAATATTGGACATCTTGCCATGAAATGTTGAGTTGTTTCATTTTCGCCGGTGTTGCATAAAGTGCATGTATGGTTTCCAGTTGTATTAAAACTGTTTGAATTTAACGGTAATATACCGCATCTCGCTTTAAAAATGGTTGAGATTTGCCTTTGACTCCTCAAGTTTTCGATATAATTTCTGTCCATACTATGGTTCAAATATTTATAAATTCTTGATGTACTATTTAGAGCTTGCTGTTGCATTTCCATAATTGACCTTGATTTCATTTCTTGAAGCAAAATCGTTCCATTTCGAATCCATTGTTGTTGACTATTATTTTCAAAGTTAAATTGAACCCCAAATTCTCTACTTATTTCATTGATTTTCTTTGCCCAAAATATATTATCTCGTAACGCAACTAGTGATAATTTGTTTGGTAATCTGTTTTGGTTGTACTGAAATAGCGTTTTGTAGATATAGTCCATATGTTAATTCAATGTGTAAAAATGACTGCACTCTACTTTTGTTTCCAAATACAAAGCATAATTGGGTGTAAAATCTGGTAGTTTTAGAATTCTTTTCAAGAAATACCTCTGTAACCTGTCTACCTCCTCGAATAAATAGTAACCCCAGACCTGAGCCGCATATGCTTGTATAGATCGGCAGACGCATTGAAAAAGCTTCCACTTAGATTTCAAGCTTATGTTCGGTTTATTAAGAAAACTGTTCCACGTTGAATTAATGCTATTCTTAGACGATATATTTCTTTTTTCAATATGTTTCCTAATACTCGTTTGCGGGGTGAAAATTACGCCTAAATAGTTGTACTCATTCACAATTTTAATTTCTTGATTTTTGTACTCAATCTTATCACTTGATGCAAGCCTGCCTCCTTTTCGGAAGACCATCATTTCAGATTTAAGCATATTCACCTCCATATTCCACTGCTTACAATAATTTTCCAAGTTATTTACCATGTTTCTCATTATTTGTATATCATCAGCCAATAAAACTATATCATCCGCATACATAAGCAAGCGTATATTTATGTCATCTACGATCAGAAAGAAAAATATTGCATAAGTTTTTTTCAAATTTGGTTTATACTCGTATTTTTTTATGAAATATAGTTATGGTCGGTCAATTTTTAACATAGTTCCCATATAACAATAAGATCAGATATAATCATATTCATATCTGGACGCCACAATTTAATAACAATACCACTATATCTGCTTATTTGTTATATCCAGTTATTGCCTCAGCAAAGTTGCATCCAAGACCCTTTCTCGTAACGCATGGTAATATGTTATTGTTATTATGCCCTCCACACCACTGTACACAGGGTATTTATCAGTTTGTCAATTCGTTTTTAACTCTTCGAAATCCCGTAAACTACATATATTCTTGATCCTTATAAATGTCCGCAATTGGTCTAGTGGGTCGTTCTATCTTCATAAGCTGCTGTAGTTTAGTATTGAATTTGGAGCCTCTACACAAATTAGGTGAAGAATGACGTACGGAAATGTAAAGATACTCCAATAAAGTTTGGTATAGAAAACTAAAAATTGTGCAAAATGTTTATACATAACAGAACGTATTGGGGATAGTCAACCGGTTAAGAATTATTCGATTAATTGAGCAAATAAAAAAATCTTTTGCTCCAACAACTTGAAAGTTGTGATTTTCGACTAACAAATAAATAATCCAATCAATTTGTGTCGATTAATCGAATAATTTTTAAAAGCAAAGAACATTTTTTTTTAATCTCTTAAAAGTTATCATCAATTTGTATAAAATCAAAAAAAAAAAAAAAAAAAATACAAAGAAATAGATGGTAACGCTATTACATAAACAAACCATAGTTGTTAAACAAGCCTTATTTATTTAACAAACCTAATATTTTAAGCGCTTTATTTTTGCATTGAATACGGTTTAGAAATAAAAAAAGGAAATAAACAACCAAAAATATCATTTTAGGGTAAATATAGTAAACAATTTATTTCAAATAATATTTTTAGCAATAATTATGTTAATTTTCTAGAATGAGTTCGGTGTGGAAATATTTTACGAAGGAAAAAAATTAAGCAAAAAAATAAAGTCATTTGTAAAATAAAGAAGAAAATATAAAATTCTCAATCATTGTAGATGAATAAATAAAAATGTGCTATTTAAAATACAACAATGTTGCCGTTCGCATGTAGGACCCAAAAATTGATTCGTTTAAATTATACAATTTTTGGATCGAAGAAACGAAAATCAAAGGAACAGCTGGACACATTTATTTTTTAATAAACTAAAAATTAAATGAACTTGGAATAGATTTTGCACGACGGTGCTGCTGTGATGAAAAAATATAAAGATAACATCCTTGCTGAATCACAATTGTGCATTAAGCATGGAATTCAGTTAACACTTACTGACACAATGTGTTAAAAAAAATGAAAATTTTATGGAAAGCGACGATGACGAAAGTGAAGATGACGATGAATTAAGTGGTGATGAGTATCAAATTGATGGTCAATTACAATTGAAATCTCATTTTCAAAATGTTATAAGTAAACTACGTAAAAATGTTAAACTATTTAACAAATCTTCTGAAAAACAACAAAAACTACAGACGTATGATATCCAACAACAAGGGCATGAAGTTCGCCTTGTTCATGATGTGAAGCACAGATGGTCTGCATTATCAAAAATGGTTGCATCATTTTTAAGAATTCAAAGATGTGTTAATCATGCTTTAATTGACTGTGGATTAACACCTTTTACAGATTTAGAGGTAATGATATCTTTAAATCTTTATAAAACATTAAAACCACTAGATGCAGCTATCAAAGAGCTCAGCAAAAATAGAGCAGTTAGAAGGTGTGATAAAACTTTTATTTAGTAACTTGGAAAAAGTTAAGAGCGATTTTGCAACCGATTTAGTCAAACGATTAAAATTAAGAATACATGAAAGGCGCATCAACGTATTAAATAGATTAATGTAATGTTTCTGAATTCTGGAAATTTTCAACCAAACAAAGATTTTCTAAAATATGCGTCAAAAACTGAGGCAAAAGAAAAATAATAACACTTTCGATGGAAATATTGAAATAGAAGAAGTATTAAATACCTACTATAACCTATTAATAACCTACTAAATGAACTGTGCAATTCAATTCAGAGTATAAAAAATTGTAAAAACAAAAAAGACTACAAAAATATAGCGGCGGACTTGACCTACTTAGAAAAATCTAAAACTTAATATGCTTTTTATACCCTCCACATCTCAGTGGCAGAGGGTATATATAGGTTTGTCATTCCGTTTGTAACGCATCGAAAAACTAATTTCCGACCCAATAAAGTATATATATTCTTGATCCTTATCACAGCTCGAGTCGATATAGCGATGTCCGTCTGTCCGTCTGTCCGTCTGTCCGTCTGTCCGTCTGTCCGTCTGTCCGTGTGTCTGTTGAAATCACGCTCATTCAAAAAAAAAAGCATTTACTTAGGTCAGGTTACGAAAAAATTATTTGCCATAATTCCCACCAGGTTGGTATTGAAATCGGAGTAAATCGGGAGCCTCTGCGCTGAGAAATGAACAAAAGTTTATAGATACCTCTAAAAAAAACATGAAACCTAGTGTTTTCTTGTAATAGTTTAGTGGTTGAACATACAACAACATAAAAAAAGCCACAAAAAAAATGTGATTCATACATATTAACAATAACAAGAACACAACTACCATGAGCTATGTTAATAGTATTGCCACAAACCGAGGTGGAGGGTATCAAAGATTCGGCACAGCCGAATTTAACACTCTTACTTGTTTATTCTCTCCTTAGTACATCACCTACCTCAACTATAAGTGAAAGAGTTTTCTCTAAATCTTATATAATAAAAAAAACAAGTAAGAAAATTATAGTCGGTCTAGACCGACTATACGATACCCTATACCATGCGTTTGGAAATCCTATCTCTTGGGCCCAACTAACTGGACATAGAAAATAAGCAAAAACCAAATTTGAGTGGGATTTTTATTAATTTTTTTGGCTGCAGATAGGAAAAAGTTCATATCGGATGCTATATCTATATGGGGACTAGGTCCAAAAATGGACCGCTCCTGACCATGGTTGGTAACGTCTCTTGTATTTTGCAAAAACATATACAAACAAAATTTGAGAAGAATCAGTGCAATATTTTTGTTTTTTAATAGATTTAAGTTAATATCGGGAAGCAGCTCTATATGAGACCAAAGGGATCATTTTTGGACTACTCATTAATGGATGTAATGAACGCATACAAACCCAATTTGAGTAGGATCTATATGACAATTTGGATCTTATGGCAATTTATGTCGATTTCATAGGGGTAATTTGTATGGGGGCTAGGTCTGAACATGGACCGAATTTCACCAATTTCAATAGCGTTCATCCCATGGCCGATAAAAGCTTACATACCAAATTTCATCAAAATATATTCATATTTGCGACCTGCAGTTTGATTACAAGGTTTACATGGACACACAGACGGACGGACGGACGGATGGACGGACGGACGGACGGACATTGTTAAATCAACTCAAAAAGTGATTCTGATTCGATCGGTATAATTAAAGATGGGTCTGGGTCAAATATTTTTGGTTGTTACAAACAGCAGCACAAAGTCATTATACCCAAACCACATAGTGGTATAGGGTATAAAAATAAAAATTACTTAAAAGCAAAAAAATTAAGTAACATTTTAATTTTAAAAGATTATTTTATAAAATCAAAATGTGAGATAGACGCAGGTTCAAACCTCACGGCCGCCCTAAGTAGAAAAATTTCATATAGAAACAATCTATTCAATTAGAACATAACGATTATCACAATGTTCAATAAATCGCTAATGAAGACTGAAATGCCAGAAACCGGTCCGATTAAGAATACAGTGTAGTTCTGAATTTTTTAACTATATGCTTTCTTCTTCTCTAACACGCACCATTGAAACAAATTAATTTTTAATTTTTATAAATTAATTTTATAAGAAAAAACTTTAATATGATCTCAATTTTTTTATGTTTATTTGTTTTTTACTGGAATATTTTAAGATTTACTAGCAGATTCCAGCGCTCGAAATTCGAGTTAAAATTCTAGGAAATTTTATTGTCTCATTAAATAAAGACCCTAAAGGTATGCTAATCAATTATAGCCAATTCACGAATCAACACAAAAAAACAAACTCATTTTTGTTACAAACACATTAACAAATTTAATAAACACACACATAGCATTGTATAATTTTATGTATGTGTTAGTAGCAACTTTAAATGCAATTTACTCAAAATAAAGGAAAAAATTTAAAAATCTGTAAATCTGCAAAACGGCTAAAAAGAAATACCTTTCAAATCATATATGTTTGGTCAAAATCGGGATAAAACGGTAAAACAAAACATCAGTCACAAAAAATCGCCTAGCCTATTAATATTATAGATATTTTATAAAAATTGACAAATTTTATAAGGTCTCAATTTATTTTAATCTAAGTTTTTATATATATTTTACTGAATTTTTTTCAATTTTTAAAATAAAAAAATTTTCTGGAATATTATGAAAATTCTCTTTCTAGCCGTTATTTGATCGATTAATTGTAACTGTTTGTAACTACCAAAAATATTTGACCTAGACCCATCTTTTATTATACCGATCGAATCAGAATTACTATCTCATTCGATTTAACGATGTCCGTCCGTCCGTATTTATGTGTGTCCATGTAAACCTTGTAAATCAAACTGCAGGTCGCAAATATGAATATATTTTGATGAAATGTGGTATATGAGCTGCTATCGGCCATAGGATGTACGCTATTGAAATTGGTGAGAATCGGTCCATGTTCAGACCTAGCCCCCATACAAATGACCCCAATGAAATCGACATAAATTGCTATAAGATCCAAATTGTCATATAGATCTTACTCAAATTGGGTTTGTATGCGTTTATTACATCCATTAATGAGTAGTCCAAAAATGATTCCTATGGGACAACTCTTATTCATAGATCCCATATAGAGATGCTTCCCGATCTTCACTTAAATCTTTTAAAAAACAAAAATATTGCACTCATTCTTCTCAAATTTTGTTTGTATATATTTTTGCAAAATTCAAGAGACTTTACCAAACATAGCCAGGATCGGTCCATTTTTGGGCCTAGTCCCCATATAGATATAGCATCCGATATGAACTTTTTCATATCTGCAGCCAAAAAAATTAATAAAAATCCCACTCAAATTTTGTTTATGTTTATTTTCTATATCCAGTTAGTTGGGTCTAAGAGATAGGGTCTCTAAGCGCATGTTATAGGGTCTAGACCGACTATAATTTTCTTACTTGTTAAAACTTGATTGCTTGATCGATCAATAAAAAATATTTTGAAGATTTATGCATACACATTGTTTATTTGCTTGTTGTATATGTGAAAAAACAACAACAAGAAAAAAATTTGTATGCATCGTTAAAAAACAAAAATTTATGCTCATTGTTTTCAACTAAATATCTAAAATTTTTGTTAATTATCTTATTAATTTTAAACTACATTATAAAAAAATCTAGCCATTTCAAATTGATATCTAGTTTTTTTGGTTTTAAGTCTTGGCAACCTTGATTATAATACTGTGTTTAGAACACGGGTGGAGGATATCTAAGTTTACGCACAGTCGAATTTAACATTCTTACTTGTTGATGTTTAAACATCTATACGCGCAGGGGGTTAAATTTATATTTCACAATACAATCCCAAAAACAGCATAACATGTGAGCCGTAAGACAAAATCGGTGTGATTTACCCAGCAAAACCTTGGTAATGATTAGTTATTACCGTTGCATTACATGGTAATGTTAACCCCATACCTTTTGAATATTTTCATTTAAAAATGAAAAAAAAAATAAATAAAAAATAAAAACTGAAAAATAAAAATTAAAAATGAAAAACGAAAAATTAAAAAATGAAAAATAAAAAATGAAAAATGAAAAATAAAAAATGAAAAATTAAAAATGAAAAATTAAAAATGAAAAGTAAGAAATAAAAAATTAAAAATTAAAAATTAAAAATTAAAAGTTAAAAATTAAAATTTAAAAATTAAAAATTAAAAATTAAAAATTAAAAATTAAAAATTAAAAATTAAAAATTAAAATTTAAAATTTAAAAATTAAAAATTAAAAATTAAAAATTAAAAATTAAAAATTAAAAATTAAAAATTAAAAATTAAAAATTAAAAATTAAAAATTAAAAATTAAAAATTAAAAATTAAAAATTAAAAATTATAAATTATAAATTAAAAATTAAAAATTAAAAATTAAAAATTAAAAATTAAAAATTAAAAATTAAAAATTAAAAATTAAAAATTAAAAATTAAAAATTAAAAATTAAAAATTAAAAATTAAAAATTAAAAATTAAAAATTAAAAATTAAAAATTAAAAATTAAAAATTAAAAATTAAAAATTAAAAATTAAAAATTAAAAATTAAAAATTAAAAATTAAAAATTAAAAATTAAAAATTAAAAATTAAAAATTAAAAATTAAAAATTAAAAATTAAAAATTAAAAATTAAAAATTAAAAATTAAAAATTAAAAATTAAAAATTAAAAATTAAAAATTAAAAATTAAAAATTAAAAATTAAAAATTAAAAATTAAAAATTAAAAATTAAAAATTAAAAATTAAAAATTAAAAATTAAAAATTAAAAATTAAAAATTAAAAATTAACAATTAAAAATTAAAAATTAAAAATTAAAAATTAAAAATTAAAAATTAAAAATTAAAAATTAAAAATTAAAAATTAAAAATTAAAAATTAAAAATTAAAAATTAAAAATTAAAAATTAAAAATTAAAAATTAAAAATTAAAAATTAAAAATTAAAAATTAAAAATTAAAAATTAAAAATTAAAAATTAAAAATTAAAAATTAAAAATTAAAAATTAAAAATTAAAAATTAAAAATTAAAAATTAAAAATTAAAAATTAAAAATTAAAAATTAAAAATTAAAAATTAAAAATTAAAAATTAAAATTTAAAAATTAAAAATTAAAAATTAAAAATTAAAAATTAAAAATTAAAAATTAAAAATTAAAAATTAAAAATTAAAAATTAAAAATTAAAAATTAAAAATTAAAAATTAAAAATTAAAAACTAAAAATTTAAAAAATTAAAAATTAAAGACTCAGGTGGAGGATATCAAAAAATTCGGCACAGACGAATTTAACACTCTTACTTGTTTTCACTCTTTTTTATTTTTGGAAATTAAAATTTTAAATTATAAACTATTAAAAATAAATTAAAATTGTACCCTTTTTGTAATAATTTTAATTTAGATCTATCGTCTAACACTATAACTTTTAAGAACTTATTCTTGTTATGCTAGAATTACAACAAATTAAATAAATCAATAAATAAAAATAAAAAACCTCTTTAATTACTAGATGTTTACACATCTCCCCTAGATGTTTACACATCTCACATAATTTTTTCTTACATGTTTTGATTCCAATTTGAAATTTTCAATAAATAATTTGGATAACATCCATTTCTTTTTGAAACTTGTTTATTAAACAGCCTCCAAGCTAGTTGTTACTTTGAAAGCAATGAAGAAGTGATTCCTTTAGAAAGAGTTTCTTGTCGAAATAGTTTCAAAGAAGCTTTAAAGACATGGCGGCCATATCATTTAGTAGTACAGAAGCTAGCCTAATTTAAATAAGTCACTATAAATTGTAGGGTATAAACTGTAATTTTAATAAAGTGAAAAGCATTTCGATAATAAAAATTCAATGTAAATATTAATTAAGCTTTTAATACCAGTAGCACTATAAACATACACATGCATACGTACCTGTGCATGAAGAGAATTAAAAAAAATATTATTAAATTATATTGAATTAATTAGTGCTCAAAATTATAAATAGACATGTTTGATTATTTGTTTTAACTTTAAAAAGCAATTATTATTAAATTTTTATTGGATTATAGGTCAAAATCATAAATAGACTTTTGCGATTATTATTTTAAGCTTTTTTAAGTTAAAATTATTGTTAAATATGATTTGTTAATGAATCGATTTTTGTTTCTATATTTTGAGAACAATTACATTTCAATTTTGCACAACTACTTTCTTTAAATTTCCCTTTTTCAGTTTACTGTCACACTCTTCAGGTGGCAAGACTTTTCATTTTAAATAAAACTGAATGTGTTTTTCTTCTAACATCAATTATGATTATGTTGTTTTTATGTTTAACGAAAAATGTAAATTTTCATGTTGATATTTTTTCACAACCTTTTAAAAGTAAATTTTCACTACTTTCTCTGTCAAATAACAACAGTTAAGAAAAAAAATTGTTTGGTAGAAAAAAAAATTAATAAAAAAAAAATACATTCACAATTTTTCTTGTATATTTAATCTAATAAAACTATAAAATAACTTCACATAAAAACGCCTTAAGCGTATTTTATATATAAGACAGACGCTTGTGCTATGATGTCAAATTGATTGGCAGACAATCAAAGCACTGGTTTAACAATCAAACTTTTAACGATTACATTAGGCTGATAAACATTTGTCATTTAAGATGTAGATATATTATGGTGATTTTAAATTAAATCTACTTAAGTTGATTTAAGGAAATTTATTGTTATTATTACTTCATACAACCAGTATTGATAACCTGAAATGTAGCTGTTCCTTTATGTAGAAGCCACCCTTATACGATTCGACTAGCTACGGTGTTATGGTGTTAAAACAATGTTGTTGTAGCAACAAATTTGTATGTCACACCAGGCAATTTGTTTTAACATTTTAGATATTTGTATTGCAAAAAAAAAAAACCCCACATTCCTTGAGGAACAACAACGATTCTATGAATTATCGTCTAAAAATCAATCACTATACTGAAAAGTATAATAAAAACTTTTCCTCTTTTTAACTAAAAATTTTTGGAATCTTGTCAACTATCGAAGACTTTGTTGTAACTTATTGTCAATTGTTGTTTATGTTACGGTCTTCAACTTTGACAAATTTTATTAAAAGCGTCAAGTGTTGTTATGGTTCTGCTCGTAGACTCTTAGTTTAGCTAAATACTTAGATGTCAATTTATCATCAATGCGAGTATTACAAATGAACTTTGACCAAACATTTTTCATTAATACTTATTTTCATTCAAGACTATATTTTAAGTAATAAATAAGTCAAAAATATAATTACACTGTACGAAACAACTTCGCTCCCATGACCAAACTAAGCAGATTTTTGGAAATATAGTTAAAAATAATCTAACCCATAAAAACAATGTTTTTATTAAAACGCTTTCCTTCCTTATGCAATGAGTTTTGAATCTCTCCGTGACTGTGCGTGACTTTGCGTGACTATTTTAAAATTAATCTTTGGTCACAACAAGTCTGTGGATCAAGTTACAGATTGATTAGATGAGGGGAAATGGGGTTTAAATCACTCCGTGACTGTGCATAACTATGCGTGACTGTGAGTGAATATGTCAAAGTTAATCTTTTTTCACAGCAAGTCTATCTACCAAGTTTCAGAACGATTGGATAAGGGAAAATGGGTTTTAAATCACTCCATGACCGTGCGTGACTATACGTGACTGTGCGTGAATATGTCAAAGTTAATCTTTTTTGACAGCAAGTCTATCGACCAAGTTTCAGATCAATTGGAGAAAGGGGAATGGGGTTGCGGTACGAGTTAAAAGAAAGAGTTTAAAAAGTACCCGTGTATCCCAGTTTTTATACCGTCCACGCCAGTAGAGGGTTATAAGTTTTCAATTCCGTATGTAATAAGTACAAAAAAATATGGAACCCATAAAAAGTTAAAAGCGCAGTTCATATAGCGTCCGTCTCTCCGTGTGTTTAAATTACGCTCACGTCCTCAATAGGTCAACTGGGTTGCTGATTTTTAGTGACAATGAATCACTGGTATCCCGAGCAGATTTGTATTTAAAATCATTAAAATCAGTTTAATAGGTCCCGCGATTTCAATGAAAATATAAAAAAACTCTTGGAAAAAATGATTTTTCTAAGTTGTTCCTGTTATTGTTATTATTATAAGTCTTGTTTCTTGTGTGCGATAGCTGTAATTGTTGTTGTTGTACTGGTCATTGTGTTTATAGCAATTGCTATAAAGATCCAAGTCCTGTGGCTTTAAGACGTTTTGGCGCCTCCATCAACTCTTTCTTTAGGGCTGCCGAACTAGCCACCCTAGTTAACTTTTCATTTTTAGAATGGTTAGAAAACAAAAGAAAATGTATTTAAATTCAAAAAATGAAATCAAAAATGCTGCTAATACGAGGAATGTGTTAGAGCAAAACGACCTAACTAAGAAAACACAACAAATTTGTAAGAAAAAAAAAATTTACTTCCCAATATAATTTCCATTTAGCTCGATACAATTTTCCCAACGATATTCAATGGCCTCGATACCCTGTTTATATTAAGAACTGTCTAGCTCGTTAAAATAGCCATCATCCACAGACTCTAGCTCTTCGTTGTTGGCGAACCATTTACCACCGCGCCATTTTTCTAAGTTTGGAAATAGAAAATAATCCGAGGTTACTAAATCTAGTGAAGCAATTCGTACTTTATTTCATGGATTTTGGCCATCGCAATATTGGAAATGTGAAGTGCGGCCTTTTTCCTTTATTTTCTCACTTAAACGCTGCATTAAGTTAGCAAAATGGTAGCCGTTGAATGCTTTTCCTTTTTGATGGTAATCAATAGAAATTATCCGACGAGCATCTTAAAACACTGACGGCATAGCCCTACCTGCAGATGGAACTATCTTCGCACTCATTGGTCACGATACTCCTATATCCGTCCACTATTTTGACTGTTCCTTTATCTCAAGTGCAAAGTGATGGACCCATGTCTCATCCACGAATCGACACAAAAACTTATCTTCATTGTGGTCAATCATCGCCAAGCATTCTATTGAAAAATGTTTATGACAGTTTATGACATGTTATGACGCTATTGTGGGCACACGTGGCACCTATCTTAAGGACAGCTTTCTCATTTCCAAATTTTCGTTCGATATGCGATGTATAACAGTTTTTGAAATGGCTATCATTTCGGCTAGCTCACCTATCATTTCGGCTAGCGACCTTCAGCCGACGCACACTGGCGCCATTTGAGGTTTTTCGTTGCAAAAATCATATGTTTTGAACCGAATAACATAATTGAACAGTTTAAACAGCATATGATAGATAGCTGTTCAGCCTATGAAATGAGCGTTTGGAAACGGTGCTGCGCTTTGTAGGGGCCTACTTATGGGTTATCAAAATTAAAATTTGTAGAAAAATCAATTTTATGGTAACTAAAAAAAATTATTTTTACATTTTTAGATTGTTTTTATTTTTTTTCTTTAGGGTTTTATGTTTTAAATTATTACCCAACAAATTAAAAAAAAATTACTTCTTTTTTAAATTTATTTTTTCAATTTTCTGTAAAATATTAATCACAATTCGTAAGAGAAGGTATATCCAAAAGGCTAATCATTTCTAAACTATAATTATTTTCTAACTCTATTCGTGACTTCACATGCCGCAGGGAAGAAATAAGTGGATCGGAAGATGCTGCCAACATGTTGAAGAGGTCCTCATTTTGCCTTACCCTTGATGCTTTGAATGTGTTCTGCAATCTATATTTTTTATAAAATTTGTAAGAGGCTCCTGTGCTTCTTCAGAAAGCTCTCCAATTGGCAAAGACTGGTACTCAATTATATCTTTGCTATGCGCCAATATTTTATGGACGGTCGGGGTCAACTTCTTCTGTGGATACATTTCTGCTAAAAGAGATGCAGTTTTCGATGCATATTCTCCATATTTTGTAGAATTGACATTTTCTTTGCAGTTTAAAACATTCAAGATCGTTCCCAATCTTTTCACGATTTGATTGTCAATTCCAGTGATTCTAGTTACTGCCTCATCATTTTCAAAAAATCTCCTAGAAGTGTTTCCATCGTTTGAGTTACCGTATCCGTGCTTGGGACAGTCTACTTTTAGTCCAACTTGTTTCAAAAAAGCATCCTGTATTTGATTCTTTCTGATCTTTTCCTTATCCTTTATTGATGTATTTTCATCGAAGTTTTCCTCCTCTTGTGGTAGGGTATACGCCAGTTTTAGCAAGAACTCCATACACCTTATCCTTGCGTGCAATGGTGACATTCCATATTCGTAATTCTCCTCGTTCTTCTGACTCTTTTTGCAAATCGGGCACGACAATGTTGAGGTTGTTCCTGTCAGTTCGTTTACGACTTTTCCATCAAACATGGTCAGGTGGAACTCGTAATTGCATTCAATATATTTTCCTTCTCCAATTTGCAGCTTTGTATGCTTAATCTTGCTTATTTGTTCTTCAATGTCCTTCACCGTGGTCCTTATGAGTTCTGCCGATTCCCTTCCAAACTGAAACATTATTGGTCGGAAATAATGCACTGATGACGGAAGTGGATTTTTCCACTGTAGGGAAACATCAGGTTTTAGCCGCAAAGGAACAACAGATGCCATAAACATATTTCCGTCCGATATTGTAGCGTCATCGGAAGATATCCTTTGCTTATAAACGCTTTGTCCGGATGATCCATCGCAGCCCCATTACTTGATCAATGTCAGTTTCTCAGGAAGAATTTTCACCTCAGGAAGACTCTCCAACAACCGTTTTGCTGTATGGCCCATGAGATCCTGCAGATTGGCTTTCACAGAGACTTCCGTAAACTCCGTATGCAGTGGTCGTGAATTTATTTTGGCTGGCGTAATATGCTTGTATCCTGGTAAAACGTCAGCCCCGTGTCGCATCAAGGATGCCCGTAGTATTTTTCTTTGGAAAATTGTAAGTCCATAAACAAGGCCAGGGCTTCTTCGGAACCATACTTTTTAATGTGTGCGTTTGTGGGCGTGGGAATGCTTTCCTTAATCCTTTTTAGTCGCAGTGGGCTTGCATCAGCAACAGATTTTGTAATCTGCGACCTAACTCTTTCACTATCCTTTGTATATTTAATAGACAGCGCGTCCGATAAATGCTTCGTGGTCAAGTCATTGGCAAGTTTCCTCTTTCTTGTGAAAATTGAACACTCCTCAATACTTTTTTGGTCCTTCCTTTTGCTCCCCTGGTTCATGTGGTGGGTTTATCTACTGCCAATATATCCAGGATGGTGTCTTCATTAAGCCAGTCCTCGTATTTGGAGTTGAAGTTCTGAATGGTTCGATTAGATATCACCTATTTTGCCTTAATATTTGCATATATCAGATAAAAATTATTTTTTATAATTTCGCTTCTCCCATTATTTCCGTATAAGCTATCAAGTTCTTCTAAAGCAGCTTTCGTGAAAAACTTTGGTGTGGTTGACCTTCTAAACAGTTCAAATAGTTTTAAATTGTTAAACGCCATGGTTTCAGTACTTGTTGCGCCAACTTTCAGTCGTAGACTAATCCAGGCATTATGCTTATTTTGCAATATATAGGCTTATGCTACCATGTCTAAAAATTTACCTGTTCCCTGCATACATATGGATTTAGGCTGAATTTTGATATTATGCTCGTGTCTAAATAATATTTGTGCCTACCTGGAGGGACCATAAGTCAATATTGTTCTTGACCATTTGTACTCCAAAGTAATTTTTAAGTGAGGTGCGTACCTGCGAATTTCAATGAGTAGTTTTTTGTGCATCCTGTGTCTGTAACAGAATATTGGGAGTAGACTTTGGCAGAGGCTCACAGGTAGACAACCGACTTAAAATGCAATTTTCAAACTATTACATCAAACTACTGTCAGTCAAAACATGTAAGGGATGCACGCCATACAATTTCTGCAACCATGTCTTTTTAACCTTTTTTACCTCTAGAAGCCAAACGGGCACGTACGGGCAGATAAAACCTTTTGAATTATGTAAAGAAATAATCAAAGAACATGTTTTGCAGATATGGCAAATATAGAAAAATATAAATTTTTTTTATTCGATTCGTTACCTATTTGTCGTGATATTACACCTGAAATCGCAACAAATTGACTAAAAATTGTGTGTTTTTTTGAAAACCGAAAGTCGGTCAACTTTGAACGGTTATATCTTCTAAACTAAAAATGTGATATTATTAAGAGTAGCATATTTGAAATCGCTGAAAAGCTTCCTATAACATGGGTTTACTCAAAACTTCGCCGGCGCACATGAAAATTTTGATTTTTGCAACCTCGTCTGCTCTACGGGCGCCACTGTGCATTGCTTATAAATTGAATAGGCGAGGGTGGCATGTTCCAAAGACGAACTGAATTAATATAGAACTGCCACTCAGATATTAAACTTCGGTGTCTTAAGTGTATGATATCATTGGATCTTGTTGAACGTGTAAAAAGTAATTTTTCGAACAAGTAAAGCGGTGCACGTGTATATAAATATAATTTTGTGTAGCAGTAATAGCGTTCTTATTTTTATTAAATCAGTAAGAGTCACCCCATATAGTTTTTTGGAATATTGAGATATATGATCATATCTTCTTAAATTAAAAACATATCTTAATAATGCATTATACGTTGATATTAGTTTTTTTCGACTTGAAAAATCGCAACTTGCATATATTTCACATCCATTTGCGAGTAATATTCTAATCTTAAGTGGTGTAATATTCTGGGTGTTCCACAGTGTCCGTAGTATTGCAAAAGTTTTCCCTGGTCGGAGCATGTGAGAGTGGAATTAAAAGTGATACCAAGATTCCTGGCTATTAATACAATTTCTATTTTTTGATCATTAAGCATCACAATCGGCTCAAAAGGTAACTTCAAAGTTTTCTGTTCTTATTCCACACTTAGACTATTTGCCCAGTCATGAATGTGTTTCAGATCTCTGTTTAGTTTTTCCAAACAATCGTTGTTGTTGCTTAAATCACTACTTATATAGAGTTGTACATCGTTAGCATACATGTGGACATTACAGTATTGTAAATGTCGCACTAAATCGTTGATGTAAATTGAAAATAGTAGTGGTCCCAGTATCGATCCTAGTGGAACTCGTTTCAGAACAGGCAATGGACTGAAATTTTCTTGTTTGCAAATACAGATTGGCGATAGGATGATAAACATCATGACATTAAACGTGTAACTAGATAGAGAAGAAAAATTGAACAATTTAGTAAACTTCAGGCAGAGAACTTCATGATCCACAGTATCAAATGCTTTGGAGTGGTCCAGAAGAACAAGGAACGAGATATTTCCATCGTCAATTTTGCTACGTATTTCTTCAGATACATCATTAAGGGCTGTTTTGCAGCTGTGTTGGGGTCGAAATCCTGATTGCCTATTTGTCAACAAATCATTACTGTTCACGTCATTACTTATTTGAACATGGAGTAAATGTTCAAAATCGTTTGACAAATACGCTAGTATTGCAATTGGTCGGTATTCGTTGTTTGGTTTTGGGGTCGGTATGGTGTTCTTTAACAATTCGCCGCCGTTTACTTTTATATCCTTTTTTTGTTTAAAAAGTTCAAAATAACTGTAATTTTATGCTGTAAATAGTTCAAGGTACACAAAAAAAATTGCCAGTCTCACTTATAGGCTTAATTATGGTTTCACCTAAAACATTTCTTTTTTAGCTTAAACTATTTTAAACGTTAAAAATTTTTAATTCCCTTTAAAAAATAACTAACACCTTAAACTTTTTTTACACCAAAATATTTTTTTGTCGAACACATCGTGCTAAGGTCTGATAAAACCAAGATGCGATTTCATTATTTTCACGTTGATTTCACATAGAGCTCAAAATTTTTTAATTTATTTTTTTTCACATCAAAATATCTGAACCTTCAATATATTTTCACTTCAACTTTAGCCTTAAAAGTTTCCAAATTAAACATATTTTTTAACTTAAAAATTGAATTTTTACTCTTTTTCTTCCACTTAAAAATCAACTTATCTGAAAATCAGGGTTTTATACAAATTGAGATCACAGTTCAAAACAAACGAGTTTTTGGATATTTCGAATGGTAGTCTGAAGGGAGACTAAAATGTGACAATATCTGCGCTTAAAATACAATAGTGTTCAGCATTATATAAGTTTATACCAACAAACATCAAGAGATTTTAAAGGCTTAACTTTCGAATTCCATAACTGATAAGAGCTCATAACCAATAAATTAACCCGTTTAAAAAGAAAACTCTTGCAAAACTTTAGTGTTAACTATAAAATACTTTTGTGAATCATAGTCATATCTTAGTCACACATCGTGTTCATCTTCTGTAAGGTCTAAATAATGAGGCTTATACGGTCACTGCTATATAAAAGCAAACCCTAATGAGAAATATTTTATTTATATATGATGTTTTAGAAAAGAGTGCTAATGTTTGCACCCAATTGGTCAAATTATACTTAAGTGTTGTTTAACAACTTTACAACATTTAAATAATGCTTAAATAACAAAAGCAGCACTTAAACACAAACGACCAGTATTGTGTCTACTACTTAATATATGTGTGTATGTATGTGGGTATGTGCAAATATGTCTTCTCACTTGTAACACATTTCTACTTTAAACAAAGTAGATTTTATGCAAAACGTATCTTTATATTCAAAAAGAACATTTTATTCAAGAAGTAAATTTTATTCAAAAAGTACATTTTATTAAAAAGTACCTTTTATTAAAAAAGTTCATTTTATTAAAAAAGTACCTTTTATTACCAAAAAGTACCTTTTATCAAAAAGGTGAATTTTTATTAAAAAAACACTTTTTACAAAAAAAAGTACCTTTCATTACAAAAAACTACATTTTATTAAAAAAGTACCTTTTAATTACAAACGAGCTTTTAAAGAAAAATTGCCTTTTTATAAATATGTACCTTTTCTTATTAAATTACCTTTTTATAAAATGTTAATTTTTAAAAAAGTATCTTTAATAAAAAACACCTCTTATTAAAATAGTACCTTTCACTAAAAAGTACTTTTTACTAAAAATGTACCCATAATTGAAGAAAGTACCTTGTATTAAAAATCGGTTTTTATTATAGAAATACATTTTATTAAAAAAGTGCCTTATATGACCAAAAAGTCCCTTTTATTACAACAAAATACCTTTTATTACAAAAAAGTACCTTTTATGAAAAAAACACTTTTTACTAAAAGAGCACCTTTTATTACAAAAAAGTATCGTGTATTTAAAAAGCTGATTTATTAAAAAAGTGCCTTTTATGAAAAAAGTGCCTTTTATGAAAAAAAGTACCTTTTTATAAAAAGTAATTTTTATAAAAAGTACCTTTTTAAAAATTTTTGTTAAAGAAATACCTTTTTTTAAAAAAGTACCATTTATTAAAAAATATCCTTTTATTGAAAAAGTACCTTTTACTAAAGTAGTACCCATTAATAAAAAAGGACCCTTTAATAGAAAACTAACTTTGATTAAAAAAGTATCTTTTATTTAAAAGCACATTTTGTTAAAAAAGTACCTTTTATTAACAAACTGCCTTTTATTAAAAAGTACCTTTTATTATAAAATTACTTTTTCTTATAAAAAGTACTTTTTTAAAAAGTACCTTTAATAAAAAAGCACCTCTTATTAAAATTGTACCTTCCACTTAAAAAGTACGTTTATTAAAAAAGTACTTTCTAATAAAAATGTACCTTTATTTGATAAAAGTACCTTATATTAAAAAGCGATTTTTATTATAAAAGTACATTTTATTAAAAAAAGTCCCTTTTATTACAACGAAATACCTTTTATTAGAAAAAACTACCTTTTATGGAAAAAAACACGTTTTACTAAAAGAGCAGCTTTTATTACAAAAAAGTATCTTTTATTAAAATGTGGCTTTTATTAAAAAATGTATTTTATTAAAAAAGTACCTTTTTATAAAAAGTAGTTTTTGTAAAAAGTACCTTTTTTAAAAAATCTCTTTAAAAAATACCTTCAATTAAAAAAGTACCTTTTATAAAAAAAATATTCCTTTATTGAAAAAGTAGCTTTTATTAAAAAAGTACCATTTACTAAAAAGTACCTTTAATTAAAAAAGTATCTTTTACTAAATAAGTTATTTTAATTAAAAAGGTATCTTTTATTAAAAAAAAGTACATTTTATTAAAAAAGTACCTTTTATTAAAAAAAGTACCTTTTATTATAAAATTACCTGTTTTATAGAAAGTAATTTTTTTAAAAAGTACCTTTAATAAAAAAGCACTTCTTATTGAAATAGTACCTTTCAATTAAAAAAGTACGTTCTATTAAAAAAGTAATTTTTACTAAAAATTTACCTGCAATTAAAAAAAATACCTTGTATTAAAAAGTGATTTTTACTATAAAAGTACATTTTGTTAAAAAAGTGCCTTATATGAGCAAAAAGTACCTTTCATTACAACGAAATACCTTTTATTAGAAAAAACTACTTTTTATGGAAAAAACACGTTTTACTAAAAGAGCAGCTTTTATTACAAAAAAGTATCTTTTATTAAAATGTGGCTTTTATTAAAAAATGTATTTTATTAAAAAAGTACGTTTTTATAAAAAGTAGTTTTTGTAAAAAGTACCTTTTTTAAAAAATCTCTTTAAAAAATACCTTCAATTAAAAAAGTACCTTTTATAAAAAAAATATTCCTTTATTGAAAAAGTAGCTTTTATTAAAAAAGTACCAATTACTAAAAAGTACCTTTAATTAAAAAAGTATCTTTTACTAAATAAGTTATTTTAATTAAAAAGGTATCTTTTATTAAAAAAAAGTAAATTTTATTAAAAAAGTACCTTTTATTAAAAAAGTATATTGTATTAAAAAAGTATCTTTTATTAAAAATGTACCTTTTATTAAAAAAGAACCTTTAATAAAAAAAGTATCTTTTATTAAAAAAGTACCTTTTATTAAAAAAGTATATTGTATTAAAAAAGTATCTTTTATTAAAAGAGTACATTTTATTAAAAAAGTGCCTTTTATTGAAAATTACCTTTTATTAAAAAATATCCTTTTATTGAAAAAGAACATTTTATTAAATAAGTACCTATTATTAAAAAAGTACCTTTTATTAAAAAATTACTTTTTTTTAAAAAAGTACCTTTTATTATAGAAGTATATTTTATTATAAAGTTCCTTTTATTAAAAACTATCCTTTTATTAAAAATGTACCTTGTATTAAAAAAATAAATTAAAAAAGTACCTTATATTAAAAAAGTACCTGTTATTTAAAAAAAAAACCTTTTATTTTCTTATAAAAGTATCTTTCATTAGAAAAGTAATTTTTATTAAAAAGTGCCTTGGATTGCAAAAAGTACCTCTTGATTAAAAAATTGTTTTTTTTTAAGTACCTTTCTAAACGACAATATAATGTTCTAGGGTCATTCCATTGTGACTAACGTAACATTGGAAACATTTCAGCAAGCTATAATATGATGAAATACTCTAAAATAAACTCTGAAAAATGCCAATAGCTTTGCATATCATCTAAAACTAGTAAATCTAACATATCCGTATAAAAAGAATTTTAAAGGATTATTTATTTCAAAGTATTAATTCAATTTTGCTTGTGTGACTAACGTAACATTTTTGTTACCACATGAAAGATATGTTAACTTTGGCACAAAATTCTTCTGAATTTTAATAATGGAAAAATATATAATTAAGTATAGCAATGCATGATAATGTTAAGTATGTAGTAAGGACAGTTTTAATGTGATAAATAATTAATAATAAACATTTATTGATTTTTTTATAATTTTATATGTGTGACTAACGTAACGTGACGAACGTAACAATTGGATCTTGAACTCAGTCACAACCTCTTGAGACTCCAAAAGCTAAAATAATATATTACAAATGTTCATTAATTGATTTTATACACACACAATAATACCATAGATGACAGAGAAAAACTTTTTAAGAAATTAATTAAAATAATTATGAATATTACCTACTTTTTTGTCCAAACTCTCTAGAAAATGTTTTGAAAACTAAAAATGAAAAAAACACTTATTTTTTCATAAAATATAAATGATTTTTATCAATTAAACAAGAAAAATTCAGCTTTATTGAATGAAAATTTATATAAAAATACAAAAGAAAAAGAAACATTTGGATACTGAGATAGAGATACAAGAATTTAATTTAAACGTAGTCCTTTCTTATAATTTTTATATAGGAAAATAATGTTCCTTCTAGTTTCGTAGTTTATTTGGAAAGGTAAGTTTCCCACTAGCTGGATGGGACCAGATAAAATCAATTTTTTTTTTACCATTTGCACATCATCTATTCTTGGCCACTTAAAACCTATATCAGTCTCATGCAAGAACTTTATTTTGCACATTTCTGAGTTTTTATCAAACTCAATTATTCTACCAATATACCAATTATCATCATAAAATATACTGTAGTAATTCCCCAATTCAATAGAAATTGCTCCACCAGTTAAAGAACAATTCACTTTTGTTTTCAACAGATTGGGTATAGTGCTGAGTGGGATTTCATCTCCAGTGTTTAAAAACATGTCAACGCTAAACGAGCTTGTTGTTTTCCTCAAACAGTGACAAGACTGTATACCCTTCAGTTCTTCTATGGACTCAAATCCATTTTTGATATCAACCAGTTCTTGTAAGATTTCTTTTTCTTCAATAAAAAGGCATGTTATATTTGTGTCTGATCAGTTTGCTACTTCTTTAAAAAATTCAAATGCATTTTTAATTATTGTTTTTCCTTGCAACACCTTTTTCCACACATGCCGCTTCAAAACAGCCTCTATGCCATCATGTGGCCCTTTTCCGTGGTACGAAGCACTGAAGCTCCATTCAACATATAACGCATCAGAAAACATCAATGATATGCTGTACCTGTTCTTAAAATGTGCTGCTGCACTATCTGACCATATGATATGCTTGTAATTTTTAAATTCACCGATTTTTTAATGTCTTCAATTATTGCTTTATTGAAACCTTTAACAATCGCAGAAGTGTGCCGATTGTAATCGGATATCACAGCATAACATTTAGTTTCCAAATCTTCATCTTCTATTCGTCGGAAATAAGCTACCGCAGTGTAGGCTGTTACAGATAAATCTTGGTCAGTCTTCCAGTGAGCAGCCATCACTTCATTCTGGTGTTTGATTTGGTAATTTTGAGAGAAGTCGATCTGCATTAACAGCTGACCTGGAAGTAAACTGTCCTTTTGTTTTCTGATCTCTTTTGCTTGGCGACTGATATTATAGATATGCTTTAAGAGGGCGGTTAATTGTGAAACCAGCTCTTCAATGAATTTTTTAGCTTCTAGAACATTTTCTTCTAATTTTCCTTTGTTTCATTGATTTACACACACCTTATCTTCATTTAAATCCAATTCCTCATCAATGAATTTTTTAATTTGCATCGGGCAATTTTTACAATTTTGTTTCATACAATCAGCATTATTTTTATTGCAAATAATTAAATCAGTTATGCCATTTGCGGTCTTAATATTATTGTTTTTCCATTTGCACACTTTTAGAAGAAAGGCAAAATTTTCACAATATGGGCAACAGCAAACTTCTTGATCTTTACATCCGGCAGTTTCTACTTCTGAGATTCGAAGCTCACAAAACTTTGACAAACCTATTTCAATATTAGGATGATAAATTTTGAACAATTGAAAAGTATCTTTTAAGTTGTACATTAGTAGCCGTTTCTGCAAAAGTGTTCTTTTATTTGTCTCTGGATTTAAAACTGATTTAACATCTTTTTTCCTGGAAGTTGTCTGGAAATATCATCTCGATAGTAAAATACTTTTACACACTCTTTAGTACCTTTAGAAAGGCCATAATTCTTTACAGGTTTTGTTGATGGACTTATAAGCCCCCAAGTCTGAAGCTATTTTCTCCACAACTGCTTGCTTTTTATTTAAATGGTGCGTGGTAAAGAAAAAGAAATTCTTCTCACCGCTTTTCCTAATGATTGTGATGTTGAATATGCTTTGTTTGTAGCCTGTTGGCTCAAAGAGGACTCAGACATCTTTTTCTCTCTCATTTTTCTCATTCTCAGTTTTGAAGCTTCAGCTTCTTTTTTCTTTAATTTCTTATCTTTTCTTTTGAGTCATAAAATTTTCATTTCATTCTTTGCTTTAGCTCTATCTTCAAGCTTTTTAACCTCACTCTGCTTAGCCCGACTTTTTCTTTTCCTTTCAGCCTCGCTTGGTCGGTCCATTTGTTAGCAGAGAAAAATACTTGTTTTCTATGGTATAGATAAATTGTGAATGAAATTTTATTTTCTCTATTTGACTAAAAACTAAGATACAAATCAATGCATATGTGTCTATAAAAACAGAAACATAACAGTGTTTTATTGCAAAGTATGAATGAATATATTTATAAACAATTTGATTCTCAACACCATTTTAATTTCTGAAAAAGAAAAAAGTTGTACTTTACAATATCTTAAAATACTTGAAGATATTTTAAAAAGTTGATCTGATTTTAAAGAGTCAAAAATTATGTGACTAACGCAACAAAAATATTTTTTACGTTAGTCACATTTGCTGTGTTACGTTAGTCACAGCTCTAAATCCGTAACAAATTCTACTACTTTAAAATTTTTATATGATTCTTATAACTTAACTAATAGGTTAAGAAAATTAAGAAAATAAAAATTCTAAATGCATTATTTGTCATCTAAGAGAAAAAAACTCAGAATTTTGTGACTAACGTAACAAAGAACAGCTTGCTAAAATTTAATGTGAAAAGTATACATATCTCTTCAGATATTCAAAATTTATTTTCTATATAGGAAAACAACAGTACTAGTTTCCATAAAATGTGTTCATTGTACAGGAAAATTGCGTTTAACTACCTAATACAGTTGTGAGCATAAGTAGAAAATATAGGCTTAAAAATCATTACAATCAGGCATGTGTTCTTAACCAAAATACAACTCCAAGCAGCCATTTTTGGCAAGTTCTGTTGCCAGATTCAGAAACTAAAGATAATATAGAAACAAAATATGTATCACAATTGCAGTTATAGCGAAAATATTTTTTGAGGTCGGAGGTAACATTTTTCATGGAATGACCCTCTACCATTATTCACTTGTTCGATATCCTTAAAGCCAAATTATTCCATATATTTACAAGTTAAGTAAAATTTCTTTAAGCAGATACCGTGGTTGAGTGTGGTACTCTTAATTTAACTGAAACTTTTTCTTGAAAATTACCTTTTATTAAAAAATATCCTTTTATTGAAAAAGTACATTAAAAGTATTATTAAAAAAGTACCTTTTATTAAAAAATTACCTTTTTTTTTTTAAAGTACCTTTTATTATAAAAGTATATTTTATTAAAAAGTTCCTTTTATTAAAAAATATCCTTTTATTACAAATGTACCTTGTATTAAAAAAAATAAATTAAAAAGTACCTTTTATTAAACAAGTACCTTTTATTTAAAAAAAAAAACCTTTTATCAAAAAAGTACCTTTTATTATAAAAGTATCTTTCATTAGAAAAGTAATTTTTATTAAAAAGTGCCTTGGATTGCAAAAAGTACCTCTTGATTAAAAAATTGTTTTTTTTAAGTACCTTTCTAAAACAGCAATATAATGTTTTACCATTATTCACTTGTTCGATGTCCTTAAAGCCAAATTATTCCATATATCTACAAGTTTAAGTAAAATTTCTTTAAGCAGATATACCGTGGTTGAGTGTGGTAATCTTAATTTAACTGAAACTTTTTCTTTAATTTTAAAACGTTCTGCTTTTATATTATATGAAATCCATCGTCTAGTTATGGAAGGTACCAACTAATTCTACTTTGTTAAGTAGTTTAGTGACCCAAAAATGTATAAACAAAAACCTTTTTGAGTTAAAGCAACCAACAAATTCTTACAATCTTCTCCTTTTATCGTTAAACACTGTTTCATCGTTTTTCTCATACATTAAAATGTAGTTATTGTTAAGTATTATTCACTTTTATTTCCTTCGTTTAGTTAGGTACCTTATGTATGAGTTGTGAATAGTTGTTAGGAGAAGTAGACCCTTTTAGTATGAGATTAGGGTGGAACTTATAAACTTTTAGAAATTTAAGTCTTCTTAAATAAAGTATATATATTTCATTAAAATTTGGCCTCTAATAGGCAATTCGTCTCTGTCCTTATAAATATATCTAAAAATTTTGTGTATTTAAAGGAGTATGATGTTTAAGTTAAATAAGTGTCATTCTAACCAAGAGCATTTCGAGTGTTGTTGCTAGTGGCAGTATGCATTTTTCATACGCTTGTGTGAACTTAATTCCAGTTACATTCTATTCTTTATGAGTTCCAAAACTTATATAGTATACAGTTCAGTTCCAGAACACCAAAGTCTTTTAGAAATATATTGTTTTTTTTTTTTGTATATTTGTATTTTCTGTTTTATATGTGAAAATATATGTTGTGGGAACAATGTAGAATAAAACTAAATTTTAAGCTTATAATGGACTTAATCATCTTTTGTGGTGCTAAGCTACAAGGTTATACTGAGCCACATGAATGATAGAGATGGTGTTGATTGCGATGGTGATAGCGGCTGGTAGCTATGGTAACTAGTTGAAGAATAGGTGTTGTTAAGCCTTAGCTTAGTTTTGTTTTTTTATATTACTTCTTTTAGTTCATCCAGTGCTATAAGGTATATTTTTGGTTATGGTTGTTGTAGTTTGCAATCAAAATCCATCGTTCCAGGAAAAATTTCCAAAAAAAATATTTTTTTTTTATATTTTATGCAATAAGATGATGTAAAGGCTACATGGACTACAAAGCGTGATATAATTTATGGTATACTGAAAGAAATTGCTGAAAGTTATTTAGTTTTTAAGGTCAGTGTAAATTTTTTAAAATTATTTTATAAAATAAAATACGAATGTTGTTGCCGTTCTAGAGTGACTATATGATGGGTTCCATAAAAGAGTGTGAGGGCAGAAATGGTCGATAGTATTTAAACAAGGACAGTTCAATAATAAACTAAACTTGTCGCTTTTAAATTATGTTGGAAAATTTAATGCAAATTGGATCATCGAGATAAAAATTCAAATATTAAACTGCTAATGTCAAAAATATTTTATATAAAAAAATTATTATTTTCGATCCTTATCATTTTAATGATTGGCTCAAGATCAAATGTTTTTACTTTAAAATAAAGTTTGCTTTAAAATAAAGCAAAAACATTGGCACATTTGTTTCAAAAACTTGATCTATATTCTGCATGACAGGTTATACAGCTGTTTCGGGAATAGTCACCAACCAATGTTTTTGCTTTATTTTAAAGTAAACTTTATTTTCAGGGAAAAACATTTGATCTTGAGCCTGAATAATTTCAAACTCCATCATTTTATAAATTTTTTATGGATTCGATGAAATTTTGTAAGGCCGTTCTTTGCGACCTGCAAAAATTTTCTGCAAATTTTACCCTTTTGCCTCCATGGGTTCAACTTGACAAAATATTAAATATTACGCCAAACAGTGTGTCAAATGTTTAATTTTTAAGTACAAAAAAATTATAATAATTTAGCATTAAAAAAATTAAATTTAAAAAGAAAATTCCTAACTGAATATCAATTTTACATATTATTTGGATGATCTTGTAAGATCTATTCCCTGACAGCAGACTTTTTAAAGATAATTAAGAATGGTTATAGGAATGGTTACTTATTTAAGAAAATGTAAATTTTTTAAGAATATAAACTTTTTTTTGGAAAAAACTGTTTATAATGAAAGATTAAAGATTATGGACTTTTTGAGAAAATGTGCTTTTTTAAAGAAAATATGTATTTTTAAGAAAACGATTTTTTGGCAAATACACATTATTATGAAAAGGAACTTTTTAAAAATACGTCCTTTTTAAGAACAGATACTTTTTTATGGAAAGAAAAGGAAATTTTTATGAGAAGTACTTTTTTAAGAAAATTTAATTTTTTAAGAAAGTGTACTTTTTTTATAAGAGGTACTTTTTGGGGAAAAGGTACTTTTTTAAGAAAAGTTAGTTTTTTAAGGAAAGTTAGTTTCTAAGATATGTTAATTTATTAAGTTACTTTCTTTAGAAAACGGTAATTTTTTTACGGAAAGATATTTTTAAAAAAGGTAATTTAAAACAACTAAAAAAATTATAGTCGGTCTAGACCGACTATACGATACCCTATACCATGCGTTTAGAGACCCTATCTCTCATGCCAAACTAACTGGATATAGAAAATAAGCATAAACCAAATTTGAGTGGGATTTTTATTAATTTTTTCGGCTGCAGATATGAAAAAGTTCATATCGGATGCTATATCTATATGGGGACGAGGCCCAAAAATGGACCGATCCTGACCATATTTGGTAAAGTCTCTTGTATTTTGCAAAAATATATACAAACAAAATTCGAGAAGAATCAGTGCAATATTTTTGTTTTTTGATAGATTTAAGTGAAGATCGGGAAGCAGCGCTATATGGGGCCTATGACTAAGAGTTGTCCCATAGGGATTATTTTTGGACTACTGATTAACGGATGTAATATACACATACAAACCCAATTTGACTAAGATTAATGTGATAATTTGGATCTTATGACAATTTATGTTGATTTCATAGGGGCATTTATATGGGGGCTAGGTCTGAACATGGACCGATTCTCACCAATTTCATCCCATGGCCGATAAAAGATTAAATACCAAATGTCATCAAAATATATTCATATTTGTGGCCTGCAGTTTGATTACAAGCTTTACATGGACACACAGACGGACGGACGCACGGACGGACATCGTTAAATCGAATCAGATAGTGATTCTGATTCGATCGGTATAATTAAAGATGGGTGTAGGTCAAATATTTTTGGTTGTTACAAACAGCAGCACAAAACCAATTTTACCCAAACCACATAGTGGTATAGGGTATAAAAAAATACTTTATTAAGAAAATTTACTTACATATTTAAGAAATACTTTATTAAGAAAATTTACTTACATATTTAAGAAATTCTAGTATATCCCAGCACTCGAAATTCGAGTGCAAATTCTAGGAAATATTATTTTTTCATTCAATTTTTGTCTTCTAATGTTTTTTTAATCATATATATAAAAAATTTATGAATTTTTAAATGAGCCTAAAGATATGTTAATCAATTTTAGCAATTCACAATTCAACACAGAATGTCTGATATATAATTTAAATCATTCGTTTAAACAGAGTGTAACGAATTATTATAAATATTTTATTTTATTTAATTTAGTATATTTTTAAGTCAAATTAAACACAAATTTTATCGTTTTCAGCTTCTCCTCCATATGAACTATAACTATACCAATTTTCACTCTCCTCCGTGCCCGCATATTGCTTAAAAAGGGAACTAAAAATTTACCTTCACGTATTAATATATAGATTATTTTTTAATAATGCTATGCCTATCGATTTTCGTTCCCCACGAATGAATGATACCACGGTTGAAAATTTTTTAACGGAGCTAAACCATCCACAAATTTATGACATATTTATCTTTATCGATTGAAATGTCTTCAATTTTTTAAAATTTAATTGTGAAAACCGCAGCAAAGTCGCTTAGGACCATCCTTTATGGAAGCTAACGCAATGGGATGTATATGTTGAAAAACTGTCTTGAATTATATATTTTATCAATTAAACACATTGCTTTCTGATATGTTACAACATTTTGGTACGCTTCTGATGAACGTACTGGATTTTGAAAAGAAAGGATATAATCCATTAAAACAATTTTTATCTTGATTGGTGATTTAGGATTCTTTTCTGTCATGAAGTTCTTAGCCATGATTTTTACAGTATTTACATAAATATATTAATAGGCTAGGCGATTTCTTGTGACCGATGTTTTGTTCTACCGTTTAATACCGATTTTGACCAAACGTATATTATTTGAAAGGTATTTCTTTTTAGCCGATTTGCAGATTTACAGATTTTTAAATTTTTTCCTTTATTTTCAGTAAATTGCTTTCAAAGTTGCTACTATCACATACATAAAATTATACAATGCTATGTGTGTGTTTATTAAATTTGTTAATGTGTTTGTAATAAAGATGAGTTTGTTTTTTTGTGTTGATTCGTGAATTGGCTATAATTGTTTAGCATACTTTTAGGATCTTTATTTAATGAAAAAATAAAATTTTCTAGAATTTGCGCTCGAATTTCGAGGGCTGGAATCTGCTAGTTTACATAAATTTGCTGAAAACGATTGAGATTAAGATTAAGTTCATCCGATACAATATTTAAAACACTTTATATTTTCAGATAAAATGTCCTGTGATTGTTAATTATAATACGCATTTTCATTCCAAGTTATTGTTTTCTATCGCTCCGTCTCTTTGTTGTTAAAATTGTCTTTAATTTTCGTATATATTTGAAAATTATATTTGAATTAAGCAATTATTTTGAATTGGCAGAGAACAGATTTGTTAAAACGATTGCCTGAACAAAATATTCACAAAATATTCAATTGTACTTTCAACGTCTAGATTAATATTTATTCGTATTTCCATTAATGAATATAGATATTCAAGTAGGTTCTCTCCTTCATTTAGTTGTCTAGTTCTCAAAATTTTGTGTACTTCACACGTCGATAGACTTTGACGGAACTCTTTCATTAACGAATTTTTTAAAGAATTCCAATCTATAGTATTGTCCTGAAATCTTACCGTGCAGTATACGTTTTGCATATATAAACTTTTGAGTATCTAACCAGTGAACAGTCAATGCTGTCCCCTCAAAATCGACTAACCCTGTCGAAATATCTGGCGAATTTGTATCACTAAAGAAGGAAATGATATTTTGTATAATCCTAAGTGTAAATATCGAACTACATAAATTTACTGCATGACTAGCTGCTATCGCCTGTTCTTATTTTGTAATTGTGTCAATGTTGGACTTAAGAAAAACTATCTATACCTTGAAAATCGACTGAGTGCCGAAATAGTCGAGCAGTCCCAAATATCCTAGTTTCCGTCTCACAAATTATACCATCGCACTCAGAATTGACCTAGTATCCAAACTTTTTAAATTATAATTGAAAAAATTTTTTTATAATATAACAAAACTAAAAAATAAGTTATAAATTGGCTGCGTTCTCTATGCAATTTTCGTTATATCTATTTTATATAGAATACATTGAAAATTTTTACTCCTCTTTTAAAGATTTCTTTAATCTTTAGATCTATAGACAGTTCGCTTTATTACCCATGCATACCTTCCAAATAACTCACTCATTCTTCTCGAATCTTCTCTCGTCTACTTCTTTTCCAAATTTCCTTTGGTATTTCTTTTCCAAACTTTCTTGACTACTTCTTTCCAGAATCTCTTGCCTATCTGTTCCAAATTCTCTTGGCTACGTATTTACAATGTTTTTCCTTGCCTTTTCTTTTCGAAATTCTCTTAGCTACTTCTTTTCTAAATGTCATATGTAAATTAAACACTTTTTTCTTGAATTTAATTTTTTATTTTATTTGGCGAATTATTATTTGTTAAGCACACGAGTTTATTTTTAATGTATACCCTCTACACCAGTATGCAGAGAGTATGTATAAGCCTGCCATTCCTTTATTAATAATACAATATAATCTGGACCCCATAAAATATATTTATTCTTAATCCATATAACAAGCGGCGATGATGTAGAAATGTCCGTCTGACCGTCTGACCGTCTGTGGAAATCACGATCACGCCCTCAAATGGTTAACTAGGTTACTCATTTTTAGTGAAAATGATGTGTTAACATCGTGAGAAGGTCGCTATTTAAAGTCATTAAAATCAGTTCAATAGGTCCAAAGATTTCAACCAAATTCTAGAAAAACTTGAAAAAATATGATTTTTCTGTTGTTATTCTAAATTTGTAATTTATGTGTGATAGCTGTAATTGTTGATGTTTTTGTGCTAATGTTTGTAGCATTTCCTTAATGAGAGTGTATGTACCGTTATACTCCACGAAGTAAATACGCCAATATGAGAAAAAAATAATATAAAAGTAAATTTTCGTAAAAAAGTACCCAGTTATTTAAAACAAAAATAAATAACTGTTTATAAACTTAAATAAATTTAATTTAAAAAATTATTTTTTTTTTGTTTTTTTTTTAAGAACTCGAAATTTGAACTTATGGACATAATACAATTTTTTGTTCATTTGAGAATATTTGCAATTTCCCTAATTATGAGATTTACTCCAAAAAAATGTTTCAGACGGTGCAAATCTGTAAATTTGGTGGACAGCTAAAAAGAAATACCTTTCAAATGAGGTACGTTTAATCAAAATCGATTATTAACTAAACATTTTATATCGACCACAAGTAATTGCCTTGCTTATTAATATTATAGATGGATTATAGATGCACATAACTCTTGTTTGGGGTCTATATAGACCACGGATGGTGACAGTTTTTTTAAGAACTCGAAATTTGAACTTATGGACTTAATACAATTTTTTGTTCGTTTGGGAACATTTGCAATTTCCCTAATTATGAGATTTACTCCAATAAAATATTCCAGACGGTGCAAATCTGTAAATTTGGTGGACAGCTAAAAAGAAATACCTCTCAAATGATGTATGTTTAATCAAAATCGATTTTTAACTAAACTTTTTATATCGGTCACAAGACCGATATAGATGGATTATAGATGCACATAACTCTTGGTTGGGGTCTATATAGACCACGGATGGTGGCATTTTTTTTAAGAACTCGAAATTTGAACTTATGGACCTAATACAATTTTTTGTTCATTTGAGAACATTTGCAATTTTCCTAATTTAATATTTTTTTTATACAGTTTAACATATTTTGATATTTGCTTTTTAAAAAAACTCTCAAATTAAAAAGTTTAAGTATTTTATATATCGAGGGTTTATATTCAAAAAGTGCTATGTGCAATTTACAATATATTATTATGGTTTTAATTTTCATCATCAATATTAGGATTAATTCTCAATAGATATTGTACTAAACCGATCGATGAATATTTTTAGATCCTCACACTCCTCAAAAAATTTTGTTAAAGCAGATAGCACTTTTGGAATATTAACCTTTAAACCCTCTATATATATTTGGTAGTTTTCAGATTCTATTATTTTGCCTATAAAATCACCGTAAAGAAAAGTTTATAAAAAATTATTACACGTAGACTTGACAAAAAAATTCAATAGTTCTGGCAACCCCTGCTTCAAAACAGTATACATATATGTGCATATGGAGGGCTCTTACCCTCTTGTTATTGTTAGTAACACATTTAATTATTTGACGGCTAACTTGTGAATCGATGAAGGTTGTTCGGCTTTCCCTGGTTTCCTTATATATTTTTCATATTTTTCTCAGTGTCCTTCCCCCATTGTTCAAGCCAAAAATTCCATTTCTGTTTCAATAACGCTTCAAGCAACGTTTGTTGGGTGTTAGACATTTGGTCATAAGTATTAAAATCTATTGTTACTTACGAAGAGCTTCTATAGATTTACTCTACTTAATGTTTCTACTCTGTAGAATAAAGCTGAATAACAATTCGGATTGTTTAAACTGCAAGTAATCATAAAACAGCATATTCTATGCAATCGCATAACAAAAGAAAATTATAATAGAACCTATTTAAATAAAATTATCTCATCTCTGTGTGTGTATGAATGTGTGTGTGTGTTTGTTTTTTTTTTCTTCTCTTCAACTCAAAGAAAATTATCAAATAAAAACCATGATAAAGTTGGTCTTATTGAGGTCGTCACTAGAACACTTTATCTGTCTGTCAGTGTGTTTGTCTGTCCCACTCTTTGTACATAAATAACGCTGTAACAGGTCATAACCTTTGTTATGATAAATCTTTAAGATTTTTTCATTGAAAAAAATTAAATAACCAAATGATTTAACCGGGTTTGGTTGTTGCTGTCAGTCAGTTTTGAATACTGTGAATATAGTCAGTTGTACATACGAGTATATATATCCGAATTACAGCCATTATCGTTGTGAACAGGCATGACTACGTTTTATTTGATGTTTTTTTTTTTATTTTCAGAACAAAACAACAACAAAAAAAGAATACATAACTAGAATGCATAATGAAAAGAAAAGGATAATGGAAGGTAATTCTCACTGAAATCGTAATAATAATCTCGTACGCTTTATTCAGAAAGCACATAATTATTATTACTACTATTATTGTCTTTGTTGGGTTGCGTACCCAGTAAACCAAAAACCCCAGCATTGGAATTTTTCTTTTCATTATTGTTATATCATATTAATTTTTTTTTTTGATAATTTATTAAAACTAGCAAAAACCAGCCCTCGAAATTTTACTGCAAATTCTAGGTAATGTTATTTTTTCAATTAATAAATAATTTTATAAGAGCCTAAAGGTATTCTAATTAATTTTAAAAACTTCACAGTTCAATACTTTTTAAATAAAATTCATTAAATTGCATTATAAATATTTGTTAAACACACAGAAAATATATAAATGGGTTTGTATTAAATAATTTTAAAGGAGCCTAAAGGTATGCTAATCAATTTTAGCCAATTCACAATTCAACACAGGGCTTTTGATATTTATATTAAACATACACACAGTATGTGTTTTATGTATGTGTTAGTAGAAACTTTATATGAGCATTACTCAAAAAAAGAATGTTTCAGACGGTGCTAATCCGTAAATTTGGTGGACAGCTTACAAGAAATCCCTTTCAAATGAGGTATATTTGGTCAAAATCGGTTATTAACTACAATGTTTATATCGGTCACATGCACATAACTCTTGGTTGGGGTCTATATAGACCACGGATGGTGGTATTCATAAGTTTTTAATTAAGTCGAACAAAAACCCAAAATTAATTAATATAGGTAATATTCTGCCAGAAAACTAAAAATTCAAAAATTTTCCATGGTTAAAAAATATTCGGAAATGAAATTCCTTTCGGGTCATTCATATATGACCCCAATAAAGCCTCAATGGTAGGCATTACTAAAAACTTATTATGGTTATTCAGAATATTCAAAAAAGTTGGTGAAGTTTTACCCAAGGACCTAATTTTAAATTATTTCGGTTTTTATGTTTGTTTTTATTAATTGTTTACTGGGTTATTATTAAGGTTAATGCTTTCTAAAGAATTTCCCGCTGGTGGTATTGCAAATGTGTTAATATTAAAATTTTTGTGCATGTGTGCTGCGCGTGTGTTTGTCTATACGTACTTTTATGAGGACAACAAAATAATAATTGTAGTTTTTGGTTGTTAGTTAATTTATCATTTAGTATGTTGTAAGGACATAACAAAATATAATGACGTATTTAAACAGCAAAATGATGTTGCTATTAATTGTGGTTATTAAATAAAAAGAATTAATGTTGCCATTTTACGTGAATACATATTGTATTCGTATATTATTAATTCTGCCTAAAGTTATTACATACAATGGATAAATATGTCATCAAGTACAAAAAACCTGAGTGATTATTTTATATTTAATTGATTCATATCAAAGTCCTTTCTAGTAGGTTTATGAGGAATTGGAAAAAAAAATTATTTCTCTTGTTGAAGAAGTCAAGATGATATAATAGTAGGCCAAAATTACTCAACGAAAGTTTTATAAATATTTCCCTCATAATTTTACTGAAAAAATTTCGCCAACTAAAAGCGCTTGAAGGGCCTGAACATTCGTTAAAAAAATCTTTTTTTGTTGTAAATTTTTCCGTATTCATCGATTGAGGGATGTTACTATAAGCGTCTTTCCGTTGGAACACGGTAATCGCCATTTCTTTTAAATCCTCTTTTTTGTTCGAAAACTTTTCCGCAAAAATTAAATTTATCAGTACATTTTTTTTTACTTGTGAATATTTTTCGCAAAATTTTTTCTTTCATTTTTTCTTTTTTTTTTTTTTTTGGCATAATAAGATTTCTTGATTTCAAAAATTTCTTTGTCCTTACACCATGTAAGCACTTGCACTTCGGGAAAGGGTCCGAAGTCCAATAGTGGTCAGAATCTAATTAATAGGAGGGAAGTCATGAATGTTTATAGAAAATAATATTTAATAAAACTGTAGAAACTAGCAGAGTCTAGCCCTCAAAATTCGAGTGCAAATTCTAGGATATATAATTTTTTCATTAAATAAAGATCCTAAAGGTATGCTAATCAACTATAGCCAATTCACAAGTCAACACAAAAAAACAAACTCATTTTTATCACATTAACGAATTTAATAAAATTTAATAAAATTTTATATGTATCTGTTAGTAGCAACTTTAAATGCAATTTACTCAAAATAAAGGAAAAATTTTAAAAATCTGTATATCTGCAAAATGGATAAAAAGAAATACCTTTCAAATAATATACGTTTGGTAAAAATCGAGGTAAAACGGTAGAACAAAACATCGGTCACAAGAAATCGCCTAGCCTATTAATATTATAGATGGAGACACGTTAAAAATTCTAACGCATGTAAATGTCACATTTTGAACGATGTATTGATATGTTTTATAGACATTTACACTGCAGATATAAATGACTCATATGCCAAATCGATTAACTCCGCTTTAAGATTGATTTAAATTTTAATATCGAGCACTGATTGAAGAGTTGCTCTAAGAAAAGATGGTGTTAATCCTTCAGAGTATTTTTTTTAATAAATCTGAAAGTTGAGTTAAACGATTTAGCAAGTTTCTAATTTGTATGTCTTTTGACAGATTTACAATAACTAGCAGAGACCAGCACTCGAAATTAGAGTGCAAATTTTAGGAAATTTTATTTTTTCATTAAATTTTTTCTTTCAATGTTTTTTTTTTTTAATCTATATTTATAAAAAAATCATGGATATTTAAATAAAATTTATAAAATTGTAAATTTTGAAGTAAAAATCATTTTTTTATATATCAATTAAGCTAGTAAGACCTATATAGTTATAATGTAAATAAAATAATAAAATGTTTAAATCTAAAATTTTATGTCCATTGTATTTTTTGTTTTTTTTTTTTTTTGTTGTGTGTAAATTCAAGTTTATATAATAGGAAAATATCATCTTACCACGTCCCTTAAAAAAGTCAACGAAAAATTTACGAAATGTTGGGAGAAATGTAATAAGAAAAACACCTTTTATTTACATTATAAATATATAGGCCTTACCAGCTTAATTGAAATATAAAATATAACCTATCGAATGGCCAAAAAACTATATTAGAAAAATCATTAAATTTCATTATAAATATTTGTTGAACACACAGAAGATATATAAACGGGTTTGTTAATAAATAATTTTATAGCAGCCTAAATGTATGCTAACCAATTTTAGCCAATTCATAAACACAAACACAGCATTGTATAATTTTTCATTTGAAGCTTAAATATGTATTTTATGTATTACTCCAAAAAAATGTACGACATAGTGCACATCTATAAAGATTATGTAAATCTGTAAAGAAGTGCCTTTCAAATGGTGTATTTTTTGTCAAAATCAGTTGGTAACTGAGAGTGTAGAATATGTCACAAGAAATTGCCTTGCCGAATTATGTTATAGATTTATTATTTGTATGTCTTTTGATAAAGTTAGAATAATATCTGACTAATTCTCAGAATCCCCAAATAATGTTAATTTTATATATACCGTACATGATTATACAGGTCTTATAATAGAATTGAACATGAACCGACTTTCGCAAATTTTGATAATCCTAATATATTTATATTTGCGGCCGCAAGTCACCTACAAAGTAAACATGAACTTACACATCAAAAAACGTACAGAGCTTGATCAACCATGAAGGTGTGTCTGAGTCGATTGAAAATATAACAAGTGTATTAAATTCAATTATACCGAATCTCCTCCAGCTGGGTTTTACGTTTACATTAATATCTGGACATATTGAACTATTTATAACAAATGTACACAAAATATTTTAAAAAATAAACAATTTGATAAACTCAATATTAAATTATTGCAACAAACACACTGAATTGTACCCGATTTACCCCATTTTAAATACCCACCTGCTCAAAATAATGACAAACAATATAATCCCAAGATTACCCAGATAAATGGTTTAGTTTTTGAATGAGTGTACTTTCAACAGGTAGGCAGACCGAGCAACAAACGGACCGACGGACGGACAGACGGTCATCGCTATATCGGCGCGAGTTGGATGAATAATATACATATGTATATATATACTTTATGGGATCGTAAATTCAGTTACAAACGGAATGATAAACGGATTTATATCCTCTGCACCGTAGTGTTGAGGGTATAAAATCATTTTTTATAGCCAAATACTGAAATTTTTATACCCTATACCACTATGTGGTTTGGGTATAATGACTTTGTGCTGCTGTTTGTAACAACCAAAAATATTTGACCTACACCCATCTTTAATTATACCGATCAAATCAGAATCACTATCTGATTCGATTTAACGATGTCCGTCCGTCCGTCTGTGTGTCCATGTGAAGCTTGTAATCAAACTACGTAAATATGAATATATTTTGATGAAATTTGGTATATAAGCTTTTATCGGCCATAGGATGTACGCTATTGCAATTGGTGAGAATCACTCCATGTTCAGACCTAGCTCCCATACAAATGACCCCTATGAAATCAACATATATTGCCATAAGATCCAAATTATCATACAAATCTTAGTCAAATTGGGTTTGTATGTATATATTACATCCATTAATCAGAAGTCCAAAAATGATCCCTATTGGACAACTCTTAGTCATAGGCCCCATATAGAGCTGCTTCCCGATTTTCACTTAAATCTATCAAAAAACAAAAATATTGCACTGATTCTTCTCAAATTTTGTTTGTATATATTTTTGCGAAATACAAGAGACTTTACCAAACATGATCAGGATCGGTCCATTTTTGGGCCTAGTCCCCATATTGATATAGCATCCGATATGAACTTTTTCATATCTGCAGCCGAAAAAATTAATAAAAATTGGTTTATGCTTATTTTCTATATCCAGTTAGTTGGGCCTGAGAGATAGGGTCTGTAAACGCATGGTATAGCGTATCGTATAGTCGGTCTAGACCGACTATAATTTTCTTACTTGTTTTATATTGAGCTCCATAAGGTTTACATTGCACCATCCACAAAAATTATTTAAATCGGACTGTAGCAAAACATGTTGAAAGTAATTTTGAAGAGAGGAAAATAGTTTGACATCATCAGCGTATAAGAGAATTTTAGAGTGTTGAATAACAGAAGGGAGATCATTGATAAATGAAGTAGAAAGTATCGGACCAAGATGACTTCCTTGTGGAGATCTGTTCGTTAAATAACATTTTAACCAGAAAACTAAAGAATTACTGAAACCCATAGAATTCAGCTTGTATAATAATAAATCATGATCCACCTTATCAGAGGCTTTACAAAAGTCGGTGTAAATTACATCAGTTTACATACGATCTCTAAATCCGTCATTTATAATTGTAGTGAGTTCCAGAACGTTGGTGATTGTAGAACGATATTTACGGAAACCGTATTGATATGAAGAAAGTATAGATGAAACTTGATGGGATAACGAGTCTGTTATAATTTTTTCTATTTGGGTATTTGGGGATTGCATTCAATTTTGCGATGCCTCTGTAGTTAGACATATTCACCTTATTGCCTGATTTATATAAAGAAATAATGTAAGATTCCTTCCATAGAGATGGTAAATATCCTGTAAGCAAGGACTGATTAAAAACTATTGTTAGTGTATAAGACAGGGAGTCAGCACAGTGCTTAAGAATATTATTTGGTATTTCATCAGGACCAGGATCAAAAGAATTTTTCAGTAGTTTCATGTTACTCATAACAGTGATGTTGTTAAGATAATTCACATTTATTATCGAAGAAGCTTTGGAAATTTCAAAAGGATATTGTACGGATTGATCAAAACTTTGTATTGAATATGTTAAAGGAAAAAAATCAGCAAAAACATTACTGATTGATAAATCATCATCGGCTGAAATTGATCAAAATTTCAAAGAATTAGAATATTCACGTTATCGACGTTTAGAATTAACAAAATTGCAAAATGATTTTGGATTCCTCTTTAAATTATGTTTCATACGAGTTAAGCCCTTTTCTTTTCAATATTATATTCTGATCTAGCAATTAAATACTGAGTAAAATCAGACGGGAACCATACATTTTGAATTTTTTATACACTTTATTCTTTCTATTTTTGAATTTAGCCAAATAATTATAATTCCATGGTGGACCCATCCTTTTACGAGTTGAAATCACAGGAACCGTTACAGATATACATGCTTTCGACGTGTTGAAAAAGCTTGTGATCATCTCATCATAATCAATAGATGAAAGGATATCATTCCAGTCAATATCGGTTAGTAAAGCATTCAATTTTGGATAATCAGTTTTCGAAAAGCAATAAACATTTTCCTTCTGATTATGCACAGGATTCTTAATTGGTAAATTGAATGAAAGCAAAATAAGTAAACTTACTGTTGGACGACAACGGTCTTCTTTGTATTTAAATTTTTAACTTACCCGGAGGGTCTCATGCGGGGCACCCGCAGATTGCAATAAAACTTGATATATTATTTAAAAAAAAAATTATCGCCTTTATTTACTTCCAATACTATGAAAACCAATTTTAAATGTTTCATTTGTCTTCTATTACTTTTCCTAATTTTTCATCATATTTATAATAACAATGACAAATTTTAGCTTACAATAATTTTTTTTTTAGATGAATACTCCATTAAACTTATATAGTGAAATCGATATTTGAATCTTTCCCGAAATAAGAAAAGAATTAAAAATATACATATATTTTATATACAGTTAGGTTTTTTTTCTGTATAACTAAGAAAAGAATAATGAAAAGATTTAAAATTATAAATATTAAGAATTAAAAAAATTTTTCATGGTATTGAAATTTTAGTTAAGGAGGTACCCTATTCTATTGTATAGGCCTTCCAAATGGCTTTCATATAATGTACAATTTATATGTGGCTTGGATCAAATGTGAAAAATCAGAAACAAAAAAACAGGATTTTTTTTGTACATATTTTGAAAATAAAAGCAATACGGTGTGGACCACTGTGCAGAGGCTATATATAGGTTATATCATTTATAGCGCATCGACAGATGCATTTGCGACCCCATAAAGTGTATATATTCTTGATTCTTATAACAATTTGAGTCGGTATATCGCTTTCCGTCCGCCCGTCTATCTGTTGAAATCTCGCTCATTCATTTACCTTCGTAAAGTTATGGTAGTTATTGTTCGCCATTATTTCGAGCAGGTTGATATTGAAAATGGGGAAAATCGGGCATCATTGTTCCGAGATATGTCCAAAAAGATGAATACACTTCTAACAAATTTCAAAGTTAATATCATATTATTGCTTTTAAAGATATTTTGTTTACATTTTTTTATAAAAAGTTCAATAAGTCCAGATATTAATGTAAATGTAAAACCGATGTGGAGGGTACCAAACATTCACCACAGCAAAATTTGACACTCGTATTTGTTTTTATTCTATAGCATGTCCCAGTTTCATTGCTATCTGCGGGTGCCCTCCATGAAAACATCCTCCTAAGTTCAAAATTTAAATAGGTCAAAATATTTAAAACCATCGTGGTAATTCGAAAACGTCTTTTTTACGGGATTATCTAATTTGTTAACATCTTATTTCATCAAAGTTGTTCGGTGTGTTCTCTTTTTGGAGTCTTTTGGATCAAAATTAAAATACATAAATAAAATGTCATATGAAACCCGAAATAGGAAGAAACCGTGAAGTCCGCGCATGTCTTTTTATACCCTATACCACTATGTGGTTTGGGTATAATGACTTTGTGCTGCTGTTTATAACAACCAAAAATATTTGACCTACACCCATCTTTAATTATACCGATCGAATCAGAATCACTATCTGATTCGATTTAACGACGTCCGTCCGTCCGTCCGTCTGCAAACTGCAGGTCGCAAATATGAATATATTTTGATGAAATTTGGTATTTAATCTTTTATCGGCCATGGGATGAACGCTATTGAAACTGGTGAGAATCGGTCCGTGTGCAGACCTAGCCCCCATACAAATGACCCCTATGAAATCAACATATATTGCCATAAGATCCAAATTATCATACAAATCTTAGTCAAATTGGGTTCGTATGTATATATTACATCCATTAATCAGTAGTCCAGAAACGATCCCTATTGGACAACTCTAAGTCATAGGCCCCATATAGAGCTGTTTCCCGATCTTCACTGAAATCTATCAAAAAAGAAAAATATTGCACTGATTCTTCTCAAATTTTTTTTGTATATATTTTTGCAAAATACAAGAGACCATACCAAACATGATCAGGATCGGTCCATTTTTGGGCCTAGTCCCCATATAGATATAGCATCCGATATGAACTTTTTCATATCTGCAGCCGCAAAAATTAATAAAAATCCCACTCAAATTTGGTTTATGCTTATTTTCTATATCCAGTTAGTTGGGCCTGAGAGATAGGGTCTCTAAACGGATGGTATAGGGTATCGTATAGTCGGTCTAGACCGACTATAATTTTCTTACTTGTTTCTTTTTTGTTTTTAATTTTCACAGTATTATGAATAACTTTACCTAAATTTTATTAGTTAAAAGACATCTTAAATATCAATAATATAGGTAAGGCGATTTCTTGTGACCGATAATTTGTTAAACAGTTTTCTCCCGATTCTGATCAAACGTATCTTATTTGAAAGGTATTTCTTTTTAACTGTCCACCAGGTTTGCAGATATTAAAATTTTTAAATTTTATTGGAGTAAAATGCATTTAAAGTTGCTACTAGCACATACATAAAATTATAGATTGCTATATGTGTTTATTAAAGTTGCTAATGTGTATGCAAAAAAAAAAAATGAGTTTTTTTTCTTCAGTCGCAATAATAATTGTGTGGAATTGAAAAATAATATTGGACATACACCAATAACGCAATCAATATTTAAAAAGTGATGAATTGTAAATTGTCTTACAAAGTAATTTTTTAAATGAAAAAATAAAATTTCCTAGAATTTGCACTCGTATTTCGAGGGCTGGAATCTGCTAAGTACTGAATTTTATGCTTGACTATGAATTTTTATTGATCACCTAGGAACCATTAAAAACTCATTCACTAAATTTAGCACAAGTGAAGAGAACACAATTACTTACAACAAATGTGTGTATTTTTTTTTTTTTTTTTTTGAAAAATATTGAAAATATCACATTTTAAAATATTCCATCAAAAAAAGTTTCATCACGTAATAATGATTTTTCACCTATCGCAAATAAAATGTTGGTATTGTAATGGTAATGAATAAAGAAGGATTAGAATTATAGGTGAATAAGTATTGAAGATACACGCAAATATCCTAGAACACGTTAGTGAGATTTTAGACATTTTGTACTAACGAAGGCGCCATAATGCAGCAATTGTCAGAACTAGAGATCCAAAATATTTGTTAGTTCAGTAACATAGCACAACTATGTAAAATTTTATTAAATTCTAAGAGGGTGAGGGCATTTTTTCGTTAATTTACAATAAAAGTAATATTTCCTAACGACTAATATATAAGAATTCACAAAAACCTTTGCTAAAATATCAAAGTTTATCGCTTGCTAAATCTTTCAGTATTTATTAAAGGAATTCCATTTTTTTTTTAAACTAATATGCATAAAATATCTTAAAATATAAACTTAAGATCAATCAATATTCCTCTTTGCACTTCAAATTTTTGTTAGCATCCTTGTAAATAATTTCGAAAAGTTTACAAACAGAATTTAACCAACATACAAGTTTATTTAAGTGAATTTCATAAACTTATAAAAAAAAATACATTTTTTGATACAAAAAGAAAATTGTAAAGTAAGCATGCTTGGAAGTAAATAAGTTATTTAGCAGAGCTTGAGTGGAATTTGAACTTTCGCTTTACATTTTCGCCATTTAATTTATTAATACACAGTTGCATTCATTCAAATGAATTAATGAGAACGTAGGTTAAATAAAAACAAGTAAGAAAATTATAGTCGGTCTAGACGGATTATATGATACCCTATACCATGCGTTTAGAGACCCTATCTCTCAGGCCCAACTAACTGGATATATAAAATAAGCATAAACCAAATTTGAGTGGGATTTTTATTAATTTTTTTAGCTGCAGATATGAAAAAGTTCATATCGGATGCTATATCTATATGGGGACTAGGCCCAAAAATAGACCGATACTGACTATGCTTCGTAAAGTCTCTTGTATTCTGCAAAAATATATACAAACAAAATTTGAGAAGAATCAGTGCAATATTTTTGTTTTTTGATAGATTTAAGTGAAGATCGGGAAGCAGCTCTCTATGGGGCCTTTGACTAAGAGTTGTCCCATAGGGATCATTTTCGGACTACTCATTAATGGATGTAATAAACCCATACAAACCTAATTTGAGTAAGATCTATATGACAATTTGGATCATATGGCAATTTATGTCGATTTCATGGGGGTCATTTGTATGGGGGCTAGGTCTGAACATGGACCGATTCTCACCAATTTCAATAGCTTTCACCCTATGGCCGATAAAAGCTTATATACCAAATTTCGTCAAAATATAGTCATATTTGCGACCTGCACTTTGATTACAATGTTTACATGGACACACTGACGGACGGACGGACGGACATCGTTAAATCGAATCAGTTAGTGATTCTGATTCGATCGGTTTAATAAAAGATGGTTCTAGGTCAAATATGTATTTTGATGAAATTTGGTATATAAGCTTTCATCGGCTATGGGATGAACGCTATTGAAATTGGAGAGAATCGGTCCATTTTCAGACCTAGTCCCCATACAAATGACCCCTATGAAATCGACATAAATTGCCATAAGATCCAATTATCACATAGATCTTAGTCAAATTGGGTTTGTATATGTTTATTGTATCCATTAATCAGTAGTCCAAAAATAATCACTATTGGACAATTCTTAGTAATAGGCCCCATATAGAGCTGCTTCCCGATCTTCACTTAAATCTGTCAAAAAACAAAAATATTGCGCACATTTTTCTCAAATTTGGCTTGTTTATATTTTTTTTAAATATAAGTAACTTTACCAAATACGGTCAGGAGCGGTCCATTTTTTGACCTAGTCTACATATATATGAACTTTTTCATATCTGCAGCCAAAAAAATTAGTAACAATGCCACTCAAATTTGGTTTTTGCTTATTTTCTATATCCAGTTAGTTGGACCGAAAAGATAGGGTTTCTAAACCATGGTATAGGGTATCGTATGGTCGGTTTAGACCGACTATAAATTTCTTACTTCTTTTAAAATTGAAATTGAAATTTAAAATAATTAAAAAAAAAATAATATTTTAGAAATCTTAAAATGTTAAAATTTAAAAAAAATTTTTAATAAAGTTTCATTATTAATGATTCCGTTTCCAGTAATTTTATAAACCAAGCAACCTACTCTATTAAAACTCTGTTAGGTTACGACGAAATATTTATCTATGTGCAACTTATAGAAAAAGTTAAAGGTTAAATTCTTTACAAAAAAAAACTAAGGTTAAATTATATCTTCTTTGTATTCTTGCAATTTACCTTATTTACTTTAGCTATGAAAAAACTTAATTGAATTGAAATATTTGCAACTAAAAGCAACTTCTATGATGTTTCAACCGCTCAGCCACTCATTGTATGTCGGTCTATAGACATAAGAACTTAAGCCAGCGTATTTCTTAAGCTGAATTTAATGCATCAGCATCCCGTAAGTGGATTATGTTATAATAGCAAAAGTTTTCTAAATGCTAACGAGAATCTCAAATAGATACTATTTAACCACAGTTTTGTAGGTGGATAAACTTTAAATTCTTATTACACAATGGAGACAATTAAAATGCTGGGTGGAAGTTATTTTGTTTTAAAATAATTTTCATATCTGATTGAGTTAGAAATATAAATTCTGACTCAAGATCAAATATATAAGTAAAAAAAAAGTTATTATAAAATAAGTTAGAAAATTATAGTCGATCTAGACCGACTGTAGTATACACTATATCATTTTGACAAAGTTTCTTGGTTCAACGTTGCTGAAGCTATAACTGTATAATGAAAATAAGCATAAAACAAATTTTAGCGGTATTACTATTAATTTGTGGCTTGCAGATATAAAAAAGTTTATATCTGATGTTATTTTTATAAAAAAATGGGCCGATCATGACCTTATTTAGTAAAGTCTCTTACTTTTCTCAAATACGTATATAAACTAAATTTGGAAAAATGTATGCAATATTTTTGATTTTTGCTATGTTTAAAAATGGTCCCTGACATACACATGCACCCTAGTATACACACATGGACCGTATTTTATCGACTTAAAATGATAATTTCGAGCTTAGACTATTTTAGTCCTCTAATGGCGACTAGGTCTGAATATGCACCGAAACAACAAATTTCATTAAAATATATTCATATTTGAGACCTGTAGTTTGATAGACCTGTAGTGATTCTGAGTCGATTGGTATAATCAAAAATGGGTCTAGGTCAAATATTTTTGGTAATTACCAACATCAGAATAAATTTCGTTACACCCTCACAACATAGTGGTGAGGGTGTAATAAAAATACAAAAAAAGTATTTATTTCTCAATGCAGTCTTCTCCAGCTCAATAGACTTTGTCCAAAATTTCCCTAGTTTAATTATTGCTCGCAAATAATCGGATTTCTCAAGATTTTGAAAATATTCATTTATTTAATTAATGATTCCATCGTTAGGCTAAATTTCTTTCCAGCGATGTCCATCCGCCTATCCGTCCATCCATCTGTGAATCCCTGTAAACCTTTTAATCAAAAGAAAGGCCGCAAATATGAATATATTTTAATTACAGTTAGTATATAATATTTCATCGCTATTGCAATTTGTGGAAATCGGTGCATTTTCAGACCTATTACTAATGCAAATGACCCCTATGAGATCGACTTAAGATCCATTAGATCCAAGTTATATAGATCTCGGTCAAATTTGATTTGTGCCTGTGTATTATACTTAATAATCAGTAGTCCAAAAATAAACAATGTAGGGCATTTCTTAGTTACAGTACCCATATAAAGCTGCTTCCTGTTCTTCACTTAAATCCATCCAAAACCAAAAATATTGTACACACTTTTCTCAAATTTGGTTTCTATATGTTTTTGCATAAATTTAACTACTTCACTAAGTAATGTAAGGATTTTTTCGACTTATGCCCTATATAAATATAGCATCAGATATGAATTTTTAAATACCTGCACCTCAAATATAATTTTCTGTATACAATTAGTTGGACTTAGACCCTTTTTCTAAACACATGGTATAGTGTAATGTATAATCGGTCTAGACCAACTATAATTTACTTGCAATTTTTAACTCTACTAATAAACATTATCCGGTTTAAAATTATTAGTTTGAGGGGCTCTTTGAGGACCTTAAAAGTTAAAATTTTGTATTTCCCGAGTTCAATCGAGAAATTTAGGATAATTGACCAAAAACAAAATCCGCAAGGAAATTATGCATATGTGTTTGAATCTCTCCGTGACTGTGCGTGAGTTTGCATGATTATTTTAAAATTAATGTTTGGTTACAACAAGTCTATAGACCAAGTTTCAGATTTATTGCATGAGAGGATGTGGGATTTAAATCACTCCATGACTGCTCGTGACTATGCGTGACTATCTTTAAGATAATATTTGATGACAACAAGTCTGTGGACCAAGTTTCAGATTGATGGGATGAGTGGAAATGGGGTTTAAACCACTCCGTGACTGTGCGTGACTATCTTAAAATTAATCGTTGGCCACAGCAAGTCTATGGACAAACTTTCGGATCGATCGAATGAGGGGAAGTGAGGCTTTGATCTCTACGTGACTGTGCGAGACTATGTAAAAATTAATTTTTTTTACAGCAAGTCTATCGATCATGTTTCAGATCGATCGGATAAGAGAAAATGGGTTTTAAAGCACTGCCGACTGCGCGTGACTATGAGTCACTGTGCGTGACTATCCCAAAATTAATCTCTAGTCACAACAAGACCATGGGCCAAGTTTCAGATCAATTGGATGAGACAGACAGACAGACATTTCAATGAAATTCGACCAAAAAAAATTAATAAAAATCGAAGTAAGCTTCAAATGAATACCCATCTAAAATTCATTATATTTAAGCGTAAAATGAAATTGAACTCCATCATGCAATTTCCATACTTTGGTACAAATCTCATTTTTAAAGGGAATGATTGTTACCGCGGATAGTTTTCTTAAGAAGGCTAGAGCTCTTCAAAAATAGTTTATGAAAAATATTTTGGGACAAAAGTATTTAAAAATGTCAGAAATAAAAAACAAACGTTTTAAGTGAAGCATCCTAATATACACCCATACAATGTTTTGAAAAAAAAAGCACTTTCTTGAATTAGTTCACTAAGTTGGCATAACATTCACCGTTTAACCCTTTACCCTTTTGAAGGCAATCCATGTGAATTATACCGCCTACATATCAAAGAACTGTATCCATGACTTAGTTGGCCGATAAGCTAACAGTACCGTTATCAGGCATCGCTTTGTCCGGAGAGAAACATTATATAGATTGCTGTTTGGTCTCCGGTGAGTTGTAGTGGATTCATGTTTTATCCACCGTTAAAAATGGCGCACAGTGGACCATTTGACGAGAAGGCGGTCAAAAATCTATAACTTTTGACTGGATTGAGATTTTGATATGCGGTTTCTTTTGTTTGGTAAGTGAGACTTCAGCCTTTAAGTTCTGCTATAAAACGTAATTCTCGACCGAAGGGTTTCAAATACATTTTCATTTGTAGTTGAATTTTAGTATAAAAGTGAAGTGTTAAAAGGTAAAAAAAGGTGTTTTTCAATATAATGTCTTATTTTTTCAGATAATTTTACAACTAATACTTTTTAACAATTTTTTAAGTTAATTTTTTCAGAAAATGCCAAACTTTGGCCCCCGTAAACTTTTTAGCCCTAATGTGCACAAGGGCCAAAGGTTTTTTTTTTTTTTTAAAGATCCCGAGTTAAAATATAATTTATTAAGCAGCGAACGTAAAAGTTACCTTATATTGGTTCAAGATAGCGAAGTTTCAATGAAAAACACGTATGTTTTTGCTTTAGTTAAATTTTTTTATTGTCTTTTTAAATATTTCTATACCAATTTTTATGGTAAATTTATGAAATATAACAATTTTTATTGTACATTTACAAAATATATAAATTTTTAAATCAAGAAAATTTTTTAACTATATAAAAAAAAAGTGTAACTTATTGTTAGTGTAATGAAAAAGTACTTTAAATCAACCAATTTTAGTAAAAATTTCTTCTAAATAGCCTTGATTTTCATCTTCTAGAAGTTGTTTAGCTTCTTCGTCCAATTCAATAGAGGTAGTTTTCCATTTTTGACGAATGTTGGACATATATGGATCTGAAGTGCACAATAAAATAGTGATAAGGTCTTCATTAGTACAACATCTGGACATTTTCCTTGTGTTGTGCTCGCGAAAGAATCTGTATCCTTTGTTCCTTTTTTCTTGCAATTCTTCAGATAGATCTCCTATCGGTAGCATATTGTTTTGAATTATTTGTTCCTCATGTTACAAAATTTTATGAACTGTGGATGGCATATATCTCCAAGAGTATTTTTCTTATAAAGTATAGCTGTTTTACTGGCGTACTCTCCAAATTTTTTTGCATTTATCTTTCTGCTGCATTCTAGAACTTGTAATAAGATTTTGAATCGTCTTATTAATTCATGATCTACACCTGTGATAGATGCTGCAGTTTCCGGATCGGAAAAAAATCTCTTTGCAGTATTTCCATCATTTGTATTTCCTTCCCCCCTGTTTTGGTTGGTCGATTTCGCATAACCCAATTTAAGAAGATGCTTCATGAAACGTATTCTAGCATGAAGAGGGGACATTCCAAATTCGTAGGCTTCCTTAAAACTATCGTCTTCTGGTGAGGGTTGGCTTAATTGACTTGATGTCTTTTGGCATATAATGCAGCTTGACGTTGACTTTGTTCCAGTTAAAGCTTGTGCAACTTTTCCATCAATCATTGTGAGACACATTTTAGAATGTACTTCAATGTCTTGGTCATCAAATTTAAATATTACTGGTTGAAGTTCCTTAATTTGATCTTTTATTTTTTGAAATTCTTCAGTTATGACATCTTTGGTTTCCTTTTTGAATGCAAATTTTATTGGTCTGCAATACTTTGTTGAAGAAGGAATTTCATTTTTCCATATATCAATTTCTGTTGCTCTACTAGTTGACGGCTCTAAGATGCTATACCTTTTTGTTAAGCGCAATGGAACGAAAGATACCATAAATAAATTAGCATCTGATGAATTTTCGGCATTAAATTGCTCGTATTGTTTCTGACCAGAGGATCCATCACATCCCCATTTAGAAATTAGAGTAATGCTGCCATTACCAATTTTTTTTTAATGATCAGTATCAAGCGTAAATAGCAACCCTTCTGCAGTTTGTTCAAGGAGATCTTGCAATTTTCTTTCTGCTGATGTTGAAGTGATACTAATAGCACATTGTGAAGGTAAGCATTCTTTTTTGGCAGAAACTAAATCTCGATACTCTGGAAAAATCCCACAATTCTTTTCATTGGTTCGCTTCCGCAATTCCTTATATTGATTTTTGGTCACTTTGAAATCCAAAACTAGGACGAACGCTTCTTCCGGCGTAAATTTCTTATCTTCAATTGGTGTAGGAATGCTTTTCAAAATCTTCTTTGTGCGCCTTGGGCTCGCTTGTACTATTTTTTCAATTATTTCAATTTTATTTTTTTTATTTTGGGTTGGTTGAATTTGGTGCAAAAATGATTCCTTAATAATTCTTTGAGAAATTTCTTCATTGATATTCTCCAGCTTGCGCCTTCGAGATCTTTCACTACATCCGTCAATTGGTTTTGCTGGTCGACCCTTTTTTCCACTTTCGTTGGCAGTTGTAGATGCACTCTCAAAAATAAGTTCCTTTATTAACCATTATTGATAACAACTTTTGTATTCATAACACTCAGACGGACGGACGGACATCGTTTAATCGACTCAGAAAGTGTTTTTGAGTCGATCCGTATAATAAAAGATGGATAAAGGTCCAATATTTTTGGCAAACATCACCTCAAACTTAATATATCCTAACCACATAGTGGACAACTTTTGTATTCATAAATTTTGCAGAAATTATCTAACCTTGGGTCAGAAAAATTGTTCTGCTGCACACGGGCGGAAACTAGCTGGTGTATAATGGGGTATAGGAGTATATTGGAGGGTTCGGACTATAGATGAGTGCAAGACATTTTCTGACTGCTTTTGACTGGTAGGAGTTATGCTCTATTGAGTAGTAGATTTTCGGAAAATTTGGACCTTTTTTAAAAAAATTTTTTTTTAAATTTCGGAATGACTCAGTAATTTTATGTTTTTAACATTAATAGTATGGAAGCCACAAAATTATACAAAATTTATTTCACTTCAAAACCTTTTAAATCAAAAAAGTTACGGTCATTCAAAAATAAAAATTTACAAAGAAATTTTTAATTTTAGCAAAATACTGAGAAAGCCCATTTTCGAAGACCCTGTTCGCTGTGATATAGTTGAGATAGAGTCGCAATTTTTTGGCTCCCTAGGTTTACTAGTATTTACTTTCAAATGAATGACATAACTTTAAAATCGGTAACAAAAAAAAATGATTTTTGGCCGTCTTCTCAAAATATGGTCCACTGTGCGGCGCAAAGACTCATCCGTATTGCGTTTGACCAATCCCAAATACTCCATTGCAGCAAAGAAACTAATCGTTCCTTCGAGCATCTTTCTAATACCCAATTTATCATTTAAAATCGAAATCACAGGGCCATATAATATGCCAATATTAATATTAATATCACGCAGTTTCATTTTCCAATTGGACAACACCATATTGTAAACTTTTGCCACATTTTCGGATTTATGTGCAAATACAAATTAATAACGATACATCACAATTGATAGGCGGAATTGAAGTTGTGAAATAAAATGTTAATAATGGGAAAAGTATAGTTGATATTGTAGTATGAACAATTCATCCGGGGTAATTAAAATGTGATAATTGGCCAAGAGAACATTACACTGAAAAATAATTAATTTTCAATTGAACAAATGAAAATCTAAAAAACTTACAAATTTTAAAAATATTTATTCGTTTGCTTAATCAACAACTCTATTCTAATCGGAACTCAGGTTAAGGTGACTACACAAAATCAATATGAAACAAGTAAGAAAATTATGGGCCCAACTAACTGGACATAGAAAATAAGCATAAACCAAATTTGAATGGGATTTTTATTAATTTTTTTGGCAGCATCGGGACTAGGCCCAAAAATGGACCGATCCTGACTATGTTTGGGAAAGTCTCTTGTATTCTGCAAAAATATATACAAACAAAATTTGAGAAGAATCAGTGCAATATTTTTGTGTTTTGATAGATTTAAGTGAATATCGGGAAGCAGCTCTATATGAGGCCTTTGACTAAGAGTTGTCCCAAAGGGATCATTTTTTGAGTACTCTCTAATGGATGAAATAAATGCATACAAACCCAATTTGAGTAAGATCTATATGACAATTTGGATCTTATGGCAATTTATGTCGATTTCATAGGGATCATTTGTATGGGGACTAGGTCTCAACATGGACCGATTCTCACCAATTTCAATAGCGTTCATCCTATGGCATATAAAAGCTTATATACCAAATTTCAACACACAGACTAACCGACGGACGGACATCGTTAAATCGATTAGTGATTCTGATTCGATCGGTATAATAAAAGATGGGTCTAGGTCAAATATTTTTGGTAATTACAAACAGCAGCACAAAGTCATTATACCCAAATCACTAGTTGTATAGGGTATAATAAGTAAGAAATTTATAGTCGGTCGTGGCCGACTATACGATACCCTATACCATGCATTTAGAGACCCTATCTCTTAGATCCAAGTAACTAGTTATAGAAAATAAGCATAACCAAATCTGAGTTGCATTATTATGCTATATTTATATGAGGCTTAGGTCGAAAAACGGACCGATCCTGACCTTATTTGGTCAGGTCACTTAGTTTTTGCAAAAACATATGCAAACCAAATTTGATCGATGGGGATTCAGCTTCACGTGGGGCTGACTAAGAATTGCCCTCTTGGAATTATTTTGGACTACTGATATGTGGATGTAATTAACATACACAAACCCAGTTTGGCCGAGATCTATATGATAATTGGATATTATTATTAAGTCGATCTCATAGGAGTCATTTGTATAGGGACTAGGTCTGAACATGGATCGATTTTCCCAATTTCAATAGCGTTCGTCCTATGGCCGAAGCTTATGTACTAAATTTCATTAAAATATATTCATATTTGCGACCTGTAGTTTGATTACAAGGTTTACATAGACACATAGACGGACGGACGGACGGACGGACGGACGGACATCACTAAATCGACTCAGAAAGCGATTCTGAGTCGATCGGTATAAAAAAGGTGCGTCTATGTCAAATATTTTTAATAGTTATAAACATCCGCATAAACTGATTATACCCTGACCACGTAGTCGTGTGGTGTATAATGATGCTTTATGTAAATGAAGTCTGATTTTATGGAAGGTTTTGTAAATAACATGTCTGTATCTAATTTAATACAATAATTATACTCTATACCACTCTGTGGCCAGGATGAAATGAGTTTGTGCTGATGTTTGTAACCACTGGGTTAAAAATGCTTTTTTCGCATATTATTAAATTATTTTGCAAAACGCATATTTAAATACTTTTTGATATTTTTTCATCAAAAATTTAATATTTTATTTAAAATGTACTCTGTCGTAGTTGCAAATTAAAAAAATCGTTTCATTAATATATTCTACTATTTATAATATTAAATTTAATGTAAATTTAATATAACTATTTACTGAATAAAGTTCGGTGGAAAATTGTTATTTACAAAACTTTCCATAAAATCAGTCTTCGTTTACATAAAACATCATTTGCATGTCTCTGTTCAAGCATCACCAAACTGATAAAGAAGGTACTTACTAGGACTATTGATAAAGAGTTTCTGTTATATAGTAAAAGAAAAATTTAAGATGCCATCAAAAAAAAATTTATTGAATAAGATTTGAATAAAATTTTGAGTATAAATCAATTTTAGTTTAAGTTTGGTTAAGAAAAAAAACTTGACTAAATTACAAATTTAGCGAGAATCTGAATTCAAAGTACGCTAACTATGATTTAGGTGGCACTTAATTTTCAGTTTCTGTTTAGTAGCTCTACCATGTACCGCCCTGTGATATAAATTTAATAGCCTGCTACTTCGGAGGACAAATTGTTTTAAATAAAAAATACAATTTAGTTCGATAATAATTTTTACAGTATTTTTGTTAAAGAATTATGCCGTTTTCTTTTCTGACAAAAAATGTCGCATTTTATTTGCACTTTTTAAAAAAAGTGTATTTTTAAATATATTCTGAATTAAGAGCAACCTTATCATATACATCAATCGAAAGGTCTCAAAGTCCAGATCTTGCAAGTCGCAAAAATTGCAGCCATTGACTTTTTTCAGGTTATAGTGTTCCCCTTTTTGAATATATTACCCCTATGACTACAAAGAGTATAATAAATTTTCTTTTGCGTTTTATGAACACAGCACTTTGAGACCTTTCGATTGATGTATAAGACAGGGTTGCTCTTAATTCGGAATACACTTTTAGAAAAAGGTGCAAATAAAATGCGACATTTCTTGTCAGAAAAGAAAACGGCATTAATTTATTTTTATACCCTATACCCCTATGTGGTCAGGGTATAATGATGTTTGTAACTACCAAAAATATTTGGCCTAAACCCACCTTTACCGATCGATTTAGAATCACTTTCTGAGTCGATTTAGCGATGTCCGGCCAACTTAAATTACTATAAGATCCAAATTATCATTTAGGTATCGATCAAATTGGGTTTATGTGTAATTATTACATCCATTAATCAGTAGTCCAAAACTATACCATATAGGACAATTCTAGTCATAGCCCCCAAATAAAGCTGCTTTCCGGTCTTCACTCAATTTTATGAAAAAACATAAATATTGCACAGATTTTTCTCACATTTGGTTTGTATATGTTTATGCATAATAATTTGTGACTGCAAAATATCATAGAGAACGGTCCATTTTTCGACCTAATGAAGAAAAAAAAAACTTCAATGCCTCACAAAATTTGTTTTATGATTATTTTCTTTATCCAATTACTTGGACCTAAGACTCTTTCCTAAACACAATGGTATAGGGTATCGTATAGTCGATCTAGGTTAAACTATAACTTTCTTACTTTTCTTTTTAAAATTTATTTTTATTTTGTACATCGAAACCGTTTTTTGAATGTCATTAGAATTTTTTTTTAATCACCCCTTCCACTTTCCCTTTAGTTTTTGCAGAATTTCTAATGTATAATTTTTTAATTTTAATAAGAAAAAATTAAAAAAGCGACTTTTTCTAATAATCGCCACAAAAAAGAAGTGCCTCTATTTGCGAACCATTCTCGAATTGGTATATGGAATTCTACTTGGCAATTTGGTATTCGCATTTGTAAAGGTTTTTTTTTCATTGTCAAAAAAAGTAGGAATAAAAACACATCTCACATCTATAATATAATTAGGCTAGTCGATTTCTTGTTGCCGATGTATTGTTCTACCGTTTTATCCCGATTTTGACCAAACGTATATTATTTGAAAGGTATTTCTTTTTAGTTGTTCACCAGATTTACAGATTCTTAATTTTTTTTCCTTTATTTTGAGTAAATTGTATTTAAAGTTGCTACTAACACATACATAAAATTATACATATGCCATGTGTGTGTTTATTAAATTTTTTGATGTGTTTGTTAATGAGTTTGTTATCTTCATTCACAGTAATAATAATCCAAAAAGTGTTGGTTTGTGAATTAGCAAAGTTGATAAATAAAGTTGCCTAGAAATTGCACTCGAATTTCGAGCGCTGGAAGCAGCTAGTTTTTTAATTAGTGATTTCAGTACTAATACTTAAAATCGAAAATAGAAAAAATTTCATAAAATAAAATTTTTTCAAAACAAACTACAAAAACTATTATTGAAACATATTTAAAACGGTAAAAATCAATAAAAATGCTTGTAATTTTTAACTTACAAATTTTCCTGGAGCCAGGAAGTTTTACAGTAATTCATCATCATCAACACACAATGTTTAGGTGGAATTAATGTTAAGCAAAACTTAGACTATAACAAAAAAGCGACACAAGTTACACAAGGGAACAAAATTGAACTTTTTTGGTGTTGAGTGGAACTTTATTGTAATTTTTTACTAATTTGAGGTCGCTGATTTCAAATCTGCACTTGGCTTTTTTCTATCAGCTCGACTTTTCGCGATATACCGTTATGTCCAAAATTAAGGCTGTTTAAAAAAAGCCAAAACTCATCAGCAATATTATCTTTAAGCCGTGCTTACACTGGTTTTAAATTTGCCCAGCAGTTTCAGAGATATCGTGGAAGTTTTGAAAAAAAGAACAATTTTTAAAAAAAATTTAAAATTTTTTTTTAAATTTTTAAATTTTTAAGTTTAGGTTTGGTCTAAAAGCATTTAGTTGAACATATTTAAGCACCTTTAAAAATAGATCGGATTTCTACTTTAACAAAACCTCAAATTAGGAAGCCCTTAGTTGATGATTAATTCAGTATATTGCCCCATTTTGTAATATTCTCATCCTGTGAATAATGGAGGTCTTAACTGCAATTTTATATCCACATACATACATATCTACAAAATGAAAATTAAGGTATTTTCTCAAAAAAAAAAAAAAAAAAAAACAACCTCCATTAATACTTGATATATTGAGATTTTTAGAAGACACAAAATTCTACCCTTTTAGAACACAAGCAGTAGCAAATACAGTGGGTGACAATACATTGCTAATTTTGTTTATTAATAATGTCGTGTTAATCCCTCAACCTGTGCATTTTTTTTTTGCAAAATCACTCTTTGGCATGTTCTCTATCGAAGGATTACAAATTTGTTACAAAAGATACAATCTAAAAAATATATAAATGAAAAAAAAGCAAGTAAGAAAAATATGCGTTTAGAAATCTTTATCTTTTAGGTCCAACTAATTTGATATAGAAAATAAGCATCAACCTAAAATTTTTTTTCCACATTTTAACAATTTTGCACGCAGTTTTTCGGGTTAGTTTGTTTTACGCTTATTTTCTCCTAATCTAGCTCTGCCGAAGTCAGGATAATAAAATTCCAATTATCGAGATGATATATAGCCGTGAGAAAAATTCATGTTCTTCGGAAAAATTCGGAACAGCAACTAAACTGGCAAAACCCGAATTGGGCTTTGTTAGCTTCGATACGTACTTCGAAAACCGCACACGAGAAGGAGTTACATTTTATGTGTTGCACTATGTTAATTGTTACAAAGTAATGACAAGAAAACCGTTTTGTGAAGAGATGATTTTACTGTTGGTCATAAGCAAAAGAAAATTTTTGAGAAATATTCTATGACTAAATCCAGAATTTCAAAAACGATCAAGAAACAACGTGAAAAAGGTACGGTGACGGCTCAACATTGAGGCAGCAGGCCGCGTAGAACTTGTCAAAGACAAAAACTGCAAGACATTTTGAAAAAAGTCCAAAATGCTACCTAAAGAGGTCATTAATAATCTGAAACTATAAAAATATACCCAAACTATCTCCCGACGAGTAATTGTTATCGTCCTGTGAAGAAACCACTGAATCGTCTGGCTCGCATAAATTTTGCTAAAAAACACATGAACTGGTCTTGATGAAATTGGAATACTGTACTCTCTTCAGATGAGTCTAAGTTTAATTTAAGAAGCCATGATGTAGGAACGTAAGTACGTAGTAGTAAGTAGTAGTAAGTAGTAAGTACCTAAAATATACAAATAAAACTGTTAAGTTGGCGGTGGTATGGCGTTGCTTTTCGGGTCAAGGAATGGGTTCAATCCATGTAGTGTAAAAGTTAATCTAACTGGAGTTGGATATAGGCAAAATCTCTATATGCGGAGGAAAATATACCACTAGTCATGACATGACAATGACCAAAAAAACACCTTAAAAGTTTTAAACAATCTATTCTAGTTTAGGTTTAAGTTGGAAGTGGCTGCTATCCAAGGATAAGCACACTTAGACTCTGGGATCTGTTGTGATAATACGGGGTGAATGGGTGTTCCCTTCAGTCTCCACCATAGAAGCAGTTCGAGCTCCTGATGAAGCCCCTGAGTTGTGAAATTTCCACATTTGAGAGATCACAGAGATCGTGAAGAAACGACGATCCCAATGTTCTGGAGACCGCCAGGCACTAGCAAAGAAAGTGTTCTATAGTCTCCACCTCCTCCAAATCAATGAGGCAGTGCCCAGTGATTACAGCAACTACCGTCTAAATCTCCTCACGGGGGAGTGATAGCAGCGCAAAGTTTCTCGAAAGAGTATCTTGTACTATGCCTAAAATAGTCTTCCGAGCACGTGTAGTTAAAAAGGTTCTTTCGGATATCAACATTAAAAAGTCTCCGGGACCGGATGGTATACCAGCACTGGTGCTAGAATAGTGCTCTTCGACGCTAGCCAGTCCGTTGGCCAACCTTTTCAGCCTTTCGTACCTTGCGGGAGTCTTTCCATCTTGCTGGAAGGTTGCTAATGTCCAACCAATCCCTAAAAATGCTGCGGCTAATAGCCCTGAACATTGCCGTCCAATTTCAATCTGCTCTGCGCTCTCAAAATTGATGGAGAGCTTGATCAATTTCCATCTTGTGAACTACCTAGAGGCCAACTCAATTCTTAATGATCGACAGTATGGCTTCCGTAGAAATCGTTCCACGGAAGACCTGCTAGCTCTACTTTCTCAGCGCTGGAGTCGATCCATTCGCAATTTTGGCGAAAGTAAAGTGGTTGCTCTAGATATTTCCAAGGTATTCGATCGTGTGTGGCACGGTGCACTGATATCAAAGCTAATTGCATTTGGGTTCGGTAATGACTTCTCTCGATTTATATCGAGTTTTCTCGGAGATCGAACAATACGTGTTGTTATTGATGGGGTTTCAGCTTAATTCAGGGGTACCCCAAGGTTCCGTTCTTTCTGCTTCTCTTTTCCTCATCTTTCTGAACGACCTTCTTGGTCAAACTTTTAACTCTATGTACTCTTTCGCAGATGACAGCAGCATTTGTCATTCATTTTCCTTTAATTGTAAGCCAAGCCTCTTGGAGGTTGGGGGCAAAAGGCGGACAATGAATGACACACTCAATCAAGACCTGTTAACAATCTCCGAGTGGGGTAAAGCGAATAGGGTTGATTTTAATGCGCTGAAGACTCAGTGTTGTATGTTGACCCATAGGGCCATGGAATCAACAGTGTATATGTGGGTGGTATATGTATTGAGGAATCGGATACTCTTAATGTTATGGGCATGAGAATTCAATGTGATGTTTTTGGAACGAGCATGTTTTTCAAGTGTCAAAAGAAGCATTCAAGTGTCTTGGTTTCCCAAAAACGGTGTAGAAATTACTTCACTCCCTCTGACCTCCTTAAAATCTATACCACTTACATCCGACCGAAAATGGAATACAACTTCCATATATGGGCAAGAGCTTCAAAGTCTATTTTGGAGCTACTGGACCGTGTGCAAAGGAGGGCGTTGACGCTCATCAATGACAGTAGGGTATCCAATTCTATTGACTCATTGGAATATCGTTGGAATGTGGGTTGTGTATCACTGTTCTATAGATACTAATGGGTAATGTTCTTCTGAGATTAGCGAACTTATTCCAAGTGCCCCAGTTTCGGTTCGCTCTACCCGCTTCTCTAGTAGATCACATCCGTTTGTAGTGTATTGTCCAGTTGACAACGCATTACAAAGAGAATTGGTTTATCAGTCGAACTAGCCGTAAGTGGAACAAATTCGCCGCAGAGGTCTTTCCTGACAGTTATAATCTAAAAAAATTTAATTGAAATATCCACAAACATTACTCCCTCTTTCGTCCTTCCCATAACCTATTTTCCTGAGATCAACACAATGCACTGCATCTGTAGGGGCATCCCCTGAGTGTTGGTTAATAAATAAAAAAAAATATATAATATATATTAGAGTCAGATATCGAACTGCTTGGCCATCTCATTTAAGGACGTGCAAAAGAAAAATACGGACACAAAATTACACAAACAACACAGATCTCATACAGGCAGTTAATTAAAAGTGGCAGAAAATTTCAATAGATAGCATCAACAATCTAATTGACTCTATGCTTCCGTGTTGTCAGGCAGTGTAAAAAAATAATGGATACCCAACAAAATATTGGTACTAAAAAGGTTTCCAATGCTTTGTCTACAGCATAAAAATTAATACTATTCAGTTCAGTTTAAAGCTATACAGTAGCACCTCGGTTACTGTAACCCTCGATGAGCACGACTACTCGATTTTTGCAACAACTAAAATATCTACATTGTGGAATCAGTATGCAACTTGGCAAAAATTTGTGACTCAGTAAAGGCAGCTGTTAAATTTTGCCGTCAGGTTATTTGGTTTTTTGTGAACTATTTTTACCGTTATTTCTCAGAATATACAAATCTGTATAGTATATGTATGCTGTTTGCACGTGCATTTCGAAATATGTGTTCAGTATCGAAGTGATATTCTTTTCGAAGAATTCTTCTTTTAAAACATAAAGATGCCAGTGATTAATAAAAGAGTTCAACCTACAATTAGAGCAAAAGTGAAACTCTCGAAAAACTAGACAGAAATGCGCCTACATCAGTGATTTACAGAGAATACATTTTCCATAAGTCTACAATTAGCCGAATAAAAAATAAAAATGCATTGAGAAAATTTGGCAAATACCGAATTAGGACCGGATAAGCGTACACACAGAAAAAATATTTGCCAACCGAATTGGTCTGAAGTGGAACAACTGTATTTTCGATTTATCAAAAGAAATTTAATATCATCTCAAAATTTTCTATTATGATAAAATATTTACTGTTAAGGCAATAGAATTGTAATCATCGTGAACCCAAAAATCGGTTATTAGCATTATCGCAATTCGGTTGGTAATAAATTCGGTAGCCACAATGAATCTGTTTTCTGTGTGTAGGTTCTGAATATCCCAAAATGAGAAAAACTCTATAGTGGTTTTTTTTAAACAGAGAAAGAAGCACTTGCCCATTTGTGTTGAAATTTTATAGGCAAAAGCTCGTGAATTGCATCACAAAAATGAAGATTAACCTGGAAGTTTTAATGCAAGCAACGGCTGGTTCGCTAATTTTAAAAAGCGTTATGGCATTCGCATGTTAAAGATTTGTGGCGAGAAAATTTCGAATAAAGCAATTCTTGTGGATCCATTTACTCAAGAAAAAGTTGAAGCGCTAGGATTAACACCAAATCAAATGTACAATGCGGTTGAGGCTGGTTTATTTTTCAAAGTCATGCCGAATAAAACGCTTGTAAGCCTTAAATAGACGTCTACTCCAGTTCGTAAAGTCAGCGAATCACGTTTCTCGCATGCACAAACGCATCCGTTATGCATAAAGTTAAACAATTTGTTTTCGGAATGGCTTTAAATCCAAGGGCGTTCAATGCAGTTTGCATTTTGGCTAATGCTTGGGATACATTACGGTCCAATGTCATAAAAAATTATCACTACAGTGTCTGATTATCTTCATGAAATTACCCCTGACATTACAAATGAAGAAATTAATGGTCGGATATATGAAGAAAATAACTCAAATTATGCAGCCGAAGATGAAGATATTTAAAGTGAAGAGAAAATGTAAATTACTAACACTATCCAGATTTGCTTAAAATGAAGTCCAATGATGCCATTAATTCATTAAACATTTGTATTCAATGGTCTGAAGAAAGCAAAATCGGCTTTGCTTCTTCAAGATCTTTGAAAAGCTGCAGTGCAGAAGCATATTGCTAGTATCAAACAAGTGAGAAAATTATAGTCGGTCTAGACCGACTATATGATACCCTATACCATGCGTTTAGAGACCCTATCTCATAGGCCCAACTAACTGGGCATAGAAAATAAGCATAAACCAAATTTGAGTGGGATTTTTATTAATTTTTTTGGCTGCAGATATGAAAAAGTTCATATCGGGTGCTATATCTATATGCGAACTAGGCCCAAAAATGGACCGATACTGACTATGTGTGGTAAAGTCTCTTGTATTTTGCAAAAATATATACAAACAAAATTTGAGAAGAATCAGTGCAATATTGTTGTTTTTTGATAGATTTAAGTGAAGATCGGAAAGCAGCTCTATATGGGGCCTATGACTAAGAGTTGTCCCATAGGTATAATTTTTGGACAACTCATTAATGGTAATAATAAACGCATATAAACCCAATTTGACTAAGATCTATATGACAATTTGGATCTTATGGCAATTTATGTCGATTTCATAGGGGTCATTTGTATGGGGGCTAGGTCTTAACATGGACCGATTGTCACCAATTTCAATAGCGTTCATCCTATATCAGACAAAAGCTTATATACCAAATTTCATCAAAATACATTCATATTTGCGACCTGCAGTTTGATTACAAGGTTTACATGGACAAACAGACGGACGGACGGACAGACGGACAGACGGACATCGTTAAATCGAATCAGTTAGGGATTCTGATTCGATCGGTATAATAAAAGATGGCTCTAGGTCAAATATTTTTGGTAGTTACAAACAGCAGCACAAAGTCATTATATCCAAACCACATAGTGGTATAGGGTATAAAAACAGTCTAGATTTTCTGACTTCTTTTAAAACTAGTCCATTACTGACCCATTACTCATATTTTGTACATAAGTTCTATTTTTAAACTCTTTCTTTTAACTCATACTCTCTGTCTATCTGTCTGCCATGGGGCAACCCCATTCTCCCTCATCCAATCGATCTGAAACTTGGCCAATAGTCTTGTTGTGACCATAGATTAATATTGGGGTAGTCACGTACAGTCACGCATAGTCACGCACAGTCATACAGTGATTTAAAACCCAGTTCCCCTTATCCGATCGATCTGAAACTTGGTCGATAGACTTGCTGTGAAAAAGACTAACTTTGACATAGTCACGCACAGTCACGGAGAAATTAAAACCTCACTTCCCCTCATTCGATCGATCTAAAACTCTGTCCATAGACATGTTGTGGCCAAAGACTAATTCTGAGGTAGTCACACACATCACGCATAGTCACGCACAGTCACGGACAGATTCAAAACTCACATGCATAAGAAAATAAAGAGTTGTAATAAAGCGTTGGGCATCTCTGTGACGTCCTTACAAGATGAAATTGACGCAAGAACTGAAGCCGCTTGACCACCAGAAGCGTCGTATGTTCGTGAATTGGGCTGAGCAACAACTTCAAAATGATTCGGATTTTCATCGAAAAATCATCTTCAGCGATGAGGCTCATTTCTGGCTGAATGGCTTCGTCAATAAACAAAATATGCGTTATTGGTCAGACAGCAATCCACACGTACTCCATGAGTCATCATTGCATCCCGAAAAAATTACGGTTTGGTGCGGTTTATGGGCCGGCGGCGTCATTGGGCCGGCGGCGTCATTGGGCCGTACTTCTTCCGTGATGATCAAGACTGGCACGTTACTGTGAATGGGAATCGCTACCGTTCAATGATAACCGAATATTTTTGGCCCCAATTGGATGATATGGACTTGGAGGACATGTGGTTCCAACAGGACGGCGCCACAAGCCACACAAGGAATGTCACAATCAATTTATTGGAAACCAAGTTTGGAGAACGTGTTATCTCACGAAATGGTCCAGCCGATTGGCCGCCTCGGTCGTGCAATTTGACGCCGTTGGACTATTTCCTGTGGGGCTACGTCAAGTCTATGGTCTATGCCAACAAGCCAGCGACGATTGATGAACTTCGTACGAATATCGAACGTAAAATTGCAGCAGTATCGGCCGATTTATGCTTGAAAACCGTCGAAAATTTGGTTCAGCGTCTGGACTTCTGCAAGCATGCCCATGGTGGCCATGCAAAATAGATCGATTTCCATACATAATGACATCGAACGTACTTTCACAGGAATAAAGAATTTCATTGATATCCTAAACCGTTTTTGTTTTATTTAAAAAAGCTTTTGTAGCGCTCTTATTGAAAAACCCTTTATCATTATATATCATATAAAGTTGTTTTATTTAAAACTATTTTAATTATCTTTAGAACAATATAAACTAGATATTGTTTATATATAAATACATAAATATATATAAATACACCTGTAGCCTTGGTCTTTTTTAAGGCCCATTTACATGATACCACTCAATCGTATGATTTTTCGACATAAAAATCAGATGAAATTCATCGCACTGTCATAAAGTCGTACCAACATTATTTCTTCATACTAAGGCCATTTAAACTATCATACTCAAGTCGTATGAAAACAGCTGTTTAGAATAAGAAACAAATTTATTTTGAAATTTATATTTTATTTCCACTTGTCATTTTCTACTCTGGTCCGATGAAAATAACAATTTTTTAGAAATCTTTCTATAAATGAAAAAACTAAAATGTAAAACAGACTGTCAATTTCCTAACATAAGCTTTTTACATGATACGACTTTTTCATAATACTCGACTCTTTGACAGGTCTTACTACAAAGTGTGATAGTGTAAACTGGCATTTAGTTGCAGTTACTGACGTCATACTGTATACAAATTTCTAAATTAGTAAAACAGTTTTTAATTTTATGATAAAATTTTTTGGTATTGACCTTTCAAGTCGTCAAAAATACATTTTGTTATAAATTGTCATTGTATTGTCACCCACTGTATATTCACTTTGTAATTTATTAAACAGCAGACCAAAGAATTTTGTGTAACTTTAAAATTAATATAAAATCTTAAAGACAAACTCTACAATGTCAATAAAACAAACAAACATCACAAAAACTCTTGATTTTTTTCTTATGAAGATCAAACAAAATTAATTCAGATAAAAAACCTTCAACTTCAATAACATGATAATATAATAATTCCATATAAGAGAGTCAAGTGACACATATGATTATGCATAAAAGATATGACACCTTATAAGTAGGTTTTCGTTAGCTCTTCATGGCACTGCATGTAGGTAACCAACCATCAATATTGTGTTGTTTTTTTAATTTTTTCATTTTTTCTTTTGTCTTATTTGTTCTCCCTCCTCCCTTCGCTCTAATTGTGTTAAGATGACAAAGTGAAATCTTTAAGTGAAGATGAGATAAATTTGTAAAAACAACAACAACATACATGCAAACATTGTAAAGGCGCTTTGGTAAACCAATCGAATAGCGTTCGATATATTTAAGATTTTTCTACGAAAGACTTTTTTTTTATTATTTTTAAAAATTTTTCCATTAAATGTTGTTTTTAAAAGAAGTGTTCTAAAAATTAAGGTTTTTTTTTTTGTTTGTAATCTGTGTAGTATCTGCTCAACCTCAATCTAAATAATACATTAAAACCAAACAAAATTATTTAAATGGCCAACAGTGTCCTGCTTAAAATAATTTTACTAAGGTTCAACTTATGGGTGGAGAAATTTCAAGTGAAAATTGAAATTTATTAATTCTCATCATTCACATTTGAATTATGAATTTTCTGAACAATCAACTGTTCAATGAATAAACCTTTTGTTTTTTTTTGTTCTTTTGTGTGTAAATTTTATTCACATATGCTTCCACTTTGTTTGCTACTAAAAAAAAACTCCAATCCTTTGTCCTCCAAGTAGACCCCCTAACAATGGTTGCTCATAATTATGGTTGGTTAAAAGCAAAACGCAAACATAACACTATTACACTACTTTTATTTAGAACTTAAACTACCACTTACTATGATTATCAAACATTGTTGTGGGTTTCTATTCCATTCCTAACTAACTAACTAACCAACCAAAAGAATTTAAAAAAAAGAAATTAAATATTCAAAAAAAAAAAAAAAACAAAAAAATTTTAAAACATAAATAAATATAAAAAAAAACACAAGTAAGGGAGTAATGACCTGTATGTTTAGAGTTTAAAGAGTAGAGGATAAAAATGCACTATGCTACGATTTGGAAATAACAACATCTGAGTTACAACTACATCGTACATAAATGTATAAAAATAATGTTTGAATTTAAACACGAAAACCACCAACAACTGCTAACAGCTCGCTAGATAACTTTATGGTATGTATGCATGTAGCTTAGTTACGCCCAAAGAAAATGGTTAGCAAAGAAGCCAACAAATGAACAGCTATTTTATAAAGGCGAACCGAATTTGAAAAAAAAATAATGATTACAAATTGAATTATTTATATACGCTAAATCACTATGTGGTCAGGGCAAATTGACTTTGTCCTGTTGTTCGTAACTACCATCTTTTATTATACCGATCGACTGAGTATCACTTTCTGAGTCTATTTAGCAATATCCGTCCGTCTGTATGTCCATGTAAACTTTGCAATCAAACTACAGGTTGAAACTATAAATCTTATATTTGTGGTTTTCTAGAATAACCGCGTATGTCATAAAATCAAAATGTTCAGGGGAGCCAAAAAACGTTATATTTGAAATTATGAGCTTGATATATGGGCTTGTAGATATGGGCAATAAATACTTTATATAAAATTTTTAGTCAAAAATCTTCAGAGGAATAGATCCTAGAGAAGGACGAAAAGAACAATATGCAAATAACACTTAAAGTGTGTGCAGCTAAAACAACTTATGTCGACAAATGTCGTTTTCTTTGAAAAAGAAAACTACCAATGCAAACACCCATGTAGACATAAGTTGTTGTTGATTGAAAAATGGATTTTTTTGTTCGTCTACAAAATGGTAACGGGACATAGGATGAAAAAATAACAACGTATCACGAATAATAGTGACAAAAAATAACAGAAATAAACACACAAGTCTTTATAAGTGGTTATAAACTGAAAAATCCAAAATTATTTTGCATTTATTGTTTTTTTTTCATTAATAACAACGTATGTCGCTATGTGTCGTTTTCTGCGAAAATAATTTGTCAGCGATCAAACGTAGATTGACATACGTCGTTAGTGCTGCAAATTAATTTAATAAACATTTAAGTTACGTTGTTATTTAAAGACAAAACTCAGAAATGGTGAATATTTATTATGAAATGTTTAATTTTTATCGACCTTTTTTATATTTTGATTTTGTTAGATTTTTTTTAGAATTTTCTAAATTGGGCTTCCAAGGTCTGGTATTTTTTTTTTTAAATAAATAAAAGACTAGTTTATTTCATTTTCTCCAATCCTATGTTTCGTCGGTATTTTTCCAACCTCCTCAGGGATTAATTTTATTGAATCTGGCAACCATATAAATATATAAAGGAAAATATTTTCTTTAAAAAAATTTAACACATGTAAAGAGCGTTAAAAATTAAAGTTGCACAATCAACTTTACATTCAATTTTTTCAAGATTTTTTCAATATTTTCCTCCACTCAAACCTCTATAACTAGAGTCCTAATTCACATAGGCTGTTGATACAAGTCTAAGAACACTCAAGGCTCCTCATAAAAATTAATATAGTATAATATAATGCTGCGGAGCAGCACGGGTCTCTAGTATATTTTAATAAAATTTAGTGCGTAAGCCTCCATCGGCCATAGGATGAAGGCTATTGAAATTGGTGAAAATCGGTGCATGTTCAGACATAGTCGCCATACAAATGATCCCTATTCGATCAACTTAAATTGCCATAATATTCAAATTATCATATATATCTTGTCAAATTAGGGTTGTGTATGTTTATTACATTCATTTATCAATTGTCTTAAAGCAAGCCCTATGGCATAATGCTTAGTCATAGCCCCCGTCAGAAAGCTGATTCCCGATCTTTACTTAATTCTATCAAATAACAAAAAAATTGCAAAGATTTTTCTTAAATTTGGTTTGTATATGTTTTTGCTAAAAATAAGAGACCTTACCAAATATGGTCAGGATCGGTCCATTTTTCAACCTAATCCTCAAATAAATATAGCATCCGATATGAACTTTTTCATATCCGAAGGCAAACAACTTATTAACAATGCCACTCTGATTAGGTTTATTCTTATTTTCTCTATCTAATTAGTTGGACCTAAGAGATAGGGTCTCTAAACGCATGGTATTGGGTATCGTGTGGTCGGTCTAGACCGACTATAATTTTCTTACATTTTATTTTTGAATTATTTTAGTAAATATAATTTTGGAGTATAATAAACAGATACGCCGAGGAATATGGCAAAGGGGACTCAAAAATCAAAAGGTCAATAAAATAAGTTCTGTGTCAATGATTAAAATCTTTGAGAATAACAACTGTTTGAAACGTACACTCCGTATACTCTTGAAAAAAAAATATTATTTCTACGAAGATTTTGGAAAAGTTTTTGAAATTATACGATTATTGCACACATTGAAAAAAAAAAGTCCAATTTAAACACGTCCAGTTTAAACACGTGAGATTGAAAAAATCTTAACACACGTTTTTATACCCAATACCAGTATATGGTTTGGGTATAATGACTGTGCTGCTGTTTGTAACTACCGTCCGTCTGTGTGTCCATGTAAACCTTGTAATCAAACTGCAAATAAGAATATATTCTGATGAAATTTGGTATATAAGCTTCTATTGGCCATAGGATGAACGCTATTGAAATTGGTGAGATTCGGTCCATGTTCAGACCTAGCCCCCATACAAATGACCCCTATGAAATCGACATAAATAGCCATAAGATCCAAATTGTCTTATAGATCTGCGTCAAATTGGGTTTATATGCGTTTGTTACATCCATAAATGAGTAGTCCAAAAATGATCCCTATTGGACAACTCTTACTCATAGATCTCATATAGAGATGCTTCCCGATCTTCACTTAAATCTATCAAAAAACAAAAATATTGCACTGATTCTTCTCAAATTTTGTTTGTATATATTTTTGCAAAATTCAAGAGACTTTACCAAACATGGCCAGAATCGGTCCATTTTTGGGCCTAGTCCCCATATAGATATAGCATCCGATATGAACTTTTTCATATCTGCAGCCAGAAAAATTAATAAAAATCCCACTCAAATTTTGTTTATGCTTATTTTCTATATCCAGCTGGTTGGGTCTAAGAGATAGGGTCTCTAAACGCATGGTATAGGGTACCGTATAGTCGGTCTAGACCGACTATAATTTTCTTACTTGTTCCTCTTAACTTTTTCGCAAGCATTAATTTAATTTTTCTTAAAATCAAATCATCAGTTTTTTGCGCTTATTGACAACCCTGTCCGCTGTTGTTTGTTTGATTAAAATGAGTGAAGTACTTGGTAAAATTATTAAATACTTTTAACAAAATCCAACAAAATCCTATAAAATGTTGACCGTCAAACGTCCGCCGTCAAACTGTTGCCAATGTTATTAGAAAGTATCAAGAGAATTTGATCATTGATAAGAAACCTTTTTATGGAAGAAAGAAAGGTCCATATGATGTATTTAAGGCCAAGTAAATAGGAAGCATATTGAAATGAGCTCCAGTAGAGAAGCAATTTTGATTCGAATATAGAAGTTAACGATTTGTTTCAAAATATATTGAATTAAATACTCAATAATATATAACTCAATGAAAATTTTATTTATCAAACACTTGATTTTTAAAAGAAAGAATTATACAAATTTTGTTGAAACTCTAGAATTAAAATGACAACAACTTTTGGTTTATTTATCGTAAAAAAAACTAGCAGAGCCCAGCCCTCGAAATTCGAGTGCAAATTCTAGGAAATTCTAATTTTTCATTTAATAAATTATTTTATAAGACCCTAAAGGTATGGTAATCAATTTTAACCAATTCATGACGCAGTACAACATTTTTCAGCTCATTGATTTGGGACTCAATTTTGAGAATTGTAACTGAAGTAGCCCGAAAAATAAGAACTCTTGCATCATTAGTTTTGTCAAGTTTGCTGCCATTATAATTTAATGGTCATACGAATTTTTTTGCTCAAGGTAGATTTTTATCACTTTTTGTATATTTTAACACGGTTATAACTCGGTAACCATACGGAATATCTCTTTTCTGAAACAAAGTTGTAGATATTGAATCGAAGAAAAAAAATTGGAACAAACCTACCCGAAAAATATCGCAAATATCCAAAAAAAAAATTTAACAAGTAAGAAAATTATAGTCGGTCTAGACTGACTATACGATACCCTATACCATGCGTTTAGAAACCCTATCTCTTAGGCCCAACAAACTGGACATAGAAAATAAGCAAAAACCAAATTTGAGTGGGATTTTTATTAATTTTTTTGGCTGCAGATATGAAAAAGTTCATATCGGATGCTATATCTATATGGGGACTAGGTCCAAAAATGGACCAATCCTGATCATGTTTGGTAAAGTCTCTTGTATTTTGCAAAAATATATACAAACAAAATTTGAGAGGAATCAGTGCAATATTTTTGTTTTTAATAGATTTAAGTGAAGATCGGGAAGCAGTCTATATGGGGCCAAAGGGATCATTTTTGGACTACTCATCAATGGATGTAATGAACTCATACAAACCCAATTTGAGTAAGATCTATATGACAATTTGGATCTTATGGCAATTTATGTCGATTTCATAGGGGTAATTTGTATGGGGGCTAGGTCTGAACATGGACCGATTCTCACCAATTTCAATAGCGTTCATCCCATGGCCGATGAAAGCTTATATACCAAACTTCATCAAAATATATTCATATTTGCGACCTGCAGTTTGATTACAAGGTTTACATGGACACACAGACGGACGGACGGACGGACGGACGGACGGACATTGTTAAATCAACTCAAAAAGTGATTCTGATTCGATCGGTATAATTAAAGACGGGTCTAGGTCAAATATTTTTGGTTGTTACAAACAGCAGCACAAAGTCATTATACCCAAACCACATAGTGGTATAGGGTATAAAAATGTAAAAATCTGTAAATCTGGTGGACAGCTAAAATAAGAAATGCCTTTCACACGAGCTATGTTTGGTCAAAGTCGGGGTAAAACTGACAAAGTTACATCGGTCACAAGGAATCACCTTGCCTATTAATACTATGGATCTAAATTTTTCTGTTTTAAATTTTCAATATAGAAAGTTTAAATAATTTCTAAACTTTTTTGTAGAATGTGATCACTTTTTTTTTAGATTTAAAAAATAAAAGATTCCAAAAAGTGTAATACATATTCATCTTTTTTTATTGAATCTTCACATAGGTTTGTGAACTAACAACAAGTTATTCAAATCTTAAAAATTAAATCCAGCCAGTGCCAGACAAAATTTCATTTATTCTATATACACTCAAACCTCAGTTTATGCGATTAATTCGTTCCGGAAAAATCCGCATAAATCGAATTCGCATAAAACGATACACTGGTTCCATATAAAAACGAATGATTCATGCCTGAATTTAAAAAAATCGTATAAATTCAAATCAAAACATTAAAACCCAAACAAGATCGCATAAAAAAAACTCAACAAAAAAAATTATTTCATTTATTTTTTGTCCTTTTTATTATCTGAAAAAGAAAATATTTCTAGCACAACAACTTTTAAATGGTAAATATTATATTCATATGTACTTTGTTCACTTTTACAATAAAAAAACTAAATGGACTTTTAGGTATTGTATGTACGGATATATTTCACTACAACGAAGAAACTAGCAATGCAATAACATTAAGGCCTAGTTAGCCACACGTTATTAAATGCATCCGTACCTTAAATGTAACGTTGGCGTTTGGTGTAGTTATAGAACGTAAAAAACGAACCATAATGTTGCTGTGAAAAATTAACCAAATTTTATCAGCTGTTCACAAATGTCACATACAAAAAATCTATTTTCAATAAATTGGGACGCTCCGGTTAATTGACATTTGAATTCGGTTACTGCTCTAAATGCTTTTCATGTAACAGAAAAAAAAAAAACAGCTGACACGTCTGCTTACGGTTACGTGTAGCTAACTAGGTCATTACACGTGTAAACCATTCTGACGTGCATCAGTGTTGCCAACTGCTTTAAATTAAAATGTGTAATAATGACCCAAAAAAATAAAAATTAAAAACCGCATAAATTCGAATTCGCATAAAAAAATTCACATAAAACGAGGTTTAAGTGTACATAACCTAATGATAAAAAATTGTTTGAATATCAATCTATTTTTCATCCAATGAGATCTTCAGTCTTAAGCGTTGGTGAATACGGTTGTTGATTAAGTTACGTGCTAGAGAATTCGGGTGAGACGCTAGCTTTTCCAAATAGTTTGCACTATATCTAGTGATTTCGTATTTTACTTGAGAAACATTTAAGTCTTTGTGCAAATGTGAGTTTCTTACATACCATGGTGCGCCTGTAATCATTCTCAAAATCTTGTTTTTGCATCTGTGTTATTCTTTCTGTGTTTGAAGCTGAAGCTGTTCCCCACAACTGAATACCATAGCACCCAATGGGTTTGAAAATCGAGTTATAATTTAAGAGTTTACAAGGGAGACTTAATTTCGAGTTCCTACCAATTAGCCATGTGAATTGGACTAATTTCAATTTTATTTGTGTCAATTTAGCGTCTATATGGCTTTTCCAGGTAAGTCGGCGATCAAGATGTAGTCCGAGATATTTAACAGAGGAATGTTGAGGTATAGGCTGGTTCCTAAATCGAATTTGAGGGCAAAAGTTACGTTGATACACTTTTGTTCATTTACTTTAATCTTCCATATATCTAGCCAATCGTCCAACTGTTCAATATGGCTCTGTAAAAGAAGAGATGATGGTGTAGAGGGGTTTTCGTGTACGCTTAAAATTGCAGTATCATCCGCAAAAGTCGACGTAAGTGTGTTTTCATTTGTTGGCATGTCTGATGTGTAAAGGATGTACAGAAGCGGGCCCAAGATACTACCTTGTGGTACACCAGCATGAATTGTCTGTCGAGGGCTCACAAAGATTTTCTCTCTTATAGAGAATTTTCTATTAATTATATAGCTCTCCATTAGCTTATTTGTGTTCGGGGGCAACAACTGTTTAACTTTATATTTCTTGAAATTGAAATTAAAAATATCCTAAATTTGTTCTACCGATGTATTTGTTATATAGATAAAAATAATTAGAAAAGTATTTATTAGAGATCATTCAAAATTTTGTTTAGCATAAAGTTATTTTAAAGAAGAATTTAATATATGTTTATTTTACTACGCATTTTTTGATTGATTATGTTGCATTTGTTTTTTTTTTTGTTTTTTTTTTTCTGAGTGTTTCATTGGTTACTGTGTACATAGCTGTACTTAAATTCACATTAACTAAAAAAATTCTCTAACTGTTTTTCTACAATTTTTTCTTTAAATCTATACTAGAAATATATTAACATTTTTAAGATTGAATATAAAACCAACACGAAAACTACAACAAAAAAAATTGAAAATTGAATACATCAGAGAAATTTTATAATACTAAAAACTTAAGACATGACTACGAGTATTTTTCGTTTTTTCTTTTTTTTTTTGTTATAAATATGCGTGCAGTAATTTCTTGCTACAAATACTGCAGTGGTCGTCGTCGTCTTCGTTTTCTATACATATATTTTTTAAATTTATTTTAAATAAAACCATAACTCAATTAACTAATTTTTAGTAAGAGAAATACAATTTCAAACTTGTCTAAAACATTAAAAAAAAAAAAAAAAAATTTCAATAGAATATCTTTCCATATATTGGAAATAGCTCCAAACAAGATTAGTTTCAGTAATAATTTGTTACACCACCTGTGGCACGAGTCAGCAAAGTGTTTGGGATAGAATACATTATATTTGTATAGGTGTTTCTATGCGAACACTAATTGCTAAAGACTTAAGACTATTAAACTATTAAATTTAGGAAGCATTGCTTATTGGTGAAAGTAATGTCATTATATATGGATAATGTTTTTTGTGTGTTTACAGCTTACAGACAAGAGGCTTTAATTGTGTTTATTGCTTGCATATACTTATATTTATAAGGATGATGATTATAAAGAAATTCTTTTAAACTAAAATTATATCCGTATAATATTCTTCTGACTTGTATATTAGAGTGGAGTGTTATAGCAATTTCATGAATTTTAAAGCGGATCTGGTCCCCCAGCCACTACACATTGATAAATGATATTGATAAATGCTATTTAAAAAAAAAAAATTAATTTTATTAATTAATTAATTTTATTTAAATATACAAGGCAATCAGCCCTGTTCTTGAAACGTTGTTATTTGAATAAGAATGAATTTGAAATAACATGAAATTGAAATTCTGGGTTTTTTGAGAACAAAAATTTTATATTTTCGAATTATTTTTCGAAATCATATTTTTTATTGTCAAATGACATGAAACATATGGTTTAGCTTCAGAACCATATCTTATCTAGAAACCGAGGTGCCATATGGTTTTTTAGTCACTTTCACAAAAAAACCTTAAGTAATTTTTGCATGTTTATACCCTATACCACTATGTGGTTTGGGTATAATGACTTTGTGCTGCTGTTTAACTATGTACGTCCGTCCGTCCGTCTGTGTGTCCATGTAAACCTTGTAATCAAACTGCAGGTCGCAAATATGAACGTATTTTGATGACATTTGGTATTTAATCTTTCATCGGCCATGGGATGAACGCTATTGAAATTGGTGAGAATCGGTCCATGTTCAGACCTAGCCCCCATACAAATGACCCCTATAAAATCGACATAAATTGCTATAAGGTCCAAATTGTCGTATAGATCTTAGTCAAATTGGGTTTGTATGTGTTTATTACATCCATTAATGAATAGTCCAAAAACGGTCCCTATGGGACAACTCTTGGTCATAGGTCCCATAAAGAGCTGCTTCCAGATCTTCATTAAAATCTATCAAAAAACAGAAATATTGCACTGATTCATCTCAAATTTTGTTTGTATATATTTTCGCAAAATACAAAAGACTTTACCAACCATGATCAGGATCGGTCCATTTTTGGACCTAGTCCCCATAGAAATATAGCATCCGATATGAACTTTTTCATATCTGCAGCCAAAAAAAATTAATAACAAGTAAGAAAATTATAGTCGGTCTAGACCGACTATACGATACCCTATACCATGCGTTTAGAAACCCTATATCTTAGGCCCAACTAACTGGACATAGAAAATAAGCAAAAACAAAATCTGAGTGTAATTTTTATTAATTTTTTTTGGCTGCAGATATGAAAAAGTTCATATCGGATGCTATATCAATATGGGGACTAGGTCCAAAAATGGACCGATCCTGATCATGTTTGGTAAAGTCTCTTGTATTTTGTAAAAATATATACAAACCAAATCTGAGAAGAATTAGTGCAATATTTTTGTTTTTAATAGATTTAAGTAAAGATCGGGAATCAGCTCTATATGGGGCCAAAGGGATCATTTTTGGACTACTCATTAATGGACGTAATGAATGCATACAAAACCCAATTTGAGTAAGATCTATATGACAATTTGGATCTTATGGCAATTTATGTCGATTTCATATGGCTAATTTGTATGGGGGCTAGGTCTGAACATGGACCGATTCTCACCAATTTCAATAGCGTTCATCCCATGGCCGATAAAAGCCTACATACCAAATTTCATCAAAATATATTCATATTTGCGACCTGCAGTTTGATTACAAGGTTTACATGGACACACAGACGGACGGACATTGTTAAATCAACTCAGAAAGTGATTCTGATTCGATTGGTATAATTAAAGATGGGTCTAGGTCAAATATTTTTGGTTGTTACAAACAGCAGCACAAAGTCATTATACCCAAACCACATAGTGGTATATGGTATAAAAATGGTCTAGACCAGTGCTTCTCAAACTGTGAGCCGCGGCCCCCTAGGGGGCCGTAGAACTTTTTTAAAGGAGCCGCAAAACATTTAAATATTTCCACATTTATGTATTTAGTCTTTAAAATATTTTTTTTTATTTCATAAATATCTTTGAAAATGGTGTATTCTTAAATTTAAAATCGTAAAATTTGTTCAAATTAAAATTCACAGAAGGCTTAGCTACACAGAAGCATATTTTTTAACTTCCTAGAATTTTATTAAATTGAAAAATTTATTTGCGCAGTAGGCTTAGTTATTTTGCAAAAAGAAGCACATTTTTAATTATACCCTATACCACTATGTGGTTTGGGTATAATGACTTTGTGCTGCTGTTTGTAACAACCAAAAATATTTGACCTAGACCCATCTTTAATTATACCGATCGAATCAGAATCACTTTCTGAGTTGATTTAACAATGTCCGTCCGTCCGTCCGTCCGTCCGTCCGTCCGTCCGTCTGTGTGTCCATGTAAAGCTTGTAATCAAACTGCAGGTCGCAAATATGAATATATTTTGATGAAATTTGGCATATAAGCTTTTATCGGCCATGGGATGAACGCTATTGAAATTGGTGAGAATCGGTCCATGTTCAGACCTAGCCCCCATACAAATTACCCATATGAAATCGACATAAATTGCCATAAGATCCAAATTGTCATATAGATCTTACTCAAATTGGGTTTGTATGCGTTCATTACATCCACTAATGAGTAGTCCAAAAATGATCCCTTTGACCCCATATAGAGCTGCTTCCCGATCTTCACTTAAATCTATTAAAAAACAAAAATATTGCACTGATTCTTCTCAAATTTTGTTTGTACATATTTTTGCAAAATACAAGAGACTTTACCAAACATGATCAGGATCGGTCCATTTTTGGACCTAGTCCCTTTATAGATATAGCATCCGATATGAACTTTGTCATATCTGCAGCCAAAAAAATTAATAAAAATCCCACTCAAATTTGGTTTTTGCTTATTTTCAATGTCCAGTTAGTTGGGCCTAAGAGATAGGGTTTCTAAACGCATGGTATAGGGTATCGTATAGTCGGTCTAGACCGACTATAATTTTCTTACTTGTTTTATCTTCATTTAGTGGTGTGCTTTCAACATTGACGATTTTTGTAGTTTTTTTTTTTATGTAATATTAAAAAAGTTAAAAAAGTGAATATATTAAAGCAAAAAAAAGTATAATTAAATATTATAAAATAATTATATTTCTTTCTATATTCAAGGTAATTATTATTATTTCTTTTAATTAGGTGATAAATTTAACTATTATTTTCTTAAAATTTCAACGATTTTAGTACGGGTTTAAAAATGGATAAGTGGCTAATAAAAATACCTAAAGAGCGAGAAAATTATGAAAGTGTACATGAATTAATAGAACTTACATCTGAACATCTACAAGAACCAGTAGAATTATCATCTTTACCAGGAACTTCTACTTCAACATCGAGATTAACAACTGGTAATAAGAGAAAAGTCGCCGCAGATAATACACCTCAATTGAAAAATCGTAAATATAATGCTGATTATTTGAAATATGTATTTATTTCGTCAACATTTAATAATCAAGAAAGTCCTATGTGTGTAATTTGTTTCACCCAACTATCAAACGATAGTATGAGGCCAGGGAAACTACTGCGTCATTTAACTACTTTGCACCCAGAATATCAAAGTAAGCCACTCGAATTTTTTCAAAGAAAAGCAGCAGATAAAAAGGCACAAACTGGTTCTCTTACAAAATATACAAAACTTAATGATGACCTGCTAAAAGCATCTTTCGAAGTTGCCCTATTAATTGCAAAAAACCTTATACGATTAAAATTTGTGAAACTATATACAGTGAAAAAATTGCTAATCCTTTGAAGTCTATTCCTATCTCAAACGATATTATGAAAAGAAGAATTGATAGCATTGGTAATAATATTAAAACCCAATTAATATCTCGTATTAAACAGAGCAACTTCTTCGCGATACAAATTGATGAATCTACTGATATAATAAATTACGCGCAGTTAATGGTTTTTGTAAGATATCAGTATAACTTCCAAATTCATGACGATTTACTTTTTTGTCGGGAGCTATTAACTTCAACAAGAGGTATTGATATTTTTGTAAAAGTAGATGAGTTCTTTTCAGAGAATAAACTTGAATGGTCAAAATGTGTAGGAGTGTATACAGATGGTGCAGCAGCGATGACTGGGAGAATTTCTGGATTCAAAGCAGAAGTTCAAAAAGTATCACCAGATGCGCAACATATTCACTGCGTAATACACAGAGAACATTTAGTTTTTCGACGAATGTGTTCCGAACTCAGTGAAATTTTGAGTGACATTACAACTATTGTTAATTTTGTAAAAAAATCATGCTGTAAACTCGAGATTGTTTAATATTTTATGTAAGGAGATGGGATCAGTGCATGAGGTTTTGTTATATCATACTGAAGTAAGGTGGCTTTCACGTGGAAAAGTTTTAAATAGAATTTTAGAACTTAAAGATGAGTTACGATTATTTCTTTTAGATAAAAACCCAGATCTTGCTACGCACTTTAGTGATGATAGTTGGATGTGTTTAGCATCATATTTAGCAGATTTTTTTTGCTAAAATAAATGAACTAAATCTTTCTCTGCAGGGAAAAGAAACCAATATTTTAGTTTTGAATACAAAACTTATTGCTTTTCAACAAAAACTTTGTTCATGGTCAAACTCTATTAACGAAGGAAATATGGAAATGTTCCCATCTCTGAATGACAATATCAAATTCAATTAAAAAAACAATACTGAATCATATTGATGAATCTAAAAGATTTTTTTGCTAAATATTTCCAAAACATGAACGAGGAATGAAAATACGACTGGATAAGGATGCCATTTGCTAAAACATTGAAATATGATCATATTTCTTGGGTAGCTCAAGAAGAATTGATTGAAATTAGATCAGATAATTCTTTTGAATTAGAGTTTAACGAAAAAAGTTGTACAGAATTTTGGATAAGGCGACAGCAAGAATATCCGACTATCGCAAAAGTGGCATTGCTAAAATTAATACCTTTTGCGACAACGTATCTTTGTGAAACAGCTTTTTCGTCATTACTAGTACTTAAAAATAAACATAGATCGTGCCTTTCAACGAGCTCTTTGGAACAAAACCTTCGAATTAGTTTTTCTGAAATTTCACCCGATATTGATTATTTGTGTAAAACTATGCAATCACATCCTTCTCATTAACTTATTATATCGTAAAAATTAGATATTCTTTTTGTAAAAGTTATTTTTATATAATATTATTTTTGAGTTTATTTTAAAAAGTTTTTGTTTAAAAAAATTGATTTAAATGGATTTATTATTTCTAATAAAAATATTACTTAAACAAAATTAATGATAAATAGTGTTTTAATAGTATTATTTTTTGGGTGGGTGGGGAGGGCCGGGGGGGGAATGAAACTTTTGTTTCGGAATTTAGGGAGCCGCAATATGAAAAAGTTTGAGAAGCACTGGTCTAGACCGACTATAATTTTCTTACTTGTTTTCCTTCAGATTATAAAGAAAGTAAAAAAAAAAAATATTTTCTTTTAAAATAACATTTTACTTGTTCATTTAATTGTTTTTGTTCTTCAATTTCATTCAACTAAGAATGACTTCTCTTTTTGAAATAAGTCAGGCATCACCAAAGAAGATTCGAAATTCAAATAAATTGAATTTGACTGGCATCACTAACGTTTCGAACATAAACAAAGTTGTGGCAGTCATATGCAAAAAAAAATGAAAATATGTGATTTGAGTGAAATATTATTTTAAATTCCTTTAATCGTAATAATTAGTATATAAAGAATCTATGTTATAATTTAAAAAATTATAATGGAAAATAGATTGTGCAAATAAAAAGTTTTTATTATAGTTATAGAACAAAATCATCTCCAAAAGTGTGTTTTATTAACATTAACTACTGATAACGAGTTTTTTTTTTAAATCAACGCAAAATGTAGACGTTTTTTAAAATAGTTTTTTTTTCATAAAATCAATGTCTTATTGTTTAAAATAATGACAAGGTTCAATATAAAACATGTTAGAATTTAAATATCAATTGTATTTTTTTGATCTCTTAAGACCTGTGTAGTAGAAAAAAGGGCATTTGTTTTGATTTCACAAAACCTTTTCTATGTGAATTAAAACAAGAAAAAATATTCTTATTGAAATCATAGAACAGCAAAAAACTCGTAAATTTAAGAATTTTTTCATTTACGACTTTTTTTGTGATAGTGGTTTCAAGAACGGGGGTGAATATTTTATTGTTAGACTATTCCTTCCACCAATTCATCTAAGATCGGTTTAATTAGTCCGATAATGTCGAAAAAATTGAAGGTGTTGGCCGGTCGGAGTGTGAAAGTGTACGAGATTATTGATGCTAATGGGATTTTATAGAGGTTTTAGAAATCTTTCCAAAACAAAGATGCATAAACGTTTGCTCACAATTGACCATAAACGCGATCGTGTGACAACCGCAAAGGAGTGTTTGACATTGGTCAAACCCAATACGGATTAGTTTTGGCGCCGTTTTATAATGGTATATTACACATAGACCATTACATCATACTGGAGACGAACCAGCACTCTAAACAATGGGATTCTCTGGATGAGTCGGTGCCGAAGAAGGCCAATGTAGGCGTATCGGCCTACAAGGTGACGGTATTGACTTAGCATAAACGTGGCATAATCCATATTCATTACCTTCAATACAAAAGAATAAAAAACGATGAATATTACTCCAACTTATTGGAATTCAAGAAGAAAGTATTTTTCATCAAAACAATGATAAAAGTCCATGAATTTGCCTATGAATTTCTACCTACATTGCGCCATATTCGCCAGTGATTATTTTCTACTTAAGATTTGGCTCAAACAATGAAATCAAACAAAGGGAAATAGATAAACCCTATTATTTGAAAGGGACAAAAAATGTCTTTTTTAATTTTTTTTTTTCATTCAAAAAGCACGGATCTATTGAACAGCCCTCGTATTGTATAATAACAAATTTTATAATGTCATTATTATTTAATTGTTTGTCTATTTTGTCCTTTCGATTGTTTCTATTATTGACTTTGATTATAACTATTGACCTGCAATATATCTATGTTTGCTTATTGATATTCTGACATTCACTCAATTATTTAAGAATTTTGCAATTATGCCAAATTGTTCATTAATATTTATTTCCAATGAATTATTAATTTTAATCGTTTAACAATCAAACCATATTAACTTTAAAATGTAAATGGGATTGTCATAAATTGTTTTAAGCATAATTTTAAAAATTAAGAGTAAAATCTTTGATTTTTAACTAACCATTATGGTTAAAAATATTACCTTTTATTACTTTTTGGTACTTTTTATTAACAAGTTCCTTTTATTAAAATTAAGTTTTAAGTTTTCTTAAAAAAGTAATTTTTCTTAAAATGTAAATTTTCTTAGAAAAGAGCCTATTTTTAAAAACTACCTTTTATTAAAAAGTACCTTTTATTTAAAAGTATATTTCATTAAAAGGCGCCTTTTATTAAAAAATACCTTTTATTAAAACTTAATTTTCTTAAAAAAGTAAATTTTCTTAAAAAAGTACATTTTTTTAAAAAAGTACATTTTCTTAAAAAAATACATTTTCTTCAAACAGCAACTTTTCTTAAAAAAGTAGTCTTTTGTTTAAAAAAGTACCTTTTATATGAAAATTACCTCCTCTTAAAAAGTACATTTTATAAAAAAAAGTACATCTTATTAAAAAGGTACTTTTCGTTAGAAAAGTATAAAATAGGAACCTTTTATTAAGCAAGTATATTACATTAAAAAGTATCTTTATTAAAAAAGGTGTTTTTTATTAAAAAAAAATAATTTTATTAAAAAAGTACCTTTTATTAAAAAAATACATTATATTAAGTAAGCACCATTTACTAAAACATAATCTATATTAAAAAAGAAAAACTTTATTAAAAAGTACCTTTTATTAAAATTAAATTTTCTTCAGAAAGTACCTTTTCTTAGAAAAGTACCTTTTCTTAAAAAGGCACCTTTTTAAAAAAAGTACATTTTATTAAAATTAAATTTTATTAAAAAAGTAATTTTTCCTAAAAAAAACGAAATTACCTTTTATTAAAAAAAACAGCTTTTATTAAAAAGTAATTTTTATTAAAAAAGTACCTTTTATTAAAAAAGTACCTTTTTAGAAAAGTACCTTTTCTTATAAAGGCACCTTTTAAAAAAAGTACTTTTTATTAAAATTCAGTTTTCTTAAAAAAAGTAAAGTTTCTTAAAAAGTACATTTTCTTTGAAAAGTACCTCTTATTAAGAAAGTAACTTTTATTAAGAACAAGTAAGAGTGTTAAATTCGGCTATGCCGAATCTTTGATACCCTCCACCTGGGTTTTACGTTTACATTAATATCTGGACTTCTTGCACTATTTGTAACAAATGTATAAAAAATATTTGAATATGTAAACACTTTGATAAACCTATTACTGAATTATTACAACAAATGCTCTGAATTTTCAGCATTTTATAGAGGTGTCTACATATTTTAGGTCATAAATTGGCAGAATGACTCCCGATTTATCCCATTTTAAATACTAACCTGATCCAGATAATTACAAACAATATTAAGTTTAACCAGGTAAATGGTTTATTTTGTAATTTTCTTTTTAATTTAAATTTTTTAATATAAAGGTGCATTTTATTTTTTACAATCCTTTTCAATTTTCCAGACCTATTAGTATAGGGCACATTTGTGAGTCCGCATAGATCAACTTTTAACTCTTACTTCTTTTTATTGTATTAAATCTATCTTTGTGTCTTTAAATTAATTAAGATAATTAAGATGAAAATATTTAACAAACTGTTTTTTTTTAGTTAATATCTGAACATTTTACTGATACAAGGCAAAACTAAAACTGCCAAAAATTTCAGTCAAAACTATTTTGAATGTATTTGTTAAATATCGCATAATTTTTTTCAATTTTAAACTTTAAAGTCTTTTTAAGTCTGGTAATAACTCCATAATATGAAGGAAGTAAATATGTGGATTCTTTAATAACAATGACAAGTATAAAACACTGTTTTGTGCATAACATTAAAATATTATAAATTTGAGCATAATTAATTTAGAAACATAATTAATTTTAGAAAAATGTCCGATTCGTTTTTCGATGATGCTGAAAACACATCAAAGAAATACAGAACATAAAGATTTTGCTTCAGTTAGTTGAGAGACGAGAAGCTAATGGATGGCTGGAGCAGGTCAAAGGTGACGACTATAAATGCAAATGCAAGGCTTTTGAAAATATATTAAAATGCGATAAATCAGATCTAAGTATACATGCTTATAACCACTGTTATAAAAAATCTTTTAAACCCAACAGTATTGCCATAATTTGAAATTGTAAAGATGCTAAATTGCAAAAAAAGATGCTTAAACGTACTGGATGCTAAATTTTTTTTTTCAAATTTCATTACCTTTATACTGAAAAATTATATACTTATTAATAAATTCTTTGGTTTTTAAATCGAAAAATTAATATAAAACATATGTTTCGATTTATATTTTTTAATTTTTAATTAAAATTATTTTGGATTTCATCTGAAATTTTTATTAACATCAAATTGAGTTTATTTTAAACTTAAATTAAATATTTTTAATTTTAGAGGGATTTTTTTTATTTAAAATATAACAGAAATTACATTATCAAAAGATACGATTATATTAGAATAATTGGTTTATGGAATCTAACATTTCTGTGATGTCTTCATCTTCAAGTTCTTCTTGGCTCTGATATATTTCTGACGATCGACTCTTATCAACGACATCGCTCGGTATATTGTAAGTGTGACAGCACCAATTTTTCAATTTCAATCCTTCTTTTATACGTATTACAGAACATAACAACTCGGATTTTATTCTGTTCGAAGTTTGATTTTAATTAAAGCTATTAAGCTAAACAAACGTTCAACTTCGGCTTTTGAGAAAGACAAAACTAATATAGACAACACATATATTGATTCCTAAAATGGATTTTCGCCAATAGAATTTTTCAATCCATAAAGAGGTTGTATTCAGTGTTGTATCCCAGTTTTGTTCTGTGATATAACTCCATTGGATTTGAATTTTTTCTGTTTCAGATGATATAAATTTAAACTCTTCTAATATATTGGTTATCTGTTCTTTTACCCGTTTTAATGTGTTTTGTATTGAAAATTTTGGCATTTTTTAATACAATAATATTTTTTGGCAATCGACTTTCAAATTCATTAAAAACTGTTGTTGGTGTTTACATTCTTCTATTTCAAAATGTTTTGTTATATTTGTTGAAAGAAACGAGCAGAGTGGTAAAAGGAGTAGTACACAAAATTACTGTACTACACTTTGAGAAATAAAAACATATCAATACCATTAAAAGATGCTAAAAGCAACATTTTATTAATAAAAGATTCTAAGTTAGCATCTAGCATCTTTTGATAAATTTTGGATGCTAAACGACAAAAATAGTTGCTAAATCTAGCAACTAAAAAGCTACAACGGCAACACTGAAAACCAAGAACAAATATTCTGTTTGAGTTGTAACATCTCATTTGCAAGCCATTTTAATGAAGCTGCGTTCACACTATGTGTTTTGCTTGTGTTTTTCTTATTGTTTTAGCACATGCAATTTGTACACATAGTGTGAACCCTTTCAAAAACTGTTTATGTACAACACATTTGGCAAAACATATGTAAATTTTTCAATTAGAGCAGGTTCTATTTTGGCATGACAACCATATTAAAATACAATACTGCTTGTGGCGAAAGAAAAACAGAGTAAATTATAAAGATAAATATTGAAAGAAAAATAAATTGTTTAATATTAATTAACAATTAAAAAATATAAAAAATATATTACTTTATTTTTAACAATAACTTTTTGTAAATTCACAAATTAAATCAGCTGTTGTTTACATTTAGAGGTTATGTCATACGGAAATACATATGTACGTTTGATCGCAAAATGATGAATTGTATGTAAAACGCCAATTTTGACACACACGCCAAATTACGTATGGATCGTAAAACTGAATTTACATATGGAAAATACACATAGTGTAAACACACCTTTAATTGTGTAAATTTTAAATGCACATCTAACCATATCAAAAAGATGAATTAAACAGAATTGCAAAAATATTTTTTTTATAATATCTGTATGTTTTTTATATTATTCTTATGTAATTCTCATGATATTTTTATCTTATTTTTTATTTTTACATAATTGAAATTGTACAAATTAAAAATAAATTTAAAAAAAAGTAGTGTAGGGAAAAAGGGAATTTTTTTCATAAGCGTAGAGATTTCTGAAAAAATCTCCTGGCATCACTAGTACCTATTAAAAAACAATGTAAAAATTCACAAGACAACGCGACATAGACTTGCTTTGTTCAAAAGCTTCCATAAGACTGAATGAAATTGTTGCTTACTTTACTCTTTGGTGAGTATTTTCATTTTTGTTCGGCTGTATACATATAAGAAGCCAATTTGAGTTCGGTTTACTCGTGCTGCTATGCATATGTTTGTGTGTTAACAAAAATATACGATATCCCAGTCATCATTTCGAAGATTGTTTTAACAAAAAATACCTTACTGTGTCTTCTTCGAGCACTTTTGATAATTAAAAACTGCTTAATCACATGCGCTATTAGAAAAAGACTAGATAATGATTTTTGCTTTCTCTTAGAAAGTGATTTATAGAAAAATTACATTAAATAAGACTCAAAAATGAGTCGAAACTGATTAGAAAAGCGGATAAAAAGGACTCTCAAGAAGATTCGCGGGTAAGGTAATATTTAATCCCAACAAAAGAATATTTTGTGATCAGCAAAAGGGCGCATTTATAACTGTTTTAATAGCACATATGAGTCAAAAAGACTCTACATGATCATTTATTGCATAAAATGCTTACTGGGATTTTATTCACTATCTGTAGAAACAGGTTTTTTAAGTCGGGGGTCACACAAGGCAATTTTTATTGCGCAACTTTTTGGCAATTCTCTTTTGAAATTGCTTTTATGTCCACACACGACAATTTCTTCGGCAATTTTACTGTTTTGTTGTGTTTTTATTTTCTTATAATTTGACATTTGTGCTCTAGTCGTAAAGAACAATAATAAAATTAAATACATACATACATAAATTAATTTAATTGGTTTTGTTGAAAAATGAATTCAAAAGAAAAAAATTAAGTCCCGATTCCATTTAAAGGCTATTTTAATAAAGTAAACAATAATTACGAATTCTTCACACCAAGAAGCGAAACACCGAATGAAAAGAAATGTCAAATATTCAACAAAAAAAAAGCGAATGAGAGAATTGCTTGAAATATCCGAGAACCGGCAATTATTTTTCCCTTTTTATTCCCCTCACCGCAAACATCTACAAACTCAAGAATTGCGCAACAAAAGTTGCCTTGTGTGAACTCGGACTAAGTAAAACAAATCTGCATACAATTTCAATTCTATTTCGTTCACAATGATACGATCAGTTTGTTTACTAGCTACTAGTAAAATAAGAAAATAGTATTATAATACAGCGTAATGATGAATTGTACTTCTCAATTAGTTTATTTTTAATGTGCCATAAGAAGTTCGGTTTGTGCTAAGAAAAGCATGAATATATGTTTCCCAGGGCGAAGCTTCATCATTGCACTATGATTGAGTTGAGCTCCGCGACTATTCATAATGTGAATAGCTCGTGTCAAAAATTTTTGGTAGTTGGGAATGGCGTTTGTGTTAAGAAAAGCATAAACGCATGTTTCCCAGGGCAAGGCTCGATCATTGCACATTGATTGAGCTGAGCTCCGCGGTTATTCTTAATGTGGATAACTGTTGAAACAAAATTTTCGGAATGGCGTTTGCCTCCGTCCCGACATTAAATAACAAAGTTTAAAAATTTATTTTAATTAACATCTGACAAAAAATAGTATTTTTCTAAACAACAATTTTTTTTACAGGGTAAATAAATATTTTATGGCTTACCTACCTACTACTTTTGAAAGCAAGTATGCAGGGTTTATACATGTACTAAAAATACAACTCTTAAAACCATACTATTTTTTCAACTCTAAAAATTTCGGAATTTTGTAAAAATAAAATAAAATACCGATTTATTTTAATATGCGCTTATTATGGATATACATATACAAAATATATGAATATTATTTATAGTATTTTGATATTGGCAACAGTAGTATGTATCAATTTGTAACATTTTGTGATGTTATAAAAATCGCAGAATATTGATATTGATTTTATATAGTTTCTTTTATTAATTAATTAACTTAAATATTACACCAAAAAATATTGATATTGATGAATTTTTATATTATTAACACAACGACCACAAAAACAACATGCACAGCTATGACAAAATACAAAATTTAGGAAAACAATATAGGAAAACGTCATATTTTTTTTTACCTTTTCAGTGATTTCTCGGCACCTATGAAACCTATTGTCATGATTTAAAAACAGGAACCTTTTCAAGATGTTAGTGAATCATTCTCACTAAAAACAAGCGCCCTATCTGCCCTATTGAGGGCGTTATCACAAGAACACATATTCAAATCATATTTTCTCATGACTTTTTAATTCTTCGCTCAATTCTCGGGACCAGATTAACCGATTTGGACGATTTTAAATAGCAAACTTCTCAGGATGTTAGTGAATCATTTTTTATACCAAGGAGCACCCTAGCTATCCGATTGAAGCCGTCATCGTGATTTCCACAGACGGACAGACGGACAGACGGACAGACGGACAGCCGGACAGACGGACAGACGGACATCGTTATATCAACTTCGCTTGTTATAAGGATCACAAATATATATATTTTATGGGGTCCAGAATTTTTTTTCTAATTATTACAAACGGAATGACAAACTTATATATACCCTCTGCACACTGGAGTGGAGGGTATAAAAACTATCTTATATTAAAAAAATATGTTTTATTAAAAAAGTACCCTTCTTTAAAAAGATTCCCTTTTATTTAATAAGTACCTTTTATTAAAAAAAATGGCTTTTATTAAAATAGTACATTTTATAAAAAAGTAAATTTTATTAAAAAAGTAGCTTTTATATCAAAAGTACCTTCTCTTTATAAAGTACCTTTTATTTAAAAATAATAATAAAAAAGTACTTTTTATTAAAACAAAATTACCTTTTATTAAAAAAGTTGCTTCTTCTAAAAAGTAATTTTATTAAAAAAAAGTACCTTTTATTAAAATGTACCTTTTATTAAAAAAGTATATTTTATTAAAAAATACCTTTTATTAAAAAATAACCTTTTGAAATTTTAAAAGTACCTTTTTTTAAAAAACTACATTTTATTAAAAAAGTACATTTTATTAAAAAAGTGAATTTTATTAAAAAAGTACGCTTTATGTAAAAAGTGCCTTTTATAAAAAAGTTCCTTTTGTTAAAATATACCCTATATTAAACAAGTACATTTCATTTTTGAAAAAGTTATTTTTATGAAAAAGTGCCTTTTATAAAAAATTCACCTTTTATAAAAAGTTACCTTTTATTAAAATAGTGCCTTTTTATAAAAAGTACCTTATATTAAAATGTAACTTTCATTAAAAAGGTACCTTTTATTAAAAAAGTACATTTTATTAAAAAAGTATCTTTTATTAAAAAAATTCCTTTTATTAAAAAATAACCTTTTTAAAATGTATCTTTTATTAAAAAGTACCTTTTATTAAAAAGTACCTTTTATTAAAAATTACCTTTTATTAAAAAGTACCTTTTATTAACAAGTACCTTTTATTAAAAAGTACCTTTTATTAAAAAGTACCTTTTATTAAAAAGTACCTTTTATTAAAAAGTACCTTTTATTAAAAAGTACCTTTTATTAAAAAGAACCTTTTACTAAAAAGTACCTTAAGTACCTTTTATTAAAAAGTACCTTTTATTAAAAAATACCTTTTATTAAAAAGTACCTTCAATTAAAAAGAACCTTTAATTAAAAAGTACCTTTAATTAAAAAGAACCTTTAATTAAAAAGTACCTTTTATTAAAAAAGTACCTTTTATTAAAAAAGTACCTTTTATTAAAAAAGTAAATTTTATTAAAAAAAGTGCATATTATTAAAAAAGTACGCTTTATGTAAAAAGTGCCTTTTATAAATTTTTTTTTTTATTATAAATATACCCTATATTAAAAAAGTACATTTCATTAAAAAGGTAATTTTTAATAAAAACACGATGTATTAAAAAAGTACCTTGTATTAAAAAAATAATGTTCATTCATAAAATATATTTTTTTTAAATTTATTTTTATGAAAAAATGCCTTTTATAAAAAAGTGCCTTTTATAAAAAAAGCATCTTTTATAAAAAAGTACCTTTTATAAAAGTTACCTTTTTTCAAATAGTGCCTTTTTATAAAAAGTACCTTGTATAAAAAGGTAACTTTCATTAAAAAGGTACCTTTTATTAAAAAAGTACATTTTATTAAAAAAGTTCTTCCAATTTTTTTTTTAAAAATCTTTTTTATTTTTTTTTTTTTTTTGGTTTTTTTTATTATTTTAATATATTCATTTACAGATTTAAATTTTTTTAAGTACCTTTTTTAAAAAAGTTCATTTATTAAAAAAGTACCTTTTACTAAATAAGTACCTTTTACTAAAAAAATTACCTTTTATTAAAAAGGACTTTTTATTAAAAAAGTACATTTTATTAAAAAGTACCGTTTATTAAAAAAATGTTTTTATTAAAAAAGTACCGTTCATTAAAAAAGTACCTTTTATTAAAAAGTATCTTTAAAAAAGTACCTTTTATTAAACAAGTACCCTTACTAAAAAATAACCTTTTGATTAAAATAGTACCTTTTACTAAAAAAATAGTATCTCTTGTTCAGAAAATACCTTTTATTAAAAAAGTAAATTTTATTGAAAAAAGTAGCTTGTATTAAAAAAAAAGTACCTTTTATTAAAAAATTATCTTTTTTTTTTAATTATTTTTGTTTTTTATTAAAATGTACCTTTTAGTAAAAACGCACCTTTTATTAAAAAAGTGCTTTTTGTTGTTAAAAAAATACCTTTGTTTATTAAAAATTTACCGTTTTATTAAAGAATTACCTTTTATTAAAAACATACCTTTTATTTAAAATTACCTTTTATCAAAAAAAAAAAAAAAAAAAAAATTATAAAGAGAAGTACCTTTTAGTAGTAAAAGTACCTTTTTATTAAAAGTATATTTTATTAAAAAAGCGGTTTTATCACAAAATTACATTTTATTAAAAGTACCTTTTAAAAAAGTATATTTTCTTAAACAAATATTTTCTTAAATTTTCAACATAAATTTTCATAACTTATGTTACATCTAACTATAGTAGTATATGAATAACTATGATCAAGTTACAAATTTAAAAATTTCTAATGTTATAAAATTTTTAATTATAAATATTTTGTATGTTCAGCTATACTTTTTCCAAAATGTTCAGTCCCTGAAGTTGAAATCTAATCGGCTTAAAGATATGTAGAATCTTTACATTTATTTGAGCAAGAAAAAATTTCATATAAAACTGCTCCACCCTATTGGATACTTACTCGTATATTCAAATCCTCTTGCTTAAATTTCCCTCAAAATTTTTCTTCAACACTTAAATGTATTCTAAAAAAAAAAAAATTGGAAACATGGCTGAGTAGATTTACAACACTTTTTATATTCACCTTTAACAAACATTTTTCTTCTGTGCTGGCGGCCTTCCATTATTTTTCTGAATATTCTAATGCGCTTTCTAACATGTTTTTTTTTCTCTTTCGTTTTGTTTACTATCTTTATATTCTTAATTTAAATCTTAAAGATTCCCGACTTAAATGGATCATTTTTATGTTTTTTGACTTTTACCACCTTTAAGTTTTGTTTTCTGCTGTTATTCCATCTTTATTTGATCTTTTCTTTATCTAAGTCAAAGAATTCGTTGTTGTTAGTTCCTATCTTTTGAGTTCTTGGCCTTTTCTTTGCTTTCATGTTAATTTATGTTTAAGGGAAATACAACGTATATTTACTTACCTTTCTGTTGTTTTTGTTGCTTTAATACTTTTTTAGAAATGTTTAAGTAAATGCCAGATATGAAGATTTTTATAGTTGATGGTGTTCTTGTTGTTTGTAGAAATTTTGTTTTAAAAAGTAAACACTTTAACACTGCTTTTTTTTAAATATATTTCGCGTTTTTATTTTATTTAATTAATTTTCCTTAACAACAATGAGATTTTTGTTTAATTAAGATTTAGTGGAGACTAAATGTTCACGGCCGAAGCTTTATCTGGAACATAATTTAAATAGTTGCTTTATAGATGTTGGTGGTGTTGGTATGCCTATTAATGTTGTAGCTATTATTAATTTTGTTTACAAATGATTTCTGATGTATAGCATTGAGGTTAAGGGTAATGCAATATTAGGTAAACATATATTTTTGTAGAATTTAGAAATAAAAAAAAATAAAAATAAATCTCTTAAAACTCCGGCTTCGATAAAAATTTATCAATAAATGCCACCCAAATAACTTTTACTTTTAATTCATTCTTGTTTTTTAAGGGACGTTTTAATTTTTTAAATTTTATAGACTTTGTCTTGCATATTTTATGACAACCAAGAAAAACCTTTTCTCCCCAAAAAAAAAAAAAAATAAAGTCATGATATTTTGGGATTTTTCCTTTCTTTTCATTTCCTTCTTCTTTTATTGTTGTTATTGTTTGTATGTTAAGGTTGAAATAGACCCTTAAAACATGTTCGGTTGTTCTTGAAGAAATTTAAAGATTTACTCGTAACAGAATTTTTGTATGATAAAGTGTGGTTAAATAAAAGAAGTATAAATTATTTTTGAATTCAACCTTTTTAAGCGGGAAATGTAAGAAAATATTTATAATGTTCTCTATTAAAAAATTATAATTTCCTGCAGACATTTCTCAAGATTATTTTTTCAATATAACCAAAATATAATTGATCTTTAATTTGTTCATTTAAAGTTTTATTATTTTTTTGGTGAATTTATGTTATTGGAATAATTTATTTATTGTACAGCAACAAACACAAGTAACTGAGTAATATACTAAGGACACATATACGAACCAGCACTCCTTGTGACACCAACAAATTAATTCTTTATAAGAAAATGTTTGGCCCTCTTCATCGTCTGAACTTACGTTCTTAAGGAATTTAACACAGAACCTGGAATAGTTACGGTGTCAGATTCGAATCGAATGGTTTGCAAGGCCAATTTATTTCAATTAACTTGTGAACAAGCTCGGCATATAAAACATTAGAAAAACTTTATCTGGCAAATTTCAGGTGGCACTTCTCAACCTTAACTCTTATATTACAGCTTCCGTTCTTGTAACGCAGTGAAAGGAGGAACTGTCAAAGTTAAGCCGCCTTTTCGAAATTACTCTTACTAACCGGCCATAGGATTTTTTTTATGGTAATGAAAAGACGGACGACCTGGCAAGGACAGCTTCTGCTCATGATGTTTCTTGCGCGGAGTCAGTTACAACCCCACTGGGAATCATCTCTCTGCATTTACCATGAGTAGTGGAGAACAGTGGGCAGTATATAGATACAGGGACCACTTAAACTCTCACAAAATAGAATTTTATCTATAATGCAAAAAGAAGCAGAGAGTCTCTAAAACTTAATAATGTCAATGTAAGACTACTCGTATCTTATGGGGCACTCACGGAACACATTACATGTAATTATATCCTTTATAAAATGCAATTAGCTGATGCAAAACCATGTAGATAATGCTTGGTGGAGGATGGCACTAGGGAGCATAATTATATATGCCAAATGCTCAGCTTTTGAATACCTGAAATTACTTGGGAAGACACGTTCAAAACACTGGGGGTAAAGGACATCTTCTAAAAATCTAAAGGGTGCATTATGGCTCTACCTAGTGCAGGACGAATAAACACTCACGCCAGATACATCGTAAATCGCAAAATAATTTAATTTAAGAATTTAATTTAATAATAATTTAGGACGGATTAAATCTCTCCTTAGTAGGACTGTAAGAAATATATCGAGGCTTACAGCCGTATTGACTGATCATTAGCTGATCGGTAAACACTCAGTAAGACTCTGAACGCAATGAACACTGCCATAGCTGCGGTGAACCTAGAGCAGAGGAGATAGTTTATCATCTCGTCTGCGATATGAAGGTTTAGGCGGTGTCAGGTAAGGAGCTCTAGACAAACACTTATTGGACGACATATTTGGGATAGCAGGCCTAGAACTAGGAGATATTATCCGGCAGAACCTTCGTTCCGAGTGGAAAGGTTTCTGAAACATAGTCACCTGGCTCACAGAATGTGACCTGTAAATTAAATCAACTAACCAACTTCTATACTCCAAATTCGGAAAAAAATTTCTGCAACTATTTGATATAAAATTTTCTATGTCCACTGTAACCATATTTAGGGACTATTCATAGCTTTTTCAGGTTAATAAATCCCGTTGAATTTTGGTTAAATTTTTTTGGTTTAGTCCAATTATTCTAGAAAATGACTCAGGCTATTTTTCACACAAATCTATTTTAGAATCTATAGATCATTATCTTTCTTTACTAAGACCATTACTAGTTTCTCTAGAGAAAATCAATCCCGATACTATTAGCTAGAATTGGGATCAGAAAAGTACAGAAAAGAGAGAAATAAAATCACCAACCGAATGGTTCTCAAGTTTAACAACAGTATTTTCGATTGGGTCAACTGAAATTTAATAACAGCTAATCGTTTTCAATTGTAATCAAATATTTACTATTAAGACAACAGAATTGTTATCGCAAATACGGTTTAAATAAATTCGGTACCACAATATTTCTGTTTTCTGTGTATTTGAACTCAATTTTCGTATGTTGTAAAAATCGAATTTGGGTCCAACCATGTTGTTAAATTGCATTAATGGAATCATATGTATACAGGAAACAGATTAATTGTGTCGATCAAATTGCAACCAATTTAGTTAATAACCGAATTTCAAGTTTATTATGATTACAATTCTGATTTATTAAGAGAAATCAATTTTTTGTCGACTTTTTCTGCGTAGAAAATTGTTGGATTCTATTAAATATCTGTTTATAGAGTGCGTGTTTTTTTTTTATGTGTAAACATCTATACGCGCGGGGGGTAAATTTCTATTCCAAAATACAATCACAAAAACAGCGTAACACAAATCGGTGAGAGCTGTAACACAAATCGGTGTGTGACTTATGATTGTATTGGTGAAAAAATTATGATATAAAATTGTTTTTGTGCCATTTTTTTAAAAGCGTCATCTATGTATCACTTATATACGTTTATATTGGGATATTTTTAACGTTTTACAGCAAAGTGTTGTTGAATTAGCTGAAACAGTTTTTGCTATAAGTGATACATAGATGACGCTTTCTGTTTGATTTTAAAAAATGACATAAAAAAATTTAATTACTAGATGTTTACACATCTCCCCTGTGATCGGATTCACATGATTTTTTATTTTTTTTTGCTTAGATATAACTTTCGAATGGGTAGCTGTCAAATCAAATGTCATACTGCACCCACTTTTTGATATTTATGCTCAATATACTCCAGCAAATCATCGTGAATAAATTCAGGCTTGACGAACGCTACCAAATTATTCCAATTTATTTTTATTGAAATCAAAATTTGGCTATAAGTTGCTTTCGGGAAATGGAAATATCAATTGGCCTCAAGGTCGTGCGATTTTATACCTCTCGATCATTTCCTATGGGGCTACGTGAAGTCACTGGCTTATTGCTAATAGACCAGCAACAATTGACGCTTTGGAGGCCAACATTGTTTGTGTTATACGTGGCAATGCTCGCAAAAATGGCCCAAAATTGGACGTTCAGATTTGCTCCGTGGTAGCCATATACCCAAAATCATTTTTAAATGTTAATGCCATTTTTTGATTTTTTTTTTAAATTAAAATTTTCATTCTTAAAAACAACTTTATAATCGCAAACACTGTTGTTTCACTTTAGAACACCGGCTTGTGAATGTTTTTTCTCTGCTGCTTATCCTAGACCAATTTTTGTCATGTTCTGTAAACAGGGGGCAAATCATCGCATTCGATATCGAGTAAAATCCATTGAAATTCCATATTTTGGTTCATTATTTAAAGACGGACAATCGTCAGTCCTATTAACTATGGACCAAAACTCGTTAGCTGTGATAAAATTACTGTTAGTACTTATTTTCGGCAAATGAAAAAATAATTTCGATAAAGAATGCGACGAGTCGCCACCAGCATTTCTTATCTGATAATCGAATATTTGAGTCCTTTGCAAATAAAAAGGGTTGCCACAACAACATAATCTGTTTTCACTGTGTAATAGCATATTCAGATGGCAAAACTAACCACTTGATTCGCTCTCTGAATCACGATTGCGAACCTAGGTGTTCAGACGAGTGTTCTTGTTTCATTTTGACGTTCATATTTTTTGTGCAACTATTTGAAAACAAATTCTACACTTTACGTTTCAATATTTCATTTTCTCCATTTTTATTTGAATATATATATGTAAATATATACTTATTATTTGTTAAATGTTTCTATTTATTTTATTGCAAACATTAATATTTTGTTTTTTCTTTTTTTTATGTATTTTTGACAGCTAGTTCAGATAAACTAGCGATAATTTTTTATCAAAATTAGAGATGAGACTCAATTTTTCTAGGTTCACAACTAGGTTCAAAATGAACCAAGTAGGGTCGCTCTCAAAATTTTGTATGGCGAATCATGTAGATTATATCATGATTCGGGCGCGAACCGTGAATGAGAGAGCGAACCGTGAATCTTGCTGTCCGTGTGAACATAGCATAAGCTTTCGTTAGATTTTTTTCTTTTCAAGGTTCCTTGTTTGTTTTCTTAGCGGACCTCCTTCTAACATTTTTTTCCCCAAAAATATAAATTTTCTTAAAAAATGTCCAAATAAATCACGCCATTTTATGCTGATTTGCAGATTTTTTATTTTTTTTTGTTTCTCAATAAATTTTAAATTTAATTCAGTAGAAGCCGCAAGAAAAACAAGTTAGAGTGTTTAGTTCGGCTATGCCGAATCTTTGGTACCCTTCACCTGGGTTTTACATTTATCTTAACTAGCAGATTCCAGCCCACGAAATTCGAGTGCAAATTCTAGCAAATTTTATTTTTTCAAAAATAAAGACCCTAAAGGTATGCTAATCAATTATAGCCAATTCGGAAATCAACACAAAAAACACAAAATAATTTTTATTACAAACACATTAACAAATTTATAATTATACCCTATACCACTATGTGGTTTGGGTATAATGACTTTGTGCTGCTGTTTGTAACAACCAAAAATATTTGACCTAGACCCATCTTTAATTATACCGATCGAATCAGAATCACTTTCTGAGTTGATTTAACAATGTCCGTCCGTCCGTCCGTCCGTCCGTCCGTCCGTCCGTCCGTCCGTCCGTCCGTCCGTCCGTCCGTCTGTGTGTCCATGTAAAGCTTGTAATCAAACTGCAGGTCGCAAATATGAATATATTTTGACGAAATTTGGTATATAAGCTTTTATCGGCCATGGGATGAACGCTATTGAAATTGGTGAGAATCGGTCCATGTTCAGACCTAGCCCCCATACAAATTACCCATATGAAATCGACATAAATTGCCATAAGATCCAAATTGTCATATAGATCTTACTCAAATTGGGTTTGTATGCGTTCATTACATCCACTAATGAGTAGTCCAAAAATGATCCCTTTGACCCCATATAGAGCTGCTTCCCGATATTCACTTAAATCTATTAAAAAAACAAAAATATTGCACTGATTCTTCTCAAATTTTGTTTGTACACATTTTTACAAAATACAAGAGACTTTACCAAACATGATCAGGATCGGTCCATTTTTGGACCTAGTCCCTTTATAGATATTGCATCCGATATGAACTTTTTCATATCTGCAGCCAAAAAAATTAATAAAAATCCCACTCAAATTTGGTTTTTGCTTATTTTCAATGTCCAGTTAGTTGGGCCTAAGAGATAGGGTTTCTAAACGCATGGTATAGGGTATCATATAGTCGGTCTAGACCGACTATAATTTTCTTACTTGTTTTATATATGTGTTAGTAGCAACTTTAAATGCAATTTACTTAAAATAAAGGAAAAAATTTTAAAATCTGGAAATCTGCAAAACGGATAAAAAGAAATACCTTTCAAATATACGTTTGGTCAAAATCGGGATAAAACGGTAGAACAAAACATCGGTCACAAGAAATAGCCTAGCCTATATTATTATAGATATCTGAATTTATTGCACTATTTATAACAAATAATAGCCAAATATTTGAAGAAATAAACAATTTGATAAACTTAATACTTAATTATTACAACACACTGAATTTTTAAGATTTTTTTAAATGTTTCACCATACCTTAGATCATATCTTGGCACAGTGATGGTCGATTTACCCCATTTTTAATACCAACCTGCTCAAAATAATGCCAAACAATGCTATCCTAAGTTTACCGAGGTTAATGGTATATTTTGTGAATGAGCGTGATTTCAATAGACAGGCAGACAGCTAGACGGATATCGCTATATCGACTCGAGTAGTTATAAGGATCAATAATATATACACTTTATGGGGACGTAAATGCGTTTTTCGATATGTTGCAAACCGATATATACCCTTTTCACAGTGGTAAAAACCGCTATTGACAAAAGAAACTTATGATAGGAATTTTTCAAGCCATATTAGATGAGAAGATCAAAATTAGCTGCTGAAGCATATTTTTCATATAAGAAACTACAATGGAAACTTTTGTAATTATGAACAGATCTTTTTTTTATAAAAACTTAAATAAAAAACTAGGTTTATTGTTTTGTTTTCTCAATGAAAATCAAATCCTTAATTTTACACAACATCTTAAATTGTTTATGAATCATAAATACGAAATTATATTTTATTTTAATACAAAAATTAGCTGTTTTATGGGTTTTTCTAATAGCAAAACAGGTACTTAATCGCCAAAACAATAACAACTTAACAACCTGTTTGCTATAAGCGCAACACAAAAAAATCATAAATTTTTTGTAGCCACTTTTTTTGTCTTAATTTTAAAAGCTATCAAAAAATATTTGAAGCCACTTTTGGGTAAATTATTTTCATTAGACACACACGAACTTTATATTTAATAATAAAAAAAAAATAGAAATAAATAAAAAATAAATAAAAAAAAAATATTTACTATTTATTAGAGCCTTACTAAAACCGTTCAGACACACTTTCCAAATAAAAGCAACAAAAATTATGAAAAACCACAAATACCGTTAACATATTAATTAATTAAATAAATATGAAATTATTGAAAGAATTTGAAAAAGAAATACTGCAACGAATAGCACAAAATAATAGTTTGTAGGCAAAGAGTAGGAGAACCCACTGCTGAAACGTTTTATTTATGATATGGCGGAAAACATTGAATGAAGTGTAAAAAGAATAAGAAAATTTCGAACACAGCTTCTAATACATTTTGTAGCAAAAATCGCTAACGGTAATTAAACATCAACAACAACAACAACTTGACTTGACGGCGTAAAGTGAAATAGATAAAGTTGTTGTTCTTTTCGTTGTTGTTAGGTGATTGTTTAAGGCGAATCAAGCGAATTGACCGCGTTCTTTTTTTTTTTTTCAATACTCAGCCCATACACACATATAAAACAACAACATTTTAACCATAGAACTCATGATATATTTTATATACAATAAAAACTATACAAGTTGGCTTTAAAACAGGTAGTTTTGTTAGTTAGTTGGCTAAATAAATATTCAGTTTTTCCAACTTTTACACACAGGTCTACTACAGTGAATCAAAAATTTTTGTGAACGTATATTTTTAAGAAAGATGCTTTAATATTTGTTTGGAAATTGATTTTTTTATATATTTAGGAAATTAATATTTTTTTTTAAAGAAAAGAAAACTAATGCTGCAAAGATTAATAGTTTTTGCATAAAAAATATCCTGAGTGCAAAATGACATAAAAAAAATGTTTTTCAGTTGATTTAAAAATTTGGAGTTTTTGTTGTATTAAAAGATATTTTCGCTTTTAATATGAAATTTTGCTAATTTTATTAAAGTTTATTGTTAGTGGCATTTTACAGACAGTTTTTATAACTAATGTGAAATTTTTAATTATTTTAATTTTTTTTTCTTAAAATCATAATTATTTTATTCCAAAAGTTATATATATTAATCGAATGCCTTGCCTCACTTGCCAAATCGATTAACCCTACTTTCACTTTTATTTAAATTTTAATGTCAAAGCTCCTTATCCTTATCTTTATCTTTAAAACAAATTTCTCTTAAAAAAAGTATTGACATTATTAACAACACCTTATTATTGAGAAATTTCTTTCGAACATAAAAAGTGAGGTGTCAATCAAACGCTTTGTCTTTCAAATATAAATATTTCTGAAATTGGAGTTCATTTATATGGCTTATCGGATTAATAATAATTGTTATGTTATAATTGTTTTATATAATTTTGATATTATATACATGAAATAGGCGCCCGAGCTTATGCGGTTTCCATGAATAGCCTTTAAGTTCTTTAAGGAAAATTATAACTTATTTTAAAAAGAGACTCTAGCCATATTTCGAAATTTTTAACATCGTCATCTAACAATAAATATTTTTAGTATTTATACCCTATACCACTATGTGGTTTGGGTATAATGACTTTGTGCTGCTGTTTGTAACAACCAAAAATATTTGACCTAGACCCATCTTTAATTATACCGATCGAATCAGAATCACTTTCTGAGTTGATTTAACAATGTCCGTCCGTCCGTCCGTCCGTCTGTGTGTCCATGTAAAGCTTGTAATCAAACTGCAGGTCGCAAATATGAATGTATTTTGATGAAATTTGGTATATAAGCTTTTGTCGGCCATGGGATGAACGCTATTGAAATTGGTGAGAATCGGTCCATGTTCAGACCTAGCCCCCATACAAATTACCCATATGAAATCGACATAAATTGCCATAAGATCCAAATTGTCATATAGATCTTACTCAAATTGGGTTTGTATGCGTTCATTACATCCACTAATGAGTAGTCCAAAAATGATCCCTTTGACCCCATATAGAGCTGCTTCCCGATCTTCACTTAAATCTATTAAAAAACAAAAATATTGCACTGATTCTTCTCAAATTTTGTTTGTACATATTTTTGCAAAATACAAGAGACTTTACCAAACATGATCAGGATCGGTCCATTTTTGGACCTAGTCCCATTATAGATATAGCATCCGATATGAACTTTTTCATATCTGCAGCAAAAAAATTAATAAAAATCCCACTCAAATTTGGTTTTTGCTTATTTTCAATGTCCAGTTAGTTGGGCCTAAGAGATAGGGTTTCTAAACGCATGGTATAGGGTATCGTATAGTCGGTCTAGACCGACTATAATTTTCTTACTTGTTATTTTTTATATTTTCAAAGTTTTTCACTTTTAATCTTTCTGAAAAATATTTACGTTAAATCTACCTAAAAGAATTAGGCCGAGAATTTCACACGACCCGTATAATACATATATGTATGTTTCTCATTTTGTAAACTTGATTACTTTTAAAAGGCTTTTAAAATATTCGCTTATTCAAAAAATATATCTAAATACTTACACTCCTCCTATGAGTATGCCTTTTGATATAGGAGAATCTTGCATATATTAAGAAATTATATTTTTTAATTTTGGGTTGTCAGGTTGAAAGGATCAACACTGTTATATTTTTGGAAAAGCTGTATTATTAAAAAAATTAATTAAAATTAAATTAAATTTTTCGCCACTCAATTTTATAAATTTTTTGGTTATATAATGAAGAATTACCTTAATATTTTAATATTTTCACAATTAAATAAAATATACTAATATAGTTCAGTATACTTTCACAAAACTTTTGAGTGATATATCGAAAGGATCTTATATTCGCACAATTTTTTTTTCATTTTGGACTAAGACTAAGGTTTACATCGAATATGGAAGGATCTGAGAAAGTTAAATAACTTGAGTACTATGATAAACTTTGTGTGAGTTCATTACTTATAAATATACGTGGTAGGGTTAGAAATTGGCAGGACAGAACTGTGGAGACTCGAATTTTCTACACTAAAAAAAAATACAAATAAAAATAATAAATAAATAAAATTCACCAATTCAAGAATTCTAAAGTTTAACAACTTTATTTTCGATTGTATCAACAAAAACTTTATAGCAGTTAAACATTGTTTACTGTAATAGAAAATTTACTGTTAAGAAAGCAGATTTGTGATCATAGGCAATTCGAAATTCGGTTATCAATTTCATTGAAATTCGGCTGACAATAAATTCGGTAGGCGCAGTGAAATTTTTTTTTTTTTTTTTGCTAACTTTGCTTTGAAAGTATGTTACTATTCCTTATCAAAAATATTCGTTGCCGTATTCGTTACATATTAAAAAGAACTATACGAAACCAAAATTTACAAATAACTAATTGCATTTAATTGGTTGTCGAAATAAAAAGAACAAATGATATCAAATAAGAAATTGTATCTCATTATAGATTTAAAATATTAATATAGACTAGCATATTCCAGCACTCGAAATTCGAGTGCAAATTCTAGGCAACTTTTTTTCAACTTATCCAATTCACAAAACCAACACTTTTTCGGTTTATTATTGTGAGTAAAGAAAAAAAAACACACACATTAACAAATTTAATAAGCACACACATAGCATTGTATAACTTTATGTATATGTTAGTAGCAACTCAAAATAAAGGCAAAAATTTTATAATCTGCAAGTCTGGTGAACAGCTAAAAAGAAATACCTTTCAAAAAATATAAGTTTTTTCAAAATCGGGATAAAACGGTAGAACAAAACATCGGTCACAAGAAATCGCCTAAAGTATTAATATTATAGATGTTAGTTTGTTTCAGGGAAAATAACGTATATTTGCTTATAAAAGTATAATTCATATCTATAGTTAAATTTTTATCACAAACCGTAACTAAATCACCCAGTAAATATTTGACGGAAATAACTAATTTCTGATTAATTAATTTTCCGGTGATTAACTAAGATTTTCCTCTTACTGAAAGTTGTTTTTTGTTTTAGAACCTACTTGAAAAATTATACCTTTCATAGAATGATTTTAAATTTGCTGGAGAATGGTCGACCAAAGTAAACTGTTCAAAACAGATATTTTATAAACAAGTGAGAATGTCAAATTCGGCTATGCCGAATCAGTAATACCCTTCTCCTGAGTTTTATGTTAACATTACTATCTGAACTTATTGCATTATTTATAACAAAAAGAAACAAAATATTTGAGAACGGAAACAATTTGAAAACTTAATATTAAATTGTTACAACAAGCACTCTGAATTTTTTAGCATTTTTTAGAAATGTCGCCATATATTAGGTCAGTAATGTCAAATCTCATTTTGAGTACCAACCCGCTCCAAATAACGATAAATAGTTCAGTTTGTAATTGGGCGTGATTCCAACAAATGGACGAGCGGACATCGCTATATCGGCACGTGTTGTTCTAAGGTTCAAGAATATGTTTACTTTAAGGGATCGCAAATTTATTTTTCGATGAGTTACAAATGGAATAAAAAAAAAGTAAAAAACTGATTTCAGAAAAAAGTGAGGACAACTTGCATAATTTTTTCATCAAACTTAAAATCCAGCTGAATTATTCGTCCTTATTTTCCATATTAAATTACTTATTTTCGATAAGATGTTTAGCATTTCAGTGATTGCTAGCGCATAAAATATGTGTAGGCCTCTGTGAAAATATATACATTGTAGCTGCCGAATTTATTGCAAACCGAATTGCTATGAAGTAAATAGCCGAATTTCGAGTTGATTACAATTATAATTCTGTTGTCTTAACAGTTAGTATTTTATTACAATAGAAAATAGTTATCTGCTATTAACTTTTTAGTTAATATTATCGAAAATATATTTATTTGTTAAACTTTGATTACCGATTTTTTATATATTTTTTTTTTTGTGTTGGGATTATAAGTGTTATTTAAAAATTATTTTTAGTTTCATTATTGTTCAAAAAAAATTATGTGATTCTTATTTGCAGCCTTTTCTTGTTAACTAAATCATTTTTTTTTTTAATTTTTCTCATTTATTTGACAACACTTTGTTTGGCCACTTGTTAGAGAATTAAAGCCACTTTTTTGTCGAAAAAATTTTTAGAAAACTCGAAAACTTCCAAAGAAATTCCCAAACAATTGAGAAATTTTGCATTTTTCCTTAATGTCGATGATTTTTCCCGCTTTTCAGAACTTTTATAAATTAAATTTGGGCTCCTAGCGAAGCCAAAAATTTAAAACAATTGAACACATATTTATATTCGGTTATGAATTAAAGAAACTGTGGCCTCAAAAATCTCGTAAAAAGTAATCAAATAATCACTTATGACAACTCAGATAATCACACTGTGCAACAGTTGAAGATTGTTGTACAGTGTAATTAAATTAGAAGTTAATTGCTTATCCGTTTTGACCAGTATTTATTATAACTAGCAGATTCCAGCCCTCGAAGTTCGAGTGCAAATTCTAGGAAATTAAATTTTTTCATTAAATAAAGACCGTAAAGGTATGCTAATCAATTATAGCCAATTCACAATTCAACACAAAACAACAACCTCCTTTTTATTACAAACACATTAACAAATTTAATAAACACACACAAAGCATTGTATAATTTTATGTATGTGTTAGTAGCAACTTTGAATGCAATTTACTGAAAATAAAGGAAAAAATTTAAAAATCAGTAAATCTGCAAAACGGCTAAAAAGAAATACCTTTCAAATAATATACGTTTGGTCAAAATCGGTATAAAACTGTAGAACAAAACATCGATCACAAGAAATCGCCTAGCCTATTAATATTATAGTTTCATTACTTATTCCGTTTTTATAAAAATAATGATGGCTTTTTTTATAGAAAGAATTAATTTCTCTCTGAAAAATGCAAGCCTTTAAATAGTTCTTATGTTTATGTTCTTTTATATTTTATAAATTTTTTTGCCTTTGAAGTAAGCAAAATGGATTGTTAGGATTTATTAATATTGAAGTTATTTGCTTACTAATAAAAAATTTCATTTGATTTGGATTAACTCGTACTTTAAAGTCTAGAGGTCTAAATTCCTTTCTGCCAGGTCAGTTGAAAAAACATCAAATATTTAATGAAAATCTTTGAAGTTTTTACTGTAATTTTCTTACAGTTGTTGTGGTAAAATCATAAAATTATATTTTTGAATAAAAATATTTTTTTTTTTCAAGCTCGAAATTTTGTAAGATTATGTCTTGAAATGTGGTGATCGCGGTCATATAAATAAATCAATTTTGTCCAAACTCGACTTTGGCTGTTGTTACTTGTGACCACACATTTGTTTACTAACTTTTTCAATTTAGCCTTATGCCATAGCAATGGCAAATTTGTTTCTTTATATATTTTTATGTTGACCGCTAAAACTGCTTTTTGTTTGTTTCAAATCATAAACTTTAATTAAAAACCATTTGCTTTGAGATAAAAAATGAATCCGCACAAAAATTACATCTTACACAATCAAACACTTAAAAATTTAAATCAAATTTGTATAAATATTTTGTAAGGACTTTTAAGACTCTCGCAACACACTTAAATGACAAATTGTTGAATAACTTTTTCGATTCACTGTAAATTACAATTGATGTTTAATATGCATGTGTGTTTTATTGTATGTTCACTGTAGATTGTATTATTGTATTGCTTGTTGTTATTGTTTTTTTTTTTTTTTTTTTTGTTAGTGAATGTTGTATAGACCTCAGAAGCGTTTTAGAATCCAACCACATTCTAGACACAGATAATTTTCTCCAAACGTTACACTTAAACTTTATTCGTATATTCTTTTTTCAAAACACGCTTTCTATCAATAAGACTGGTTTGTTTAACATTGAATTACATTTTTTTATAACTTAAAGAACAACACAAAAAAGAAAGAACTTAATGAATATTGAAATTATTTTCAATATTTAAATATATTTAAAATTTTATAAATAAAAATAAACACTAACCGTATTTTATTATTATATCTTTTTTAAACACTTTTTTTAAATAATTAAAAACATTTTTTTTTTTTTTTTAATAATTTCAAACTTAAAATTTAACACAAATCAAAGAAAACAAAAAACAAAACAAAAATTGTTTTTACACTATTTTGTTGAATGCCACGTTACGGCTGGCTCTTTCTATTTTTTTTCCGTCTTAGCGAGTTGAACAACTAAACACGTTGTGGCGCGCTGGAACCTTTGCAGGTGACTGAATCCAACAATGGCCAACAAGAAAAAACATTCTGCAGATTTTTCAGTTTTTGTATTTTTAAGCCAAACAACAGACTGCTGTCGTTTGTGTTTGTTGTTAATGTTACGCTGTTAATGTCTGAATGTCTTTTTTTTTATTGTGTGTTGTATTTAACCACAGTAACAAGTTAACAGCAAGAGAGTTGAACAAGGAATAAGAGAGTAAACAGGTTAAATTGCTTAAAAGAGATTATGTTAGATGTTGCATTACTACTACTAATCAAAACTGTTAATGCAACTACACACATTTTGTTTTGGGGCCACTGCAACTGCATAAACTAAATTGTATTGGTCTAAATGTAATCAAGAATCTTTTAATTCAAACCAAATTGACATTTATAGTTTGGTTTTTATTTTTATGAAAATAAAAAAAAATCTGTTTAAAATTTATTTATTTCAGCTTCAACTAGCATAGCTGATGCTTTAAAAGGAACCCCCTTTTGAATTTGTACAATTACATCAAATAAATTCTGGGCCAAATGTAAAAAGGAAAATATGTTGATTATTATGGTAAGTGATTTTCAAATAACTTCTTTTTCCTTGTAACCTTTTGTACTTTGTGTTATGAAACCATTCAATTTGTTCTCTCAATGTATAGTTTGCGTCAAGTTAAAATATCGGTTGTCTCCACTGAGTATCCTTCGGCCAGATTAAAGTTTTGTATGAACAGTGGCGAGATTTTAAATAGCACGTTTTTTTTCTTTTCATTATTTTTAATCACTTTTATATTTTTGCTAACCACGACGACATCTATAATATTAATAGGCTAGGCGATTTCTTGTGACTGATGTTTTGTTCTACCATTTTATCCCGATTTTGAGCAAACATATATTATTTGAAAGGTGTTTCTTTTTACCCGTTTTGCAGATTTACAGATTTTTTTAATTTTTTCCCTTATTTTATGTAAATTGCATTTAAAGTTGCTACTAACACATACATAAAATTATACAATGCCATGTGTGTGTTTAGTAAATTTGTTAATGTGTTTGTAATAAAAATGAGTTTATTTTTTGTGTTGATTTGTGAATTGGCTATAATTGATTAACATACTTTTAGGGGTCTTTACTTAATGAAAAGTTTAAATTTCCTAGAATTTGCAAAAATCCTTTCATTTCCCTTAAAAACATATCAAAACTCATTTAATTAGTTAATTTGACTAATACTTTGTAGAATAATTGATATTAATTTCCGACATCTTTCCAGGGTACGGAAATCCATGCCTTTTGGATTTGTTCCCATAATAGATTTAAATATGTAGCCTTAGTGTTGATTCGTAGTTTTATGTCGCTCCACAGATTCTTAATCGGTTTTAGATCCAGGGATTGGCCGATTATTGTACAAAATCAATTTTTTTGTCACTGAGCCATTTTTGTACAGACTTTGCAGTGTGTTTAGGATCGTTGTCTTGTACCAACTTCCATTCCTCTACATAAGGCACCATAACATCAGCTTTGTTTACAATTTGATCGATAGTGCCCTCTATGCACATAATTGAACTCTATATCAGGAGAAGCTTCCCCACACTAATACACATCCACCTCCATTTTTCATCGTGTTTAATGTGTGTGTATAGGCTCAAATTCAGTGCTTGAATCACGTCCCACTTATATTTTTCCGTCTGATCCGGAGGATTGAACTTTATTTCATCCGCAAAAAGAATTTTCTGCCATAAATTTTCAGGTTTTTTTTTAATCATTCGTAGAAAATTTTACCCGTTTAATTTTTTTTTTTTTTTTTGTTTTTTTTAGACACATGTGTTTTTTCAGGCAATGCGCCCGAACAAATAATTTTCAAACAAATTATTTTCACGCTTGTGGATAAACTTAGGAAAATGTTTCCTGAATTTGTTGCCTAATTCTGGCTACGGTAAAAACGTATCCGCATTGCACAATTGCAAGGTCGGTTCTCTAGATCGTATTTCTACTTTTTTTTGGTTCAATTTTTTCATAGGGTTTGATAGCATTATACGACTACACCTTACTTCGGGAACATTTCATTTCGGTGTACGACAGCTGATCTTTGAAACATTCAAGGACAAATCTTCGAAATTCAGAATTGGAATGCTTTGCTCGTTCCATCCTTGATATTGACGCTTTTATTAATTTAAGTAAGAGCATTTTCACCTGTCCTATTTTAAATGTCCGCTTTATTAGAACAATTGATAAAACTGTAAAGGTTCGGTCACATTAGGCAAACGTTTGCTCAAACAAGCGCAACCACTAAATAATGTATAATTTTCCTTGTATAATTTTCATTAAGTTATACAATATATGATATAGAATATAGTTAAATATAATAAAACATAACTTAATTTTATCTTTTATATATCATGTAAGATTGAATAAAACTTTCATAAAATTAGGGGTTACGTTTATTTGGTCAAATATTTGCATAGTCTGAACGTACCTTAACACTTTTTATTAAAAGAATCTCTTTTTTTCTATTTCAAACTATATAAAAAAAACAACACTTAAAGAAATACTAAAAGGAATGACATAATTTGTTGTTCGTTAGTAAATGACGCCACTGTAGATGGACATACAGTGGATGACAATACATAGGAAACTGTCGCTTTAAGCCCTAAAGTGATGTAGTTTTCTTTGCGCAGTCACTCTTTAGTGTGTTCTCTAACGAATAAAAAATTATTTTTTTTAGTGATATCAAAACAATGGAAACTTTTGAATTTCTGTAGCATAGTTAATAAACAAAAGATGATATGAAAGAAAAGAAAACGTATAAAGTCTTTGCCGTTCCACTAATTTTTAGACAGAATTGTATTTTGCAATATTTTAATCATTTAATTAATTACTAGCAGAGCAGCCCTCGACATTCGAGTAAAAATATTAGGAAATTTTATTCTTCCATTAAATGTTTTTTTTTTATCTATTTATAAAAAACTTACGAATATTTAAATAAAATTTTTAGTAATAGTTCAGCTGTGATACCAAGAAATATTTATATGTGATACTTGAAAAATTTTTTATTTATTTTTACATTTATATATATTTTTAATAATTTAATTTAAACTAATGTTTATATAAAAAATAATATGTGAAATTTAAAGAAAAGATTACATATTTAATAAAAATATCCCTGAAGAAGTTGGAAAATCCCAACGAAACGTAGGAGAAAAACTTAAATAATAATCTTTTATTAATTTTATTATTAATCTTTTATTTAAATCTTGAAATGGTCTTGGAAGCCCGTCAGAAATATACGTTCTGAATATTTATTAAACAATACAAAAAAGGTCGATGTATAAAGAAAATTAAAAAATTCATTAAATTGTGAATTTTTAAATAAAATTAATTAAATTTCATTATAAATATTTTTTGAACACACAAAATATATATATCTGGGTTTATTAATATACATAAGATGCTAAAGGTATGCCAATCAATTTGACCCAAATTTAATAAACACATAAACAGCGTTGTAAATATGTGTTTTATATCTACGTTAGTAGCAACCTTAAATGGAAATCTGTAAATATGGTGGACAGCTAAAAAGAAATACCTTTCGAATGGTATATTTTTTTGTCAAAATCGTTTGATAGCTAAAAGCGTAAAATCGGTCACAAGAAATCGCCTTTCCCATTAATATTATAGTTTGTAAAATAATGGCAATAATAAAGCTTTATGATGATTTAAAAACAAGAATAATATATGATTTTACCGCTGGTTTTAACCAAAGGTCTATCAATAAATCCATAATTTCAAAAATTATCAAGAAATATTGTGAAAGAGGTACGGTGACGCCTTAACTTTTAGGCACAGGCCATATAAAACGAATCAAAGGCAGGATAATTTAATAACAAAATGTCCAAAAATGTAAATAAAAATGCTATCTAAAGAGGTCATTCACAATCTGAAACTAAAATAAGTAAGAAAATTATAGTCGGTCTAGACCGACTATACGATACCCTATACCATGCGTTTAGAAACTTTTTCTTAGGCCCAACTAACTGGACATAGAAAATAAGCAAAAACCAAATTTGAGTGGGATTTTTATTAATTTTTTTTGGCTGCAGATAAGAAAAAGTTCATATCGGATGATATATCTATATGGGGACTAGGTCCAAAAATTGACCGATCCTGATCATGTTTGGTAAAGTCTCTTTTATTTTGCAAAAATATATACAAACAAAATTTGAGAAGAATCAGTGCAATACTTTTGTTTTTAATAGATTTAAGTGAAGATCGGGAAGCAGCTCTATATGGGGCCAATGGGATCATTTTTGGACTACTCATTAATGGATGTAATGAATGCATACAAACCCAATTTGAGTAAGATCTATATGACAATTTGGATCTTATGGCAATTTATGTCGATTTCATAGGGGTAATTTGTATGGGGGCTAGGTCTGAACATGAACCGATTCTCACCAATTTCAATAGCGTTCATCCCATGGCCGATAAAAGCTTACATACCAAATTTCATCAAAACATATTCATATTTGCGACCTGCAGTTTGATTACAAGGTTTACATGGACACACAGACGGACGGACGGACGGACGGACGGACATTGCTAAATCGACTCAGAAAGTGAAAGTGATTCTGAGTCGATCGGTATAATTAAAGATGGGTCTAGGTCAAATATTTTTGGTAGTTACAAACATCAAAATGTATGCTCGAACTGTTTCCCGACGAGCAATTGAGGCTAATCTGACTCGCATAAATTTTGCTAAAGAACACATGAACTGGTCTAGATGGAATTAGAACACTGTACTCTTTTCAGGTGAGTCTAAGTCAAGCACTGAATATGATCCTATACACACATTAAACACGGTGAAACATGGAGGTGGTAAAAAGCCATGATGGAGAAGCCTAGACCCGAAATATACAAATAAAATAGTTAAGTTTAGCGGTAGCAATATTATGGTTTGGGGTTGCTTTACGGGCCAGTAAAAGATAGTAATTGCAATTGGGTGCAGGCAAATTTTATATGATGCAATGTATCCATACGCAGAGGAAAACATGTTCGTGGTCTGGAAGTTGCAGCATGACAGTGAGCCAAGACATATTTTCAAAGACGAATGGCTACAATCTAATGTAATTAGTGTTTTGGAATAGCCAGATCTAAATCCCATAGAAAATCTATCTAGATCACAAAAATATGGTCACGATTAATTAATTAATTCAGTGTGTCAGAAAATTTCAATGGATATCATCAACAATTTAATGGACTCCATTCCTCGGTGTTGTGAAGCTCTACTAAAAAATAATGGCTACCACGAAAAATATTGAAATCCAAAATAGAGGGAAAGTTTTCAATTAATGGTTCCCAATAATTTGTCAACAGCATAAAAGTGAATACTTTCGTTATTTTCTTCTTAAGTTATTATATGTTAAATTTAGCTATTTTATGTTAAATTTATTTCTTTTTTAAATAAAAAGAAACATAAAATTTTTAAAATTTTTATTTTTTAACTCTTTCTTTTAACTCAATCTCTCTGTCTGTCGTGGGGCAAGACCATTCCTCCTTATCCAATTGAATTGAAACTTGGCTCTTAGTCTCGTTGTGACTACAAATTAATTTTGGGGTGGTCACGCACAGTCACGCGTGGTCACGCACAATCACGGAGTGATCTAAATGTCATTTCCCTTTATCCAATCGATCTGAAACTTGGTCCATACACTTGCTGTGAAAAAAGGATTAACTTTGACTTAGTCACGCACAGTCACGGAGTGATTTAAAACCTATTTCACCTTATCCGATCGATCTGAAACTTGGCCGATAGACTTGCTGTGAAAAAAGATTAACTTTGACATAGTCACGCACAGTCACGCATAGTCACGCACAGTCGCGGAGGGATTAAAACCCCACTTCCCCTCATCCGATGGATCTGAAATTTTTTCCATAGACTTGTCGTGGTCAAAGATTAATTTTAAGATAGTCACACACAGTCGCGTACAGTTAGGGAGTGATTTACACCCCATTTCCCCTCATCCGATGGATCTGAAACTTCGTCCATAGACATGTTGTGGCCAAAGATTAATTCTAAGGTAGTCACGGAGATATTCAAAACTCACATGTGTTTTTATGGGTTAGATTATTATGATCCAATTTTTTGGTATTTTGTAAAAAGTTGCCACTCACTGTATATCTTTACGAAAAAGTAAAATTTTTTCCATTCAAAATCAATTGCCTCGACAAAATTTCGTTCGCCTCTAACCAAAAAAAACCTATTGTGTATGAGATTAAAATTCTTTATCTGAAAAATCGGAAACTATTTGATTAACATCTTCACACCATAGCGCTTTTCGCCCTTGATTAAGCGCCTTTTGTTGACCCAAGAAGCTCAATTTTCTATTTAATAATTTTTATAGAAAAGACGCTGAATTAGCGCTTTTCGTTTTCCATTTTATTTGCTTTCAGTGTTCATATTAAACAAAAATTTTTAAGATGTTATTAATTTTATTTAAAAAAAAAAATCAATGTGAGTTCGATCACAGGGGAGATGTGTAAACATCTACACCTTTTCCAATTGTATTTCAGAAAGTATCAAATGTCATTCAGAAAATATCAATTGAATTTCAGAAAATATCTATTGAAATTCGGATTTAAAAAGTAGTTTACCCTACAATATCGAAAAGTTATTATTATTTCTAATAGTGATTTGGAGTCGCAGAAAATGTTTAGCAATATTTTGACTTATTTGTTATGCACTGGAAAATAAACTATCACGGGCGGCCTTTTAATAGAAAGAAGATGAGGACTTCAGTTGTTAATCAGCTACAATATAAAACCAGGATAGAATTTTGACCGATTTTAAAGTCATCACTTTGAAAAAAAAAACACGTTTATAACGTCACCTAATATGCAAAAGGCCGTAACTAACAAAAAGTTCAAAATTGACTTTTTGTATTGTAGTTACGGCCTTTTACTTAAAAACTACCATTTTACCATAAATTTGTTTTCATAAATAAAAATCCATCTTTATTTTTTAGCTTGATTCTAAAATTTTGGTATTAAGTTTAATGTAGTTTTTGTTTTATGATGTTTCTTGCTTCTCCTGTAAATAAATAAAAATATTAGTTACGGCCTTTTGCATTTTATGTGGCGATATGTAGTTTTCAAGAAATATTACAAACCCAGTGTAATATTTAAAAAAATATATTTTTCTATAGTGTTCTGACTATTTTTCTGAGACTCAATTGATGTTTTCTAAAATACATTTGATATTTTCTGAAATACATTTGATAATTTCAGAAATACATTTTATGTTTTCTGAAATAAATTTGATGTCTTCTGAAATACATTAGATAATTACTGAAATACATTTGATAATTTCTGAAATACATTTGATATTTTCTGAAATACATTTAATAATTTCTGAAACTCAATTGATATTTTCTGAAATTCAATTGATATTTTCTGAAATACAAATGATACTTTCTCAAAACTAATTGATGTTTCTGAAATTCAATTAATACTTTCTGAAAGTCAATTGATGTTTTCTGAAATATAATTGATACTTTCTGAAACACAATTGATATTTTCTGAAAATCAATTGATGTTTTCTGGACAAAATTGATACTTTCTGAAATTCAATTGACGTTTTCTGAAATTCAATTAATACTTTATGAAAGTCAATTTATGTTTTCTGAAATATAATTGATACTTTCTGAAATTCAATTGATGTTTTCTGAAAATCGATTAATATTTTCTGAAACACAATTAATACTTTCTGAAATTCAATTGATGTTTTGTGTAATACAATTGTTTTCGACTTCTTCAAAGTTTTCCTAGTATTTAGCTTTTTAAAGTCACAGCACATCTAGCGGTTCTGCTTACAAGTTTGTGAACATGTTAAGCTCACAGCACACCTATCGGTCAATAGCTTGATTATTTAAAATTAATGAAAAAGATTTGTGATTTTGCTAAACAGACAGCGAAGTCGGCGGTTCTGCTTACTAAATATACCAATACACTTACATACACCACACACCGTTTTTCCCTTACGCTGTTTTTTTAATAGTATTGTGAAATTGGATTTTACCCCCCCTGAGCGCATACAATAACAAGTGAATGAGAAAATCGATACGGAATGGATTTACTTTAGACTGAAATACTTAATTTCAAAAAGTCAGTAAATAAACTTTCGTTGTTTGAATTATATAGTTTTGTTACAGAAATATTGACTTTTCCATACCCAAAAACTGAACAAACTTTCCCTGGCAATATTCAGTAGCTTCGATACCCAAGTTATAGTAAGAACTGTCTAGCTTCTTAAAGTAGCTTTCAACCACAGGCTCCACCTCTTCATTGTTGGCAAATCTTTTGCCACGGAGCAATTTTTCAAGTTTGAAAAAATAAAATAATCCGAGTGAGCTTAAACTGGCGAATAAGATGCATGATGGAACAATTCGAACTTCAAATCATGGCATTTGGCCATCGTAATAGTGGATGTGGGAACTGATGCATTGTCTTTATAAACCAACACTTTCTTTTTCCCTAAATGCAGCCTTTTTTCCTTAATTTCATCACTTAAACGCTTTCGTTTTAAAGATAATAAAAATTATTCCACTGACTGTTCATTTGTCTCAGGTGTGTAGTGGTAGACCCATGTCTCATCCGTGGTTACGAATCGATGCAGTTACGAATTAATGCGGTGAAACACTTTTAAACACTATTGCAACATCTGCACAACTCTTTTTTTATTCTATTGTGAGCAAACGTGGCACGCGTCTTGTGGACAGCTTTCTCATATCCAAATTTCCGGTCAATATGCCATATATAACACTTTTTGAAATGTCTTATCATTTCAGCTAGCTCACTCAATTTAATCCAAGTATTATCCATTACCATTTTGTGGACTTTCTTAACCATTTATGGCGTGGCCACCTCTTGGAATCTCATACAGCCTCGTTCAAACTCTGCCAACCAATATTTTATAGTCGTAAACGATGGGGCACACATCCCCAATGTAGTATCTAGCTCTGCTTCAAAAATCGTCCAACCTTTCAAATGAAAGTATTGAATTACATAACGGTGACCAAACGGAAAAAAGACTTAACATTGTGGCGCCTTGAAACTTCAAATATCTATTTTATATACAGTGGTGGAAAAATTAATAGGAACGACTAAAATTTTTCAGATTTTTCTTAAATTTTTATTTACATGTAAATTAACAAAATTGAGTATACATGTAAACTTAAAGTGCTTTAAAGTGTTAAACTAAAAATATAATAAATTACATATTGCTCCATCAATAAGTAACAAAAAATTCTAATACTTGAAAAAGGCCCGGGAAAATAAAATAAGAACGAAGCGTTTTTAAATTTCTTTTTTTTTTTAATTTATATAATAATTACCATCATATCTAAATATTGTATTAAAATTTGGTCATTGCTCCATTCACTTTAATAACCCCCGCACATCTGCGTTGCATAGATTCAACAAGTTTTTCACAATCTTCAGGGGGTATGGAGTACCAGATTTCCTTGATTTTTTACAACATATAATTTTTATTCTTGGATTTAAACATTCCTATTAAATTTTTAAGAGTCCCCAAATATGCTCTATCGGATTTAGGTCCGGTGACTGAGAAGGCCATTCCATAACAGGTACTTTATTCATCCGCTGCATGGTTGGATGCATGTTTTGGGTTGTTATCCTGATTGAATTCCCACTTCAGAGACATTTCATCTTCTGCAAATGATAACATTTGATTTTGAAATTGAACCGACATCAAATGAAAAAACACAGCCCATATTATCAGCGATCGTCCCCCATGTTTGGCGTTCTTCTTTGTATATATGGAATCGAATTCTTGGTTTTTTGGTATGTACCTTTTGCCATCAGAACCAAACAAATTTATCTTTGTTTCGTCTGACCATAGAACATTTTTCCAATTTTGGCGATGTTGGTGGTGCTTGGCAAACAGTAACCGTTTCTTAATGTTTTTCTTGCTCAGCAATCGTTCTTTTCTCGCACTTCAACCCATCAATCCAACTTGTTGTAGCCTGTTTCTAATCATGCGACTACTAACAGGAGCACACATTTCATTTTCAAGGTAATTTGCTGATCGGAAAGGATTGCGTTTGGATAACCGGACTAAGAGTTTGTCAAATCGAACGTTTTACCTTTCTACCTCTCGATTCAGGTTTAACTTTAGCATGAATTGCGTTGCCCGAATAGTGAAATCATTGTTCCTGGCGATTTTAATATCCATAACTCTACATGGCTTCACCATTCGAGTCAAACAACTCCCGAAGGCCATTATGTTGAGATTTCCACTGCGCATAACCATCTTGCGCAACTAGAGAATCAACCAACGCACATTCCCTGCATTGAAGGGCAACGACAAAATACTCTCGACCTTTTCCTAACTTCACACCCTGACAAGTATGAAGAGAAAATATTTGCACCTCTCGGTAATTCGGATCAGTGCACCATTTCCGCATCCTTTTCGTACTCTGTACTTCAAAGTGTTTCAGCACCAGCTATGAAGCGCTTAGTTTTTATTTACGAAAAGGCTCGTTGGACTGAGCTCAACGATTTTTTCAAGCATTCAATGTTGATGCTGCCACGAAAATTGTGTAAAAAATAATAGTGCTTGGTATGCGATTATTCATTCCGTCAAAGCACATTTCGGCTACACCTAATCAAAAATTATGTTTTAACCAGACCTGCAGAGACGCAGTCAGATCCAAAGAGGAAGTATTCTGATATTGGCGTGAAAATAAAAATTCCGCCACTAAACTGCAACGCAAACAGACGAGAACTGAATGTGCCAAAACACTAAGGCGTCAAAAGTTTCTTTACGATCAGCGTCTTCGTGCTAAAGTTCTCTCTGCTCCTCGGGGTAGTAAGAGCTTTTGGTCATTTGTTAAAAGGGTAAAGAACAATGCTATTTCTGCTATCCCAACTCTTTTAATGAATGACCAAATATTCACTGAACCGGTTGATAAGGCTAACGAACCTCTTAGCTGAACTTTTTGCAAAAAAACTCGTTTTTGCCGAATAGCGATCAACCTCTGCCCGAACTTGAAAGTGTATCTTGTATTATGCCTAAAATATTCTTTCGATCACGTGCAGTTAAAAAGGTACTTTCGGATCTCAACATTAATAAGTCTTCGGGACCGGATGGTATACCAGCACTGGTGCTGAAACTGTGCTCTTCGACGTTAGCCAGTCCATTGGCCAACTTTTTCAACCTTTCGTACCGTGCGGGAGTCTTTCCCTCTTGCTGGAAAGCTGCTAATGTCCAACGAATCCCTAAAAAGGGAGCGGCTAATAACCCTGAAAATCCAATTGCAATCTGCTCTGCGTTCTCAAAGGTGATAGACAGCATGCTCAATTTCCATCTTATGAACTACTTAGAGGCCAATTCACTTCTTAATGATCGACAGTATGGCTTCCATAGAAATCGTTCCACGGGAGCCCTGTTAGCTCTACTTTCTGTGCGCTGGAGTCGATCCATTCGCAATTTTGGCGAAAGTAAAGTGGTTGCTCTGGTTATTTCCAAGGCATTCGATCGTGTGTGGCACGGTGCATTGATATCAAAGCTTATTGCATTTAGGGTCGGTAATGACTTCTCTCGATTTATATCGAGCTTTCTCAGAGACCGAATAATACGTGTTGTTATTGATGGGGTCTCATCTAATGAGTTTCAGCTTAATTCAGGGGTACCCCAAGGTTCCGTTCTTTCTCCAGAAGGCAGACTATGAATGACACACTCAAGCAAGACCTGTTAAAATTATCCGAGTGGGGTAAAGCGAATAGGGTTGATTTTAATGTGTTGAAGACTCAATACTGTATGTTGACCTAGAGGCCCATGGAATCAACAATGTCATCTGTATATATGGGTGGTATAGGTATTGAGGAATCGGATACTCTTGATGTTCTAGGCATGAGAATTCAATGTGATGTTCGTTGGAACGAGCATGTTTTTCAAGTGTCGAAAGAAGCACTCAAGTGTCTTGGTTTCCTAAAACGGTGTAAAAATGACTGCACTCCTTCTGAACTCCTTAAAATATATACCACTTGCATCCGACCGAAAATGGAATACAACTCCCATATATGGGCAGGAGCTTCAAAGTATATTTTGGAGCTACTGGACTGTGTGCAAAGGAGGGCATTGGCGCTCATCAATGACAGTAGGGTATCCAACTCTATTGATTCATTGGAACACCGGCGGGATGTGGGTTGTGTACCACTGTTCTATAGATATTACCATGAGAAATGTTCTTCTGAGATTAGCGAACTTATTCCAAGTGCCCGAGTTTCGGTTCGCTCTACCCGCTTCTCTAGTAGATCACATCCGTTTGTAGTCTATTGTCCAGTTGACCGCACAACGCATTACAGAGGGAATTCGTTTATCAGTCGAACTAGCCGTATGCGGAATAACTCCCCGCAGAGTTCTTTGCTGACAGTTATAATCTAATAAAATTTAAGTCAAATATCCACAAAAACTACTCCCCCTTTCCTCCTTTCCACAACCTATTTTCCTGAAATCAACACAATGCACTGCATTTGTAGGGGGCATCCCCTGAGTGTTGGTTAATATAGAAAAAAAAACCTTTGTTTTCGAACACTTCATTAATTCAGGATTTTTTTTCATAGATTTTCCATTAATTTTTAATTGCAGAATAATATCATTTTCAGCCAAAGTGTACTGAATTCCGCGACCCATTTTCGACAGCATATTGACTTAAAGATAATGTTGATACAATCGTTCTTATTATTTGTTCCATTCTTTTTCATATCTTTTCGCACTCTCTATCAAATAACTTTAGGTTTGTAAAGAGAATCATAAAAATGGAAATGTATAATAATATACCGTTACGTTGTGCTCCATTTCACAGTCTTCGCCAAACAAATAGGTTGTTTATAAAAATTTCTACAACTATGTATATATACAGTAAAAATGTATCGTTCCTATAAATTGTATGTTTCCACCTTTTACAAAAGTAATTTCTCTTTCAAATTACTGCCGCTGTCTATACGACAGGTCGGTTTATTCTGGGACCGCCCTCGTGTATATAAAAAATCTATATTTAATATATAAACTCTACTAGGACTGAAAATGAGAAAGAAAATTATAGTTTTATTTGAAAATGATCAGTTGTATTTTGTGATTATTTAGCACAGTTCTAGTGAGTCATTTAAATAGGGAACACAGTTAAGCGGGCATCAGTTAGGCGGTAATCTATTCGTACATATTATATGAAATATTTTCGTACCAGTGCTTTATGCTCATTTTAAGCAAAAACTATTTTGAAAACCATTAGCTATCAAAAATTGATTTCAAAAAGCTATTAATTTTATTATTGTGTTTTGCTTCTGAGACTTTGACTTTTGAGTGCAGGGTCAAATAAAACTATAAAACAGCCTAAAAGACTTGTTTTTGCAATACATCATTTCTATATAATTTTGACACGCCAAACACAAATCTTACATGAAACGCTCGATTTTATAAAAGATATATCATGTGGTTTGGTTTGAAATTGAAAATAATTGTAAATTTACATTGATGTAACAACGTTATGAAGAATTTGTATTTTTAAGGTGATAACTTAAAAACCCTTTCAATGGTTTAAATAAAAGTTCAAAAACTTAATAATAAAATTAAGTTTGTATAAAATAAATTAAGTTTCATGTAATGAGAAAAACAACAATATAATTAATGAATATCTGGTTAAAAATTAATTGATTTTAATTGCTAAATAGAAACAAATATTTATATATATTTAATAGACAAACCCCATTTTTTATACAAAAAATATACTACAATTTATTTAAAAATTTTGATTTGTTTCTCAAATATTTTAAAAATTAGTTAGTGGATTTTAATACAAAATATTATTCGTCGAAGTAAATTAAATAGGGATGACTCTGAAAAATTAGAATTGTCCAGTACCTTGCAGAATCCTCAGACAAATATTCTTGAACATATAAAAACATAATTATACTTAACTGAAATCTTAACTTCTGTTAGTTTTGAAACCACAAATATGATTTAGCATTTAAAAGAATAATATCACGGTATTGAGGCACAACTCTTAAAAGTTCAATGAAAATCTAAATAGATATATCTCGCAAATGAGCCTTGCAAGTTTGGCCGGATATGTGGTCAGCATTGGTCTTTCCAAAAATTAAAATTTTTAGAATAATGTAATTAGACTACTTTCTATAAAGAATGTTTTTAATTCGTCTAACGCACCTCTTGCTCCGCAGAAGTTCATTTTAGCTGCAAATATCCAATCATGTTTTTTAATGAACAGTTATTTCAGACTTACCCAGTTAGAAGTTTTTTCAGGATCATGCTATGCTTTCCAAAAGTCATCACTTGAAACCAGTATGTTGTTCTTCTTTCGATCAGGCTATGGAAATAAGTTTTCATCCGGCCTTATATCTCCATCGCTGTAAAACCAGTTTGGTATTTTGTATTATTCTAACCTGAAATTCATACATACACTTGCTAGAAAAAGTATCCGTATACCTAAAATTTAGAAAATAAGAAAAAATTAACTAAACTGAATTATTATGTGTTTTTTTTTTCTAATAAATAATTAATCTATTTATTAATTTTTTTTTTTTTAATTTAAGGCTCATTGCCTTTAAAAATGTTATGCAGGAAAAAACTTAAAAATAGAAAAACCGTCAAAAGAAAGATTATTCGTACATTTGAAATATTAATATAAAACAAGTAAGAAAATTATAGTCGGTTTAGACCGACTAGACGATACCCTATACCATGCATTTAGAGACCCTATCTTAGGTACAACTAATTAGATACAGAAAATAAGCATAAACCAAATTTGAGTAGCATCCATAATATTAATTGGCTAGGCGATTTCTTGTGATCGACGTTTTGTTCTACCGTTTTATACCGATTTTGACCAAACATATATTATTTGAAAGGTATTTCTTTTTAGCCGTTTTGCAGATTTACAGATTTTTAATTTTTTCCTTTATTTTGAGTAAATTGTATGTAAAGTTGCTACTAACACATACATAAAATTATACAATGCGTTGTGTGTATTTATTAAATTTGTTAATGTGTTTGTAATCAAAAGGAGTTGTATTGTATTGTATAAAAGAGGTGACAAAAGTACTGCGACCAAATGATTTATTGTACTGCCCTCTGCTAATAGTTTGTCCCTATAAAATCTCACCTAAACCTGAATCTCTCAGACATTCGAGCATGTCGGTTGGTTCCAGTGATTTTATTTCGCTCCCTGGTATTTGGAAAGAACCCAGGTGCTTTTTCCTCTTATGCATTAAAGCTCCACATTCCCCCAGTATGTGCTCCGCTGATTCTGCCTTCTCATCGCAGAATCTGCACATGGGGTTCGCTTCAATTCCTAACCTGCTCAGATGCTCCTGAGCCTTCAGTGACCAGTTAGTATTCTCAGTCCGTTCTTTGATAATCCGATATATGACTCAAATCTCTTACTGTTCTAGTTACCTAACAAGAGTTTTAATTGCCTAAGTCGCTCGAGAAAAGCTCCTGTCTGATATAATTCTTACATTCTCTGAGTACGCCGTCCCATACTCCTTTTCCTATCCCACAAAACGGTTCCGGCCCCATTAGCTTTGTGGAAGCTGCCTTTCTGGCAAGCTCATCCGCTTGCTCATTTCCCCGGATCCTAATGTGTCCCGGGACCCAACAACGGCTGACCTTATTGTGTCTGCCTAGCTCATTCAGTCTCTGCAGACAGTCCCATACTAACTTTGAGGAGGAGCCTAGTGGTCGAATAGCAGCTTGACTATCTGATAATATGGTTATGTCCCATTGATTCGTAGTATTTGGTTCTAGGCCCAAAGACTCACGTCCCTGTTCCAATTCCGGTCTTTGACCCGTCCGTGTACCATTTGATCGAATCCTCCTTTAGAGAATATGCTGTACTCAAACTACTCCATTCCTTTTTATTACTAAGTTTTGTAACAAAGTTTTTCTTGAAATCGTATTTCTTCTCAGTCCTATCCATTGGACAATCTAGGAGGGAGTAATCTTTAACTTGACTTATTTGGTTCCATTGCCCTTCATAAAGCCTGGTTATAGGTGATGCCGTTGGGCACGTCCTCATTGCACTCGTTATCCCAATACACGCTAGTCTTTATATTGTAATCAAAATTATATAATAATAATAATATAACGTCGCCCGTCGTCTTTCGATTACGAGCCGCCTCTATACTGGGTATAGGTTGTCTACAAGATTACTCCATCTATCTCTTCGTTCAGCAACTTCTGTGAATTCCCCAATGTTGTTGTATCTTCGTCTAGGACCGTCTGCTTCAAGACCGTTTTGTTCAAGCCTGTTTGTTTCACCCAATGTTGATCTTCGCCGGGTGGTTTTTGGTCTTCCTACTCTTCCACTTCCCTGGTGGCATACTTCGTCCGATGGCTTACGAAGTGTATGTCCTATCCATCCAAACTTCCTCCGCCGAACTTCCACATTTATGTCGTACATATCCGTCCTCGCCCAGAGTTCTTCGTTTGTTATTCTATTGGGCCAGAACACCCTAAGGATTCTGCGAAGACATCTATTGACAAAAGCGCGTAGTTTGTTTTGTATTGACTCCGTTACAAACCATGTTTCTCGTCCGTAGAGCAGGACAGAAAGGACACAAGCTTTATACAAACGGATTTTCATGCTGAGGCTGTAGTCTTTTGAGCTCCATACCTTGCGAAGTTGAGTGTATGAGCCCAGCACCATCTTTATTCTATTTTGCACATCTTTTAGGGTACCACCATTTTCAGATATTATACTTCCAAGGTAAGTAGACTCTTCAACATGTTCAACTTGATGCTCCAAGAAGTTTAGTTGCTCTGTTGAAGTTGTGTTTATCCGCATTTCTTTGGTTTTTCCTACATTTATCTTAAGCACAACTTTGGAGGATTCAACTCCCAGGTCTTTAAGTTTGCTTTGCATATCAATAAACCTGTGGGAGAGCTCACATTTGTCGTCAGCATAATCTAGGCCCTCCAGTCGAGAACCAGGTTCTAAAGGATTCCACACAATGCCACGCGCTTTGTTCTCATTCGCACGATTAGCTACTGCATCTATAACGATCAGAAACAGTAGTGGCGGTAACAAACAGCCTTGTCTAACCCCAGAAATTGTCTGAAAATGCTCGGACATCTTTCCTTCATGTAGAACCGTGCATTTAAAATTCTCATAACTGTTTTTGATTATAGAAATGATTTTGTTAGGCACACCTATGTTCTCCAATTCAGCCCAAATGCACTCTCTGTGGATGGAGTCAAATGTTTTTTCATAGTCCACAAAAAGAAGGTACAGGGATGACCGCATTTCAACAGATTGCTCTATAATGATTCGAAGCGTATTTATCTGATCAACGCACGATCTGCCACTTCTGAAACCTGCTTGCTCTTTTCGCAACAGTACGTCTACTTGATGAATCATTCGTTCCAGAATTATTTTCATGAAGATTTTCATCACCGTGCAGAGAATCGTAATACCACGCCAATTGTTGCAATCCGTTGAATCACCTTTCTTTCGCAGTTTTACAATTATGCCACGTGTCAAGTCAGGCGGAAACGTTTCAAATAGTTCGGTGTCAGTTTTAAGAACTTCAGCTGTTATGTTATCTATTCCTGCTGCTTCCTCCCTTGAAGGAGGATCCGTTCTAATGGGCAGAGTGGTACCGTTATTGTTTCTTGTAACGATCACATTTTCGCTTTGAATATTTAAAACATTCATGAAGTGTTCTCTCCAACGCTTCAACTGTTCATCGACGTTGGTTATTAGCGTTCCATCAGAGGACTTCACTGGTAATGCGCGTTTGTTACCAGTGCCGGCAATTTTCTTTGTAATAACAAACAGGTCTTTCATGTTATGAGCCTTAGCTGTATTTTCCGCTTCTATGGTCATATCGCGTATTTCTTTCTTTTTATCTTCTCGCACCGACCGTTTTACCTGTTTGTCCAGCAGTCGATATTGATTTTGTGCTTCCTTTCTATTTCTATTCTATTAATTTTATCTTTTTGAATTGCACGTTGATCAATCAAATCCCGTGTTTGCGGAGATATAAAACCTTCGTTCTTTTTTGCCTTGTTTCCAAGCTTTGAAACACAAGCATCGATTATAGCGGCTTTAATATTCTTCCACTTTTCATTCACATTTTCTGCCGGCGTTGATGGTTTGATTACTTTATTCCACACTTCTAATCAAAATGAGTTTGTTTTTTTGTGTTGATTTGTGAATTGACTATAATTGATTAGCATACCTTTAGGGTCTTTACTTAATGAAAAAATAAAATTTCCTAGAATTTTCACTCCAATCTCGAGGGCTGGAATCTGCTAGTTGTTATTCATATGTTTGACCTCGGATGTGAAAAAGTTCATATCGGATGCTATATTTATATGGGAACTAGGTCGAAATATGCACCGATGCTGACTATATTTGGTAAGGTCACTTCATTTTTGCAAAAACATATACAAACCAAATTTGAGAAAAATCTGTATATTTGTTTTTTGTTTGAAGATCTGGAAGCAGCTTTATATAGGAGGGCTATGACTAAATATTGTCCTAAAGGGTTTTTTTATGGAACGGATAGAATAAATACACACACACCCAATTTGACCCAGATCTATATGATAATTTGGATATTACGGCAATTTAAGTCGAACTCACAGGTCCTTTTTATATGGGGACTAGGTCTGAACATTAACCGCTTAACAGCAAATTCAATAGCGTTCATCCCTTGGCCGATAGAAGCTTATATACTAAATTTCATCATTATGCATTTCCAAGCGTGTGATGAAATTTTATTAAAATTGAATGTGTTAAAAACATTAAAAAAAACATAACAAAACAAACATAAACGCACTTCCAGTTGTGCTGTAACTCTGCTCGTGCTTTTCTTGACAAAAAGCTTAATACACAAAAACTTTCATAAGAGCTTCATTATTTTTTTTAAACCTCTTTAAAAGCAAAGGTGTCATGAAATTGGAAAGGCTTTACTTTCGTTTAAAAGTCAAAAATTTTTGACGTCGGATTAAAAAATTATTAGAGAAAGAAATGTAGCCATAATGAAACCTTGCACAACGACATGGCGATGCAGTGAACAAAAAACTAAATGCAAAAGAAAAAAAATTTCCAAATCGTATCTAACAAATCTTTAATCCTAGGACAAGCTCAACTTTTTTTTAGCGAACGACCCTATTGGACAGGTTAAACGAAATACCTTTCAAATGGGGTATATTTGTCAAAATCGGTTACAAATTAATATAATTACAAGAAATTGCCTTGACTACTAATATTATAGATATATTTAGCTGTTAATGATGATAGTTTAAAAGAAATTTACTAAATTTATTTTGTTGACTTTTTATGTTTTCACCAACTAGTTCGAGTATATCCCAGTACTCGAACTAGTTGGCTACTTTTCTACTGTATATGTTGGAAGCTCTTCTCATCAAGTATCATCCATACTTTCTACATATCAACACGGCTTTCGGAAATCTCGTTCTACAATCACCAACGTTATGTAACTCACTACAATTATGAATGACGGATTTAGAGATCGTATGCAAATTAATGTAATTTACACCGACTTTAGTAAAGCCTTTGATAAGGTGAATCATGATTTATTATTATACAACCTGAATTCTATGGGTTTCAGTAATTCTTTAGTTTTCTGGTTCAAATGTTATTTAACGAACAGATCTCGGCGGATTAAATTTTGAAACGCTGTCTCTAAAAAAATCGAAGTGTTTTCTGGTGTTCCACAAGGAAGTCATCTTGGTCCAGTACTTTTTACTTTATATATCAATGATCTCCCTTCTGTTATTCAACACTCTAAAATTCTCTTATACGCTGATGATGTCAAACTATTTTCCTCTCTTCAAGATTACTTTCAACAATTTTTGCTACAATCCGATTTAAATAATTTTTGTGGATGGTGCAATGTAAACCTTATGGAGCTCAATATAAAAAAATGCTAGCATATGTCCTTTTATAGATGTAATAATCTACATACTACTTATTTTGTGAATGAAAGTGAATTGGAGTCCGTTGATACATTCTCAGATCTTGACATTTTATTAGATCATAGATTAAACTTTCGTCCGCATATATCTTCAGCAATTAACAAAGCTTATGGCGTTCTTGGACTTATGAAGCGATGGTGTAAAGAATTTTCTGATCCACATGTGACCAAACAGCTATATACATCCCTAGTTTGTCCCATCCTGGAATATGGTTCTATAATATGATATCTGTGTTACATTATTCATATAAATTTCTTCGAATCTGTCCAGAAGCAATTTCTTTTATTCTGTTTACGTGGACTTGGTTGGAACTCCCTTACCCTCTTATTAATCCAGACTTGCACATATCAAGTTACTGAACTGAGAAGTCGTAGAACAATGCTTAGTATTTCATTTCTACTCAGTTTATTCCACTGCGACATTAACTCCAATTGCTTGTTAAGTAGAATTCAAATTAATATACCATCGAGACCTACAAGAAACTTTAGGCTCTTAAATATTAATAATTTTCAATTTAACTATGCTAATAATGATCCATTTCGCCGGTTGTGGGCGCAATTTAACGGAATTTACCACATCATAGATTTGTCCGTAAAATTATTCTATATCTAAATAATTAAATCGTCATTATTTGATTTGTTATAAAGGGTTTTACAATAAGAGCGCTACAAAAGTTTTTTAAATAAAACAAAAACGGTTTTGGATATCAATGAAATTCTTTATTCCTGTGAAAGTACGTTCGATGCCATTATATATGGAAATCGACCTCTTTTGCATGGCCACCACGGGCACGCTTGCAGAAGTCCAGACGCTGAACCCAATTTTCGACGGTTTTCAAGCATAAATCGGCCAATACTGCTGCAATTTCACGTTCGATATTCGTACGAAGTTCATCAATCGTCGCTGGAAATAGTCCAACGGCGTCAAATCGCATGACCGAGGCGGCCCATCGACTGGACTATTTCGTGAGATACGTTCTCCAAATTTGGTTTCCAATATATTGATTGTGACATTCGCTGTGTGGCTTGTGGCGCCGTCCTGTTGGAACCACATATCCTCCAAGTCCATATGATCCAATTGGGGCCAAAAATATTCGGTTATCATTGAACGGTAGCGATTCCCATTCACAGTAACGTGCCGGTCTTGATCATCACGGAAGAATTACGGCCCAATGACGCCGCCGGCCCATAAACCGTACCAAACCGTAATTTTTTCGGGATGCAATGATGACTCATGGAATACGTGTGGATTGCTGTCTGACCAATAACGCATATTTTGGTTATTGACGAGGCCATTCAGCCAGAAATGAGCCTCATCGCTGAAGATGATTTTTCGATGAAAATCCGAATCATTTTCAAGTTGTTGCTCAGCCCAATTCACGAACATACGACGCTTCTGGTGGTCAAGCGGCTTCAGTTCTGGCGTCAATTTGTTCTTGTAAGGATGTAGGCCAAGATCTTTTCGCAAAATTCGCCACAACGATGTCACAGAGATGCCCAACGCTTGAGAACGACGTGTGAGAGACACATTTGGGCTTTCTTCAACTGAAGCCTCAGCGGCAGCAATATTCTCGACACTACGGGCATTTTCTTTGTCTCACTGGCACGGGAACATTTTGTACTGTGCCTGTGGATTCAAATTTTTCCACTAGACGCTCAATTGTTGATCTGCTAGGACGATTATGACGACCATAAATTGGACGTAGCGCTCTTAACGTTGAGGCCACTGACTCCGAATTTCGGTAGTAAATTTTAATAATTTCGACTCGTTGTTGGCTCGAATATCTCTCCATCATTAAATGGCAAAACTTAATGAAGAGAAATGTCAAAAGAGCGGTAAGAAATATGGCGTCGTTTGCTGTCCCTGTCTTTCTACTTTTGTAGCGTCCCTGTTGAAAAACCCCTTATGTCTTTTATACACTGAATATGTTAGTCTGTAAGGACATTTGTAATTCCATAGACTTTAATTTAATAAATAAATATGCTTCCTATTTTCATGGCTAAATTGTCCTGACAGGTTCTAACAACATTGCATAGTACATACTTTTATTTCATCACTCATTTTAATCAAACTAGCAAACGAGTAGAGTTGTCATTAGGCATAATATCTGGCATATTGTGTAAACATAACTTGCTGAAAAAAATTCAAATAATTTTTGCGAAAAAAGTCAAGACGAAGAACATGTGTTAAGATTTTTTGAACTCACTCCTTGTAGTTGATTTGTCATTATACCAGCTTATACTTAGGGTGTCTACATTAGATCCCCCAGCTTAGACTTGGGTCTAATTTCATTGAGGATGGCCACCTATTCATATATTCCATAACAGCAGCTTTCGGTTAGCCGTACAATTTAATACAATTTAATTTCTTGCCGTATTCTAAAGCAAATATTGATTTAAATTTCCATGAAAAAATATGCTTTAACCGCAAATTTAAATTCCCAGCACATTCTAAATCAATTTATTTGTGTTTTTTTTTTAAACACATTCAAATTTATTGTTGTTCATAATTTTCATCAAACTTTAAAGTGGCATAAATAAAATTCCCACAACTTCCTTACAAATTTTCACCAAAATTTGTCTATTACTACCAGTTACTTGAACTTTAATAATAAATATTCTTCTTTGATTTATTATTGCGGTCGCAAATGCTAAAAAACCATAGATAATTTTTTTTTTTAACTTATTCTATTGCAACGATTATTTTCCAGTAAGAGGTGGAAATGTTTACCTTAGATTTCTTAAAAAAAAAGACAAACAATTTATAATACACATTAAAACAATCGCGAGTATTTTGCAAGCAAAAATAATAATGCAGATAAAATGGAAATAAACACAAATAACAGTGGCCACGCATGCTCATCGTATGCTTCAACAATTGCAAGCAACTGACCATAACAACTAAATAAATGATGAAACTTAACAGCAAATATAAAAAACAAGATTAAAATGAATGCATTGAAGAAAATCCACAAGAAAATTAATTATTTTGAGAAAAAAAAATATTTCAAAAGAAACAAAAAATATGGAAATGCAAAAAAGAATTATTTTTTGTAAAAAGATCTAACAAATGCGTTTCTTGTTAAATAATTGAAATATTTTGTTATTCTTTTTTGTTTATATTTCTACCAAAAACAAAATCCCAAGTTTGAAAGCTTTAATAATTATAATTAACTACTAATTTGGCCATGAAATTTATTATAGATAAAACAAAAAGATAATGATTCAGAAGAAGAAAAATAAAAACACAAAAAATTAAAAACTAAATTTATAACTTGGAAAAAATTCCAACAAAAGAATTTTCTTTTGTTTTAAACACTCTTGTCACTATTGACAGCATTAGCAGCAGCACCAATATCATCTAAAGCCAACATATAACTTTGTTGCTTATAAAAATGATTTAAAGCAAAAAAAAAAATATATATTGGTTGCCAAGAAGTTTTGAAAACATAGTCTAAGTCTCTCAGCACAGTAACATACATAACGACAAGCTAATTAAAGAACTTAATCATCGTCATTAACATCATTATTGGCATCGTCAAAATCGTCATGTACAGAAAGGTCACTCTTGGATACTTTTAGGAAGATGTACTGTTCAAGTTGTTGGTTTAGTTAATTTAACATTTAATGTTATGTTAACATAAACGGAGATTAGAGAGAAAAATATCTCTTGTTGTTAAAAGTTTGAAAAGCACTGGCTGAATTAACCTCTTAAACAATAAAAGTTAGTTGGAAACACAACTGGGACGAACGACGAATTTTTCGTTCCGAATATTCGTCGTCAGAAATAAAACACATTTGAGTATATGAAAATGCACACAATTAGTGCATCGAACGAAATATGTAGTGCGTAACGAACTCTGCGATAGGTTTATTTCTATTTCTTACGCCGACGAACGACGAATAAATTGGTGTAGAGTGGCCGTATTTTATTTAAGTTTTTCAAATGTTTTAGTAAATAGTTATTTTTGTCTTTAAGAGTTGTTTTATATTTTATTTATAACTTATAAATTAAATAAAATTTATTTTTAATTATATAATTTTTTTTTACATAGTTTTTTCTTAATATTTATTCTTTTTCGTTTAGTGCTTCTTTTTTTTATATATATGGTCACACTATCAGCAGCAACATGTAAACTAAAATGACATAAAATTAATTTATTAATGAAAATTATGTAATTTTTTTCAGAATTAAAAAATTAAACGCTGCCGTACAATGATGTTTACCATTTTAATAGCTCGTACAAAGTTAAAGATTCTTTTATTCATATTTCCAATATTTATTTATATAAATTACAAACAATTTCAAATGATGTTACTATTATGTGAATTCGTCGTAATTGTATTTCACTCGACGAATTTACGCAACGAATTGTTGCCGACAAATTCGTCGAGCTGTGCGAAATTCATCGTTCGTCCCAGTTGTGTTTCCACCTTTAATTTTTGCTTCTAGTTGATTAACTAAACAGCCACAATGTTTATGGAGTTAATATTTCTAAACAACTCAGATAAAAATAACAATACTTTATTTACACTACTCGTCATTATCTCACTTTTTATGTTTGTTTATAGCTCAGAAGGCTAAACCATTGGATCTTCCTGAAATTTTACAGAATCTTACTGAGTATCTGCAAGGAACTCTAGGCTATAAATTTTTGTGGACATGCATTTAGTAAAACCTTAAAGTGCCAGATTCATTTTTTTTTAACTTTGTTGCAGAAAATTTTTTAAAACTTGAAAAAGGAGTTGTCAAAATTTTATCAAAAAAATTTCCCTCTTTCGGTCTCAGTGCGCAATAAGTTTGCAACGTGGTAATAAAACAATACTTCATATCTGATTACTTATATATAAGTATAGAGACAAAAAACTTGTCGGAAAAATTGAACTATAGAACGAAATTTTCGTAAAATCTCAAAAAAGTCTTATTTTCCCGTGGGCGTGGTCGGAGAAGTGGGCGTGGTACCGCCCATATAAGAGTAAATATATGATATTATATAACTAAAAGGAAAGCCTTAACACTTTTTACGACTCTATCATTAATTAATGTTAGTAGTCAGAAAAATGGGCGGGAAAGCATTAGTGGGCGTGGCACCCCTATACAAAAAATATTGAGTACCATAAAAGCGACAAGCTTGAAAGTTTTGAAAAGTGATTTAATTACAACTGTGAGTAGTGGTGGAAAATATGGGCGGAACCGCCACATTCAAAATTCGCCAAACTTAAAAAATCGCCATAATCAAAAATCACCAGAACCGAAAATAGTGAAAAACAAAAATTAGCCAAAAACAGAAAATTTCATCAAATCAAAAATCGCCAAAAACAAGAATCTTCAAAATCAAAAATCAACAAAATCAAAAATCGCTAAAATAAAAGATTGCCAAATTATATTCTAAATTCAAGTGTTGCCGGACTTAATTTGGAAAATCCATGTTTTTATCGTGATCAGTTATATGCAGCTTGCTCCCGAGTACGAACGTCGAAAAATTATATAAATTTTGCCCCGTATGAAAAAACAAAAAATATTGTATATCAGCAATCAATCATTGAAATAAAAAAATATAAAATAAATAAAATAAAATGTTTTAGTTGCACAATACAAACTTCGTAGGATTATGAAAACATACATATCAATAAGTCTACTTAAAAGTAACTTTCTTTAGAACATAAATGTCTTCGGATATTGCAGGGACATTTTTCAATACACATTTTACAACCGCTGCACAGTGGACCATATTTTGAGAAGGCGGCCAAAAATCATTTTTTTTTTTGTTACCGATTTTAAAAATTGCGACTCTATCTCAACTACATCACAGCGAACAATGTCTTCGAAAATGGGCTTTCTCAGTATTTTGCTAAACTTAAGAATTTCTTTGTAAATTTTTATTTTTGAATGACTGTAACTTTTTTGATTTAAAAGATTTTGAAGTGAAATAAATTTTGTATAATTTTGTGGCTTCCACTATTAATGTTAAAAATGTAAGATCACTGAGTCGTTCCGAAATTTAAAAAAAAAGAAATTTTTAAAAAAGGTCCAAATTTTCCGAAAATCTCCTACTTAATAGAGCATAACTCCTGCCAGTCAAAAGCAGTCAGAAAAAATCTTGCACCCTTCTATAGACCGAACCCTCCACTATACTCCTATACCCCATTATACACCCGCCAGTTTCCGCCCGTGTGCACCAGAACAATTTTTCTGACCCAAGGTTAGATATTTTCTGCAAAATTTATGAATACAAAAGTTGTCCACTATGTGGTTAGGATATATTAAGTTAAGTGAGGTGATGTTTGTAACTGCCAAAAATATCGGACCTTTATCCATCTTTTATTATACGGATCGACTAAAAAACACTTTCTGAGTCGATTAAACGATGTCCGTCCTTCCGTCTGAGTGTTATGAATGTAAAAGTTGGTCGTACCGGTGCACCGCGGTGTATTTTTTGCGTGTCGGTAGAGTTGTCAGGAGTTGTTATATATTTATAAAAAAGGGTTGAGATATAATGCGCTTAATTGTTACAGGTACATTTACATAGGTATCTTTCAAAAACATTAATAGTCTGAATTTGAGTTATATAGTTTAAATACCTGACAAAATGGGAAACAATTTAAATAACAGGCGACATAGCCATTTAAGATATGAACAGGTATGCTTCACCTTTTAAAAGGGGTTAGGGTGTGGGTTTTTTATAGTTCTAAAAGTGGTAATAAAAGATAAAAATTTTTATTTTACATAATTGCAAGAAAGAGTATTTATAATAATGTTTCCACAATTATTATTCATTACAATTTGTGCAATGGCTAAGTACTGTTACAGAGATCTGGCAGATATTTATTTTCAACGAAATGATGTAGATGACAACAACTTCTTTAAGAATTGTAACCTAGAAGACATTGAAATGCACAAAGGAAAAATTACTAATTTTGCATCGAATTCGAAAAGATGGTACATTGAATGCTCTCATAGCAAGGCAAATATGTACAAACGTTACCAAGACTGGTTAATAAAGGAACTTATTTTTGAGAGCGCATCTACAATTGCCAACGAAAGTGGAAAAAAGGGTCGACCAGCAAAACCAATTGACGGATATAGTGAAAGATCTCGAAGGCGCAAAATGGAGAATATCAATGAAGAAATTTCTAAAAGAATTATTAAGGATTCATTTTTGCACCATATTCAACCAACCCAAAAAAAAAATAAAATTTAAATAATTGAAAAAATAGTAGAAGCGAGCCCAAGGCGCTCAAAGAGGATTTTGAAAAGCATTCCTACACCAATTGAAGATAAGAAATTTACGCCGGAAGAAGCGTTCGCCCTATTTTTGGATTTGAAATTGACCAAAAATCAATACAAGGAATTGCGGAAGCGAATCAATGAAAAGAATTCTGGGATTTTTCCAGAGTATCGAGATTTAGTTTCTGCCAAAAAAGAATGTTTACCTTCACAACCTGCTATTAGTGTCACTTCAACATCAGCAGAAATAAAATTGCAAGATCTCCTTGAACATACTGCAGAACGATTGCCAAGTACGCTTGATACTGATCATTTAAAAAAAATTGGTAATGGCAGCATTACTTTAATTTCTAAATGTGGATGTGATGGATCCTCTGGTCAGAAACAATACAAGCAATTTAATGCCGAAAATTTATCAGATGCTAATTTATTTATGGTATCTTTCGTTCCATTGCGCTTAACAAAAAGGTATAGCGTCTTAGAGCCGTCAACTAGTAGAGCAACAGAAATTGATATATGGAAAAATGAAATTTCTTCTTCAACAAAGTATTGCAGACCAATAAAATTTGCATTCAAAAAGGAAACCAAAGATGTCATAACTGAAGAAGTTCAAAAAATAAAAGATCAAATTAAGGAACTTCAACCAGTAATATTTAAATTTGATGACCAAGACATTGAAGTACATTTCAAAATGTGTCTCACAATGATTGATGGAAAATAAAGTTGCACAAGCTTTAACTGGAACAAAATCAACGTCAAGCTGCATTATATGCCAAAAGACATCAAGTCAATTAAGCCAACCCCCACCAGAAGACGATAGTTTTAAGGAAGCCTACGAATTTGGAATGTCCCCTCTTCATGCTAGAATACGTTTCATGGACTATATTCTTAAATTGGGTTATGATTTAGAATTTGGTCCGTTAGGCGAAACAGTGAGAAAAAACACAGAAACTGAAGAAAAAAGAAAGCAAAAAAAAAAACAAATTTAACAAAAATATCTACAGCTAGGCCTCGTAATCGACCAACCAAAACAAGGGGAAGGAAACACAAATGATGGAAATACTGCAAGGAGATTTTTTTCCAATCCGAAAACTGCAGCATCTATCACAGGTGTAGATCATGAATTAATAAGACGATTCAAAATCATATTACAAGTTCTAGCATGCAGCAGAAAGATAAATGCAACAAAATTTGGAGAGTACACCAATAAAACAGCTATACTTTAAAATTAAAAATACTCTTGGAGATATATGCCATCCACAGTTCATAAAATTTTGTACCATGGGGAACAACTAATTCAAAAGAATATGCTACCAATAGGAGATCTATCTGAAGAAGCGCAAGAAAAAAGGAACAAAGACTACAGATTCTTTCGCGAGCACAACACAAGGAAAATGTCCAGATGTTGTACTAATGAAGACCTTATCACTATTTTGTTGTGCACTTCAGATCCATATATGTCCAACATTCGTCAAAAATGGAAAACTACCTCTATTGAATTAGACGAAGAAGCTAAACAACTTCTAGAAGATAAAATCAGGGCTATATAGAAGAAATTTTTACTAAAATTGGTTGATTTAAAGTACTTTTTCATTACACTAACAATAAGTTACACTTTTTTTTATATAGTTAAAAAATTTTCTTGATATAAAAATTTATATATTTTGTAAATTTACAATAAAAATTGTTATATTTCATAAATTTACCATAAAAATTGATATAGAAATATTTAAAAAGACAATAAAAAAAAATTTAACTAAAGCAAAAACATACGAGTTTTTCATTGAAACTTCTCTATCTTGAACCAATATAAGGTAACTTTTACGTTCGCTGCTTAATAAATTATATTTTAACTTGGGATATTTCAAAAAAAAAATCAACCTTTGGCCCTTGTGCACATTAGGACTAAAAAGTTTACGGGGGCCAAAGTTTGGCATTTTCTGAAAAAATTAACTTAAAAAATTGTTAAAAAGTATTAGTTGTAAAATTAACTGAAAAAATAAGACATTATATTAAAAAAAACCTTTTTTTACCTTTTAACACTTCACTTTTGTACTAAAATTCAACTACAAATGAAAATGTATTTTAAACCCTCCGTAACTTTTTTTGTTTTCGGTCGAGAATTACGTTTCATAGCAAAACTTAAAGGCTAAAGTCTCACCTACCAAACAAAAGAAACGCATATTAAAATTCCAATCCAATCAAAAGTTATAGATTTTTGACCGCCTTCTCGTCAAATGGTCCACTGTGCGCTGAAAGATTTAGTTATTTTTTTTTTATCAAAGAATTAAAATTTTACAATTAACTAATAAATTCTTAAGTATCATTAAAAATTATTTCGACACTTGAAGGGGATTTGTTTTATATCATTAGCCAAGAATGCAAAGAAGCTAAGGCCACAATCATTATAAACGGAGATTTTAAAGAAGTAAGTATATAAAAAAATCGTTTTTAGAACAAAATTATAATTTAGAAAAAACTTGATGTGATAAAGTGATATCATAAATAGTGCATTTCAGTTGAGTTGTTTTGTAAACTGTTTAATTAAATATATGTACTAGGCCGGTTTGAGAACAGCCGGCAGTAGTTTAAAAAAAAATTACTTTGGTAAATTGTGGCAACCTTATAAAACGTATGTTTTGAGTTTCGAGGCGCCACTTTGTTTAGTATTTTTTTTCTTTGGAGCCATCCAAAGTCAACGATCTCAGTGAATTTGTGAACATGGAAAAAATGGTCACCGTTATGTAATTCAGTACTTTCATTTAAAAAGTCTCGGTCTAACCAGTATTAAAGCCGAGTCAGATGAGGCCGCACGCGCTTCCAAAACGAACATCGCAGTGGTCGAGCAATTGAGGTGGCCACTCCAGAAAAGGGTCAGAAAATCTTCAAAATGATATTGAATGATTGTTGGCTGAAGGTGCGCAAGTTAGATGATACGATAGGCATTTCAAAAAGTACTAAACATCGCATATTAACCGAAAGTTGTTCGCAAGATGGCATGAAGCGTCGTGAAGATGGTTGAATAAAGTGTTTGTCAACATGTAAATATGGATGAGACATGGGTGCACCACTTCTCACCTGAGACAAAGGAACAGTGTACTCAAATAGGGAAATTGTGTTCAAAGAAGGTGAAGACAGTTCCATATGCAACAAGGTAATGGCCCTTTTTTTGGAATGCGCGTGGGACATCATCTTCCAAAAGAAATAAACAAGCAACGGCAAGTATTATTGCTTCATTTAGCGAAAAAGAAAGTGTTGTTTTATCAAGACAATGCTTCACCATGCATCTTATTCGCGAGTTTTAGCTCCCTTGAATTATTTTCTATATCCAAACTCTAAAAAGTGACTCGGTGGTGAAAGATTTGCCAACAATGCAGTAGTGGTGTTTGCGGTTGATGGCTATTTTAAGGAGCTAGACAGTTCTTACTATAAACAGGGTATCGAAGCTATTGTATATTGCCGAGAAAAGTGTATCGGGCTAACAGTAGATTATTTTGAGAAATAGAATTTTTTCAAAATTTATTTATTTTTTTTCTTGTCACATCGGGTTGTTCTAGGACCGCCCTCGTATTAACAGATTTTAAAAATGTTTAAAGCCAATTTTTTTAGAAAGTTCTTTGCTTTATCTATAAAATTTTATATAAAAGGATTTAGTATCTTTGCACTCTAAACTAATGATATAATTACAACATAAAAATATATATTTTAAATATAATTAAAAAAAAAAAAATTATTTATATCTTATGAGAAAAAAAAAAAAACAACAATAAAAAATTATTTAAAGCAAAAAAAGTCTGAAAAAAAGCAGTCGGTCTAGACCGACTATACAATACCCTTTACTATGTGTTTCGAGAGAAGATCTTGTATGTTTGCTAAAGCAATAAATAGATACAGTGGGTGACAATACATTGCAAACTTTTATAAATTCTAAGTTTACCAAATTTGTTTGTTTTTTAATAATTTCGCGTTAAGTCCTAAAAGTATGTATTTTTTTACGAAATCACTCTACAAAAAATTCAATTAAAAAAAATAGGTAAACTAAAACTTTTAAACGTCTGTCCCAGAGTTAGTATGGATATAGTTTCTGACGTTTTCATTCAACTGTTTTTATACCCACCACACCACTGTGCATAGGTTATATATCAGTTTCTCATTCCGTTTGTAACGCATCGAAAAATGCATGTCGGACCTTATAAAGAATACATATTATTGATCCTTATAAAAACTTGAATCGATATAGCGATGTCCGTCTGTCCGTCCGTCTGTCTGTCGAAATCACGTTCGTTCGTAAAAATAAAGTTATGATAATATATATGTCATTATTTCGAGCAGGTTGCTATTGAAAATGGGGTAAACCGGGCATCATGTGCTAAGATATGGTCAAAAATATGTCCAAGAATATGAAGACACCTCTTAAAATGCTAAGGCTTCAGTGCGTTTTTTTGTAATAATGTAGTATCCAATTAAACAAATTGTGTTTTTTCCACATATCAATGCATACATAAAAACCTTGTGGATGGTGTCAGAGATTCGGCTGAGCAATGTTTTAAAATAACCAAATAATATTTTATAATAATTTTATTTCTGGTCTTGAGCAAAAGAAAATAAAAAACCTCCAATCATGCTACCTGAAGAGGTCATTAGCAATGTGAAACTAAGAATATATGCTCAAATTGTTTCCCTACGAGCAATTGAAGCTGATCTTGATTGTTGTCATCCTTTGAAAGGCCACTGATATCAGAAAAAAATCGTCTTGTTCGTATAAATTTTGCTAAAGAACACTGTTCACTTTTTAGATTCGTCCAAGTTTAATTTTAGCGGCCATGATGGAAAACCGTTTGTACGGCGATCAAAGGGAAAAAGACTAAACCCAAAATATGTAAATGAAACTGTTAAGTTTGGTGGTGACAATATTATGACATAGGGTTGTTTTTCGGACCAATGATTGAGTCAAATTCATGTAGTTGAAGATGGTACTCTAACTGAAGTCGGATTCAGGCAAATTCTAAATTACGTACTGTGTCCATACGCGGAGAAAAATATGCCTCTGTTCAGCAAGATCGAACATGACAATGACCCAAACACACCTCCAAAGTGGTAACCGAATGGCTACAATATATTGTATTTAGTGTTTTGAAATGGCCAACCAATGGGAAATAGTAGATCGAAAAATACGAACATCAAATTACACTAACAAGACAGAGGGAGGGAATTAATTCAGGGTGGAAAAATTCAATGGATATGATCAACAATTTAATTGACTCCATGTCTCGGCGTTGTGAAGCAGTACTAAAAATGGGCTATCCAAAAAAATATTGAAATCCAAAATGGAGGGAAAGTTTTCAATTATTAGTAAAGGCTTACATTATTTTCACAACAGCATAAAAATTAATACTTTTAAGTTTTGTTATTTTTTTAAACTCTTTCTTTTAACTCGTAGGGTAACCCCATTCCACCTTATCCAATTGATCTGAAACTTGGCCCATAGTCTTGTTATTTGAAAGATCCATTGGGAGTGTGGACTACCTCTAGTGGGGAATCACTTAGCCTGCTACCGGATACCCATTTTCCGGGCAACTCCCCTACGTCGCTTCAGGCGTCAGAATGCTCAGACGCTAATACGACGGATATTGCTTCGGAAATAGTCAACATACCAACACTGACCTAGGTTATTAGAAGCTTCAAACCTTACAAGTCTCCAGGACATAACGGCATTATTCCAGCTGAATTGCAGCACGTGTCGGACTACATTTCCCCTTGCCTATGTAGGCTTTTCACTTGCTGTGTCAACTCAGCGTATATTCCCCTAAAGTGGAGGGAGACAAAAGTGGTGTTCATTCCAATAGCTGGAAAAAGTTCACACACCATCCCAAAAGACCAGACCAATAAGTCTATCATCGTTCTTATTGAAGACAATGGAGCGTACGATAGATTCTTACTTACGAAGAGTTATTGATTCTTAACTGCTGTCGGCGCGACAACACGCTTATAGCAAGGGAAGGTCAACCAAATCAGCTCTTCACGAGCTTGTAAGTACCATCGAGAAATCGCTCTCGGTAGGAGAATACACGATGACAGCCTTTTTGGATATAGAAGGGGCTTTTAACAATATCACACCGGACTCGATATTAGCGGCACTATCTAGTTTAGGAGTGAACTCCGTGATCATGTCACTGATTGGAAATCTGCTTGTCAACAGGCGGATAAATTTAAATAAGGAACGACTCTAATATCCCGATTTGTGAGCAGGGGAACGCCACAAGGAGGCGTTCTGTCACCACTTCTATGGAACTTAGCGCTGAACTCAATGCTAGTTTCGTTGGAGAGACAAGGCTGCAACGTTGTCGCCTATGCTGATGACATGGCTATAGCCGTAAATGGGAAGTTTCTATCCACATTTAGAGATATTCTACAGAGGGCTCTCACTAGGCTGTCTAGCTGGGCAAGTAGTTGCGGTCTGGGGGTAAATCTGACCAAAACGGAGCTTGTTCTTTTTACGAGGAAGTACAAGATACCTACCTTCGACCCTATTTCTCTTGACGGTACTGATGTCGCCTTCTCTGATGGAGCCATGTATATTGGCATATTCCTGGACAGAAAGCTGAACTTCAGACGGAGTTTGGAGGAAAGAGCGAAGAAGGCGACTATAGCTTTATACTCCTGCAAAAAGGCCATTGGTAAGCGATGGGGCTTCAGCCGGAAAATTGCTCACCAGATCTACACAGCGGTGGTTCGCCCAATACTGCTGTACGGGGTCATCGTTTGGTGGGCTGCTCTAGATAAGGCCTCCAATACCAACCTTCCATGTGTATCACTGGTGCCCTTCGTACTACACCTACGGATGCCATGAACATCCTCTTACACCTAATACCGTTGGACATATTAGGAAAGAAGTCGGCGGCCTCATCGGCCATTCGACTAAGAAGCACACTACAATAATGTGGTCATAATGGTGGCCGTGGAGTGATCCCGACTGGCAGGAACTTACCATTGAACGTGGCTTACACTACTCCGAGGAGTGTATTCGAACGAGACTGCAACACTCTAATACCGACCAGGGAATCTTGGTGAGGGGGAGCATTGTAGGTAGCAGACGTTCCATAAATTTCAACACTGACGGATCGAAATTGTGTGGTCAAGTTGGTTTCGGAGTCTATTCAAAGGAGCTTGGACTAAATCTGGCTCGCAGGTTGCCAGACCACTGTAGTATATATCAGGCAGAGGCAGTAAAGGACATTAGGTCGGAATATTCTGTATACAAGCGCAGTCAACATCTACTCTGATAGTCAGGCCGCGTTTAAATCCTTGGAATCAATGTTCCTGAAAACAAGAACCACCCTTAACTGCCGAATGTCCTTAAATGAGATGGCCTAGCAGTTCGATATCAAACTCGTATGGGTCCCAAGGCACAGGAATATACCGGGAAACTGTAAAGCTGATGGCCTGGCAAGACAGGGCACTACCTTACGGGTTCCAGCGAACTTGGAATATGTTGGTACACCCCTGGAATCGTGCAAGCTGGAACTTCGGCTTCACACCGCTGGCATAACGGACAACAGATGGGCTAATGGATCAACGTGTAGGGTCATGAGACAAATCTGGCCGGCTCTGAATCATAAGCGCACTAGTGCGCTACTATCACTCTCCCGTGGAGGGAGATTTCAACGGTAGTTGCTGTTATCACTGGGAACTGCCTCATAGGGAGACATGCTGAACGCCTCAGGGTTTCTTCAAATGACTTCTGCCGCAACTGCATGGATGTGGAGGAGGTGGAGAGCATAGAACACTTCCTTTGCTATTGCCCGGCGCTCTCCAGAACGAGACTTCGAACATTGCGATCGCTGTTTCTTCACGATCTCTCTGATCTCTCAGGTGTGAAAATTTCACACACCAGGGGCTTCATCAGGATCTCAAACTGGTTCTACGGTGGGACTAAGGGAAACACCTATTCGTCCCATGGTATCACAACGGACCCCAGAGTCTAAGTGTGCTTTTCCTTTGGGCTAGCAGCCACCTCTAACATAACCTAACCTAGTCACGCACAGTCACGCACGGTCACGAACAGTCACGGAGAGATTTAAAACGGATTTCCCCTCATCCAATCAATCTGAAACTTGGTCTATACACTTGCTGTAAAGAAAGATTAACTTCGACATAGTCACGCACAGTCGCGCCCAGTCACGGAGATATTAAAAACTTACTTCCCCTCATTCGATCGCTCTGAAACTTTGTCCATAGGCTTGTTGTGGCCAAAGATTAATTTTAAGATAGTTACGCACAGTCACGCATAGTCACGCACAGTCGCGGAGTGATTTAATCCCCATTTCCCCTCATCCGATCGATCCGAAACTTTGTCCATAGACTTGTTATGGCCAAATATTTATTTTAAGATAGTCACACACAGTCACGCACAATCACGGAGAGATTCAAAACTCATATGCATAAGAAAAGAAAGAGTTTTAAGTTCATATATAAAATATAAATATTTTTAAATTAATAAAAGAGTATTGTATTTAATAAGTCAATTTTTTTATTGTATATATTGATTGGATTGTATGTATTGGATGTTCATATCTGATGTTATTTTTATATGGGGACTAGGTCAAAAATTGGACCGATCATGACCATATATAGGAAAGGCCCTTACTTTTCTCAAAAACATATACACCAAATTTGAAAAACATATGTGTAATATTTTTGTTTTTTTTTATAGATTTAAGTTTTTGTTATTTTTTGTATTTCAATTTGGATTCATTATAATTTCTGCAACACTCCTAGGTCGGCGAAGGGGGATGTGTTCTTCACCATGGCTGTTTACTTCTTCAATATTTTTTGGAGTATATTGTTCAGAGTTAAAATTGTTAAGAGATTCTCTAAAAAAAACGAAAATTTTCTATATTAGATTTAGCCCAGCTACCGTCTGTTTTTTTTTTTTGATAGCAGAAGTCAAGTCCTTTTAATAGGATTGTTGCTTTCCAAAGCGAATAGTCCGTCCTGGAGTCGTAGGTTAATTCTGACAGATATTTTTTTAAGTTTGAATTTAAAAAATTTCCTATTTCTCTTCTAAGGGTTTATTGTTTATTACTATTTCACCTTGAGGTGAACGAGTTTGATGCCATTTCTTACGTAATTTTCTTTTCTTTGACTATTGATGAGTAAGATATTTGAGGTTATATTTTCCTTAAGATACCCATGCTATCCCATGCTGATTGCTGCAGAAGATTAGAGAAATACATCACTTCACTTTCCAGGTCGTCTGTTGAAGCGACATGCCAACTGTTATCAATATTATCTCTTATAATTACTTTATAAAGCTTCCAATCAGCATGTTTGTTTATTAATGTAGCTCTTTTTTTTGTATATCACAAAAAAATTTAGGGTAGATTGGCGAACGATCCGAATTGAGATCGCAACCAAATCCTATTTCGAGATTTTGCTTACAAATTTTTCTTAGTATAAAAAAATTTATAAAATCTGTAAATCTGCCAGATCTGCCTTTAAACTAGTTAATTGATATAAAACAATTGTTGTATATGAGTCATTCCATGTCAAACCGTACGATTTTTGCCAAAAATTGACTTTGATGTCTTCGATGTCTTTCAAAATTTGAGAACGAAGACTTCATTAAAAAATATTTTACACGTGTTTCGGGAAAAAAATTAAAAATTTTTTTTTAAAAAGTTATTTGCATTTGAAAATCCTCAACATCGTGAAAAATCTTCCGACATTGCAACATTTAAACTAATGTTTTTATAAAACTAGTGAATGGATTTTGAAGTTCAATACCTTATTTTAAAGGTATTTGAACCTTCTTTTTAAAAAAAATATTAATTTTTATAAATTAATTTTTTTTTAATGTTAAAATTTGGGTTTTTTACTTAATTTCTGTTTTCCACAATCTTCGAACAAGTCGAAAAATCTGAAAAAATTATTTTCTTTAAGGTTAATATATTCTTAACATTCCCTCAAAATTTCAGAGTGGAGGTCGAATGGATTCTATTTTTTTACGATTTTTTTTCCATTGCAGCACCACAAAAAAAATAACATATTGTTTATAAACATTTTACTTTCAAGCATGTTAACGAAAATTTCAACGCATGTATGTATGTGTGTATGTATGTATGAAAGTAAAAAAGTGTATTTTTTTTAATATATAACTAAAAGTTAAATAATAAGCAATTTTAATTTTTATATACATTTTTAATAGAAAAATCAGCTGCAAATGATGTAGTATGAACTTTAATTTGTCTCTCTTGGTACGGAATAAACGCATGGTAGCCTAAAGTACCTGGTATCATTTTTACTTTAGTAAACCGTTCTTTAAGTTTTTTCTCCTGCTCATTATATTGTTCCGTACTAAAAAATTCGCAATTTATGTTTTTAACATTTTGTTTAACCCATTTATAAAAAGTAGTCGGGGTATTGATTGGATTGTCAATATTGGTCAAACTGGCTCGGGCTGCTAATCTTTTAATTGTGCCTCCAAGCCCATCGCAAGGGCCCTTTCCGTGCGAAGCTGCAAAGAAGTGCCACTCTGCTTTTATAGCAAAATCATCTTCGTGAAATGCAAGATTGACGAAATTTTTCTTGTTTTTATATTGAGCACTTGCACCATCTGAGAAGTAAAAATTTTTTTTTAAGGAACTCAATGTTTCTTTAAGGAATTTGATTAGACCTTCCTGAAATAAATTGACAGCTATTGTGTCGTGTTTTAAGCATTCCGATATTGCAACATAATTAATAAATTTTTCTTTCCCATTGTCATTGTAGTAAATAGCAATAGGATGAATCGTTACCTGGTCGTTATTCCAATGAGAACCTTGAATGGAATCTTGAATGACAAATGAATAGTTTTCTGCAAAGTCACAAATCACAATGCATGCCCCAGGTTGCAAATCTTTCTTTTTTCTTTGAAAAAAATTGCTTTGTTGTTTGGCAATGTAAGAATGGGTTAACAAGCGACGTAGCTTTTCTGCCAATTTTTCCAAGAATTCGTAAGTTTCTGATTGAATGGTTTCCAAAGATGTTCTGTCAACGGTAATCCATTGCTTATATGATATCTTGTCTACGATATTTTCCGTCAATAATTCATTAAGTTTTTCAATTAAATTATCACATCCTGGGCAAAGGTCACACTGCTGAAGATAACATTTTGAATTAGGCGAATTGCAAATTATTTTTGATAGGCAATCTACATAAGTTTTAATTTTCAATGTATCGCTTGTCAATGTTGGCAACCCTGCACCGTCAATCATAAGCTTAACATTTTAATGAATGCAACACACACAAACAGAGTGCGTCCCACTCGCACCAGCAAGGATACAACTTTTTGGTCTTAATTCTACGAACTTTGAAAAATGTACTTGGACTTCTGGGTACTTCTCTTTAAACAGAGCATAGGCTTCATTTAAGTTGCATAGCACTAAACGTTTTTGAACTTTTTCTTTTCCACTTTTTCTTCTGATTGTTATACAGTCTTTTTGTCCAGCCATTATATGGCTAATCTCTTGTGAATTATAAAAATCTGTTACTTTATTAACGACATCATCAGGTAAACGTTTTCCTAAATTTACATTGGGCGTAGATAGAATACCTTTTTCATGAACTAATTTTTTTACCACAGAAATCATGTGCCGTGATGCATTTGGAAAATGTCTCTGAATTTGATTATAAGACCAGTCTGCAAATAAAGTTAGGATTCGCATTTGAAGCTGTCTGTCATTTGTATTTTCATATTGTTCTTGAAGTTTTGAAATAATTGTTTTTTCTTCATTGTTATTATTGTTTTCTGATAATATTTCTTCATAATCCTAATCTGTTGTTTGTAAAACTTTTTCATTTATCGCGCTAATAACTTTGCGTTTTTTTTTTTGTATGATATATTTTTTTTGTTGCAATTTTCTTTTAACTATTGGCGATTCATTCAAAAACTGCAAAGATTCATTAAATTTTTCAATATTTTGTGTGTGTAGTGTGTTCTGGTCTGAATCGCTTCTCATAGCACATGGGCTCGTTGTTCTAGGGTTAGGGCATAAACTTCCTGTCGTGTGTTTTGAATACATACACACATACATACATGCGTTGAAATTTTCGTTAACATGCTTGAAAGTAAAATGTTTATAAACAAAATGTTTTCTTTTTTTGTGGTGCTGCAATGGAAAAAAATCGTAAAAAAATAGAATCCATTCGACCTCCACTCTGAAATTTTGAGGGAATGTTAAGAATATATTATCCTTAAAGAAAATATTTTTTTCAGATTTTTCGACTTGTTCGAAGATTGTGGAAAACAGAAATTAAGTAAAAAACCCAAATTTTAATATTAAAAAAAATTAATTTATAAAAAATAATATTTTTTTTAAAAAGAAGGTTCAAATACCTTTAAAACAAGGTATTGAACTTCAAAATCCATTCACTGGTTTTATAAAAACATTAATTTAAATGTTGTCATGTCGGAAGATTTTTCACGATTTTGACGATTTTCAAATGCAAATAACTTTTTTAAAAAAAATTTTTAATTTTTTTCCCAAAACACGTGTAAAATATTTTTTTGTGTTTAATACGTCTGGTAAATTTAAAGAAAATCGGAAGAGGTGGTGTAAAAAAGGTGTTCGGTCTGACATGGAATGACTCATATGGCGGTGACACTACTTCATAGAGTGCATGTTTTCATACATTTGTATATAAAATGACTGATTTTTTTCGGTGAAATGATTTAAAAGTAACTGATCTTTTTCGAGTATAAGTTCGCCGCCTGCACAATTTTCCATGAAATATTTGAAACATTATATTGATATAATGTCGTGAAATCGATAACTTCAAATCATGTAAATTTTTAAACTCGTGAAGAAAAATCTTCAGTAAAATTTCATCAAACTTAAAGTAAGAGCAAATTTTCACATTTGTATAGAAAGTGGCTGATCTTTATCGAGTAGTAGTTCGCCCGAGCCATAATTTTGGCCTGATTACTTTGAAATTTGAAGCTCACAATATAGTCATATGTCCAATTTTAAAAATTATAAACTTGGAACATGTGTTCTTTCAAAAATTTTTGTAAATCGATGCCAAATGTCAAGTGAGTGCACATTTTCTTACATTCGTCTGGAAAGTAGTCGAGCTTTTTCGAGTAGCAGGTCGCCAAAAAAAGTTTTAAGAAGTTTATATCGATATATTTGTAACTACAAATAGTAAAAAATTTTAGTAAGTCGTGATGGATTTTTTTATTTTTTTTTTTTTGTAATTTTACATCAAACATGAAATAAGAGCAAATTTTCACACAAATGTTTCGAAAGTGGTTGACCTTTTTCGAGTAGTTGTTCGCCCAGAGCTCAGTTTTAATCTTAATGACTTAATTTTTAAAATGAGTTATCTTTGAATAAGGTCAATTACGGACAATGGAAAAAAATTTATATATATTGTATATGGTGCGTTCCACGTCAAGTGAACCAATTTTTGAAATCAATGTCTTCCGATCTGGATGAAATTTGCACCAAGGTTAGTCCTATTGGATAGTAGTTCAGACACAATTTTTCAACAAGATCGGCCCTGAACTCTCTGAGTTATAGAGGGTCAAAATTTAACATTTGCCAAAATTTGGCCAAACAGGTGTTTTTCCATTCCTTTTAATTTTTACCTGTTGTGCTTAGCAAAATTTGTCCCAAACAGTTTTGATAGCAATTTCTTCAATCTTTCGGAAAAAATTTTAAATAAATAAAAAAAAACTGTTGACTTTTTTTTGCAAAAGCTACAATAAATAAATTAAAAAATTGGGGACTGCGGCGATTGATCAAGTGTCTTAGGAGTCCGGTACAGTAGCCACTCTTTCACAATTTTATATGTATGCTTTATTGTCCTGTTGGAAGATCCAGTTTCCAGCCATGCCTTGTTTCTCGACGCTAGGGCCAACATTGTTCTTCAAAATGGCTAAGTAATCCATTTGGTTCATAGTGGAGTAAATAAAAACATAATTACCAACACCTGTTCCCGCCATATAGCCCCAAACCATAACTGAACCCCCACTGTATATAACAGTGTTGATCACATACTTTTCTTTGAATGTCTCATTCTTAGCACGCGATATTTTTGGCGCCAATTTCACGCAAGGATTTAACTTTTTCTTTTCAATCCAGTTATTTTTAAATAGTACAAATCAACTTAAAATGATTTTTAGTAAAGCAAAACACGTGATCAGTACAAATTTGTCACAAAAAGTTTAGGTTCTTCCCCGAAATATAAAAAAGCGTAAGTAAGTGTTACCCCTGTTTACTTTTTTTGACGCGTAAAACCTAATGCATTTTTACTTTCGAAAGATTTGTGCAATATTCCCTCCCACATGATTTGATTTCATGTTTTATAGTAGTCAATTTCTAAATGGAATTGTAGTACACTCTGTTATATTAATTTTTATCAATAATAACTTTGTAATAAGACAATTTAAAGACTAAAAATTGCTGTTACTTATTTTTGACGCTCCAGTATATATATGGAATGGTTTAAAATTTTTTATGAGTGATCTATGAATATAATCAATTACAGGCAGTAAAAAAAATATTTTTTTTTAATTTAAAAAATAAAATTTTTTTTTAAATTTTTGCAAAATTTCTGATTTTTTTCAAGTAGTTGCTGCCAATATTTTTGTCGGAATGCTTCGAAATTTCAAAAACATATTCCTTACATATGTATATTAAAATTGAAATCTTTTATTCCCCTTTTGAAATTAAATGCGGGTACGGAGCAGTGTGAACTTTGGCATAGTTATAGCTCATATGGAGGAGAAGCGGAGAATGATAAAATGTATGTATAATATGTTTTAAAAGTATATTAAAATAAATTAAATAAAATATGCGAATGATTTAAATTGTATATCACACTCCCTGTATTGAATTGCTAAAATTGATTAGCATACCTTTAGGCTCATTTAAGTATTCATAAATTTTTTTATATACAGATTAAAAAAACAATCAAAGAAAAAAATTGATTGAAAAAATATTTCCTAGAATTTTCTCTCGAATTTCGAGTGCTGGACTATACTAGTACTAATAGTTTTTCCAAGTGTGAACTTTTTGGGAACTGCGACTACGCCAGCAAGAAAAAACTAAATATTTTGTACAACAATATTGTTAGATATGTTTATGGACTGAAGAAACGTGATAGTGTTTCGACTTTTTAAAAAAGTCCTTATGGAGTCGCATTCGATAGCCTTATTAATATAAGGGTTTTAATGTTTTTGCACAAAATTATTTACACCGAGAAACCCCTATATCTTTATGATCAAATACAGTTTGCTAGATCAAGAAGGGGCAAAAAACTTATTATCTCTATGCGTCGATGCCTTGTGTAAGAATGGCAATTTTTCATAAACGCCACACGTCTTTGGAATGCAATTCCACACAAGCAACAATTAGTTAGCAACGCGATACATTTTAAGAAATTTTTGTTTAGCTACTTTGTTTAAATATATTAAATTTTCATTTCTTTAAATTCATGAATTTTAATAATTTCTTGTATTTATTTATTTTACTTTATTTTAAAGAAGTCATAAATTTTTTTTGATTGTATTTAATTTTGTGGCGAATTTTTGAACGATGAAAATCCTGTACTTTAATTATAAGACATGTCTTGTTGTACAGGAAATTAATAAGGAAATAATTATTAATTAAAAAAATTTTGAAAATAGACATCAAACATGTACGAAGAACATATTTTCATACATTTGAACATATTTCAATATTTCAGGAGAGTAGTCTACCAATACAACTGCCTTCAAAATATATAAAATCTTACCATGTATTTTGAGAATTTTTTTTAGAAAATGATGTCAACATTTGTTGACATGTATGTGTAGTGTAGTGTCGTCGAGCTTTTTCGAGTAGTAGTTTTCCCATGCCAGCAGACCGTCCGATGCTACTTAAATTTAAAGATGATATTCTTGGTCTTGTATGATTCCAAAAAGTATACACTTCTTATACTAAATACTTATATTTATCTTTTGACATGCTTTCAAACATGAAAAAAGTTAGTTTCTACTACAAAAATACTCGAGTAGCTCGTTAATTAATCGAGCAGCTCGGGTTGCTCGAAGCTCGAATAATGGGTATAAACTGGATATTTTGTCTTTTTTTTTTTATTGGCTTATATTTTTTTAAATATATAAACTGTTTCAAATAAAAAAATTATATAACCATTAAGTATTTTCTGAATTAAATTTTTTTCGGTCATCGCCTACAAATCTTTATAAAAATGAGTAGCTTCAACTGCAAATTCTGTTGATGTAGCAAACCTAAACCTTGCTCTTAAATATTTTCGTTGCGGAATCAAACACAATGTTGCCATGGAAAATTTTGATATCGAAATACATCATCAAATTGTTGGCTCTTTGCTAAAATTTAAAACTAAAATTAAATCCAAAATTCGAATCTTATAAAATCCTCTACGCTACATGTCATCGGTATGTGCGGCAGAATAATTTTTTGTAATTCATGTTGCTTCACAAATAACAGCTATTTTATATTGCTTCACATTACGCTTTTTCGACTATTAATTTAATAACAGCAAGTCAATTTTCTTGAATTTTTAAAACTCCATCGAATGAATGACTGGCTCATTATTATCGCAAACTTCTATTGTATTTTTCTTTCGGCCTTTTATTACGGAGCTGTTATAAGAAAAAAACGCTAAAAGTTTTTTTTTTTAATGAGAAAAAAATAACAATAAGGTAATTTTACAGATTTGAAAAAAACGTGCTAAATTAGATTAATGACAGCTAAAAGTTTTAGCAAAATTTAATAAAAAGCAAAAAAGAAAAAAACTAGCAAAAGAGGCAAGTTTGTCTTCTCTGCTTATGTGCTTATAATTACAAATTATTGGATAATGTTAGGGAAGAGCAATAGCTAATTAATTACATTATATTACAGTGCTTAATGATTTTTAAATCATTTGTTCTTTTAAGAAGTGACCTTGACGGCAGTGTTTCAATATATCTAATATGATATTTTGAATTTTGTAAGTTTTACATTTTGCTTAAAAACCATCAATTTGTTTGAAAAATTGCGACAATTCCGATTCTGCAAATCATAATTTATCATTGAAAAGCCGAGCACATTAAAGAAAGTAGTTATTTATTTGCACTATCTCTTCAGAAACGTGGATTTCCTTACGCACTTTTTAAAAATTAAAAAAAAATACTTTCCAAAGAACGAAGTAAAATAAATGGCATCCATATTTTGTCATCTATAATATTAATAGGCTAGGCGATTTCTTGTGACCGATGTTTTGTCACCGTTTGATCCTGATACGTATATTATTTGAAAGCTATTTCTTTTTAGCACGTTTGCAGATTTACAGATTTTTGAATTTTTTCCTTTATTTTGAGTAAATTGCATTTAAAATTGCTACTAACACATACATAAAATTATACACATGCTATGTGTGTGTTTATTAAATTTGTTAATGTGTTTGTAATAAAAATGAGTTTGTTTTTAGTGTTGATTTGTAAATTGGCTATAATTGATTAGCATACCTTCAGGATCTTTATTTAATGGAAAAATAAAATTTCTTAGAATTTGCACTCGAATTTCGATGACTGGCTCTGCTAGTTGAAAGAAATAGACAATTCCAATCGCCGGTACTTTTAATTTTCGTAAAAATTTTTAGGAATGTCACCGTTACCTAAAATATTGGAACACATCAGACACTCACAATTTTTCAATCACGGTTTGAAAATATGGCTCAATTTATATATTGGTATATCTGTTTGCATCGAAAGATATTCAGAATCATAATAGTTATCGATCTAAGATATGGACTTTCGGGCTCTTCTGTTTTTTTGTTTTTTTTTTTTTGTGAACCTCCCGTCCAAATTAAATATTTATCATCACATATCTAAGGTACTATAATAGAAGTATAAGCTTTATATCAGTTCATTAGTAATAAATGGACATAGTCGACCAAAAAAATTCATGAAATTGGACAGGAAGGTGTGGCACATCTGGAATATTATTTTTGAAACTTTTTGAGCTCTTTATTTATAGTTTCGGGTGGCTTATATAAAAGACTTAACTTGATTATTTGAAGATAATACTCTTTTGCCATTAGTAATGAAAAATTATGTTGATAACAAGGTTTTTTCTCACGATTTCAATCAAACTAACTACTTTGAAAGCAAGTAAGAAAATTATATTATACGATACCCTATACCATGTGCTTAGAGATTTAGTCTTATGGTCAACTAATTAGGTATAGAAAATAAGCATAAACCAAATTATAATATTATTTTATTAATTGTTTTGCCTGCAGATCTAAAAAAATTCATATCGGACGCTATATTTATATGGCGACTAGGTCGAAAAATGTACCGATACTGACCATATACTGACCAAATTTGTGAGAAATTTATGCGATATTTTTTTACGCTCAGGGGGGTAAAAATCTATTTCACAATACAATCACAAAAACAGAATAACACAAAGACGGTGTGAGGTATGAGTGTATTGATGTAAAGATTATTGCAGCTAATACAACAACCCTCAATTATAACAACGTTAAAAACTTCACAATATAAACTAATTCAGCAACCAAAAATTATAACACAATCACAAATATACTCGTAACAATATAGAAAGTATAACAGCTAATTAAAATTGGTTAAATATATAACAACTCTAAATTGAAAAAAATATACTGAAAGCACAAGTAAAGGGTCCGCCATCTAACGTTTTTTTTTTTTTCAACTAGTGCTTATTTCGTGAATGGTAACACTTAGCTCATGTCTGATTTGACAGATAATTAGTTTTATCCTTACGCTGAACGAATATGGTTGTGTATACGCTTGAAAAGCCGATACACCCAAAACGAGTCACTTTTTGGTGCGGCTTTTGGTCCAGAGGCATAATTGGGCCATTTTTCTTCGGAAATGAGCAAGGAGTGGCCGTTACAGTCCATGGCGATCGTTATCGGGCCATGTTGAACGAATTTTTGTTCACAAAAATTGAAGAGGAGGATATTGGCAACATTTGGTTTCAACAGGACGGCGCTACGGCCACACAGACGAAGCTACACTCGATGTTTTGTGCCCTGTTTTTGAAGCTCGCATTATCAGCCGCAGAGCTGATGTCGTTTGGCTACCTCGGAGTTGCGATTTGACACCGTTGGACTTTTATTTGTGGGGTGCCCTCAAATATAAGTGTTACGCCAACAAGCCAGAGACAATTGACGCTTTAAAGGACAATATTCGTGAAGCCGTTGGTGAAATACAGCTGCACACAATCGATAATGTGCTTAAAAATTGGACCGATCATGTAGGCTACTGCATGGCCAGCCGAGGCAGCCATTTGAATGAAATTATTTTCCATTATTAACCGGAAGGATTGTACTTTCAAATAAAAAAAGAAATTTGAGATAATATTCAGTAGTTTTTTTTTTATAGCATTTTCAAAAAAAAAAAAGTTATTTGGCGGACCCTTTATTTAATATGTGTTCGACATCCACTATTGATCAATTCATATTTAACAAAAAGATAACAATCAGTTTTTTGTGGTAAATGTATGTGGACGACGTCCAACTCTACATAAGCTCTACAATATCTGACAAAATATTAGGGTCTGGGCTACAACCAACAGAATATGTCTCAATCCAAGTAAGTCAAAATATATGATAATTACTAAAAAAAAAACGCCGATTATTCCAAATATTTCTGATATAATTCTGGGTGCATCAAAAATTAATCATGTGAATAAGGTAAAAAATCTTGAAGTAACATTTAACAAAAATTTACACTGGAATGACCACGTTATTATTACAACCAGAAAAACATATGGTATGTTAAGAAACTTATGTTGCACTCAGTGGTTCTTAGCACTTCAAGTCAGAATGCTTCTGTCAAAATCATACTTAATACCGACTCTACTCCATGGTTGTGAGTTGTTCTCAAGTTTTAATGCTACCAATATGAGTAAACTAAATGTAGCTTTTAATAACATTGCGCGACATATATTTGGCACACCACGACTTGGTAGCGTGTCTCACTACACTAAACTAATTCTATGTACTCAGGCCAACCAAAATACCTTCACGAGAGACTAAACTTCAGGTCTGAAAGAGGACGTCGTATTGTTCAAAAACAACATAAGCCTCAATTTTCAGATTTACACTTTTATATTAACTAGCAGATTCCAGCCCTCGAAATTCGAGTGCAAACTCTAGGAAATTTTATTTTTTCATTAAATAAAGACCCTAAAGGTATGCTAATCAATTATAGCCAATTCACAAATCAATACAAGAAACAAACTCGTTTTTATTACAAACACATTAACAAATTTAATAAACACACACGTAGCATATGTATAATTTTATGTATGTGTTAGTAGCAACTTTAAATGCAATTTACTCAAAATAAAGGAAAAAATTTAAAAATCTGTAAATCTGAAAAACAGTTAAAAAGAAATACCTCTCAAATAATATACGTTTGGTCAAAATCGGGATAAAATGGTAGAACAAAACATCGTTCACAAGAAATCGCCTAGCCTATTAATATTATAGATGTCACACGAATTTGGAATCGATTACCCCCTCATTTGCAATTACAGCAACGCAACTAAATTTAAAAATAAAATATATGAATATCATAAATAATTTTTTATTTTTTTATTGTTATTATTTTATTTTATTAATTTTTATTTTTTTTGTTTCTGTTAGTATTAAGTAGTATTTTATTTTTTTATTTTTTCTTGTACATTGTAACATTTAACTACAATATACAATACCTTCTATATAAGAATAATTCATTGTACTGAATTATAATTTATGAATTTAAATAAAAAAATAAATAAATAAATGACTTGTCTTTTTTGCCGCAACTGCATATTGCTTGCCATGCTTTTGGGTGCCAATCTTTCTGACATATTTTTCGAAGATAACTTGAGCAAAAAAAATTCAAATAATTTTTGCGAAAAGAGTTAAGCGAAGAAACGTGTGTTAAGATTTTTTTCGTCTTACTCTTTAAGTCAAAACCTAATAATAACCAATAGTTAGAAAGTTCTTTAATAAATGTATTATACCTAACAATCATGTTAAATTTCCTTCGTCTTCTTAACTTCAAAACATATACCAAGAAGAGATAAAACAGTTAACAATGCTTTACACATATTTTCATTCCGGCTGATATATAAGGCTGCCCAGTTTCTCGGCCACAATAAATGAGGTTTAGTTAAGTTAGGTATATAGTAAATTTACAGATTTTGAGGTAATTAAAATAAATGAACACCTAGGACCTATGATTGTGGCGCTAAGATTTTGACGAATAATTCTTCCTGTTTTCCGAGACTTCATTTTTTGGACCCAATGTTGGAAAATATATCAGAATAGTAGAGATTTCAAATGCATATAAATGCATATTTAAAACTCAATTTTAATTTTTATACCCTATACCACTATGTGGTTTGGGTATAATGACTTTGTGCTGCTGTTTGTAACAACCAAAAATATTTGACCTAGACCTATCTTTAATTATACCGATCGAATCAAAATCACTATCTGATTCGATTTAACGATGTCCGTCCGTCCGCCCGTCCGTCTGTGTGTCCATATAAAGCTTGTAATCAAACTGCAGGTCGCAAATATGAATATATTTTGATGAAATTTGGTATATAAGCTATTATCGGCCATGGGATGAACGCTATTGAAATTGGTGAGAATCGGTCCATGTTCAGACCTAGCCCCCATACAAATTACCCATATGAAATCGACATAAATTGCCATAAGATCCAAATTGTCATATAGATCTTACTCAAATTGGGTCTGTATGCGTTCATTACATCCACTAATGAGTAGTCCAAAAATGATCCCTTTGACCCCATATAGAGCTGCTTCCCGATCTTCACTTAAATCTATTAAAAAACAAAAATATTGCACTGATTCTTCTCAAATTTTGTTTGTATATATTTTTGCAAAATACAAGAGACTTTACCAAACATGATCAGGATCGGTCCATTTTTGGACCTAGTCCCTTTATAGATATAGCATCCGATATGAACTTTTTCATATCTGCAGCCAAAAAAATTAATAAAAATCCCATTCAAATTTGGTTTTTGCTTATTTTCAATGTCCAGTTAGTTGGGCCTAAGAGATAGGGTTTCTAAACGCATGGTATAGGGTATCGTATAGTCGGTCTAGACCGACTATAATTTTCTTACTTGTTAACATTATATTTCTCCAATGGATTAATTAATCCTAAATTACCATGAATTTATAAAGTTATTTCTTTTTTCTTTAACTTACTGTTAACTTTTAACATCCTGTTCTGCCAACAGATTAATGTTGAAAGGACTCTTACATATCGGCATATTTTAAGAGTCTGCGCATTAATACCTTCGGTTATTTTGTTTTATTTTTAAGTTCTCTTTGATGGCAGCACGTGTTACCACCACACGCGAAAAGGATATAAAGTATGCAGTTCATTTCGTTAAATGTGTTTGTGTTTGTTTTTATTTTTTTGGTAGTTTTATAGGAAATTTTTTTTTTTTTTCTTGTTTATTACTTGTTTGTGTTGGATTTTATTAATATTTATTATATTTAAACTATAAAATAAAGGTAAATGAAAAAAAACATGTTTACAGAGGTGTTGTTTTGCGGATATTAAAATATTAAAATGTGGAGGAAAATTTTAGAAACGTCTGTCGTTCAGGTTTTTTTGACACAGAACTCAGGGCTCTAAAAGGTTAATTTTTTTTTTTTTGTAACACAAAAGGGAAAATGTATCAAATGACCTGTTGCGAGTTTTTTAAAGTCATAAGGTCGTGACTTATAGTGTTCTTTTGCCTTTTGGAGCCATTGTTTTCGTTTAAATAAAAACAAACGATCTTAAATTACACACATTTTACATATTTTCCTGGGAAAGTCATTTGAAAAATGGACAATGGGTCAAATTACCGATTTTAGTGCCAATAAATCACAGGAAGCAGCTTGAACTTAAAAATTTAATACAGATGACTATGATAAGTACCTTAGTCTTCGCTAAAAATCTCAGCCCTAACCACGCCCACTTCTAGCAGTTATATTGTTTCCCATGTTAAAGGTCACATTATTTCTTTATGTTTCTTACCAAAATTTATCGAAAAAACTCGGTTAATTGAACCACTACCACACCCACTTTCAGTGACAGGAAAATTACGTTTAGCAGTGGGTGGGTTAATAGCAAAAATAGCCTTCGGATAATCACAGCATTCTGCTAGAAATAACATTTACTAATCAAATTAATAACAAAAATAAAGTCAATTCTGTAAATAACTTAATTTCATAAAATTAACTAAGTTGCCTTTTGCTGGTGTTAAGCTGGGCTTACAAATTAATTACATTAGTTTTAATAGTTTAATAAAAACATTGGTCTTGTAAATCAAAAATAAAAATTATTTTTTTTAAAACTTCAAAAGAAAAGAATTTCTTTATCATTAATCTCCAAAATTAATATTTTACAATTAAACTATCTTTTGATATGATTCTGACATCAAGATTTAGAAGAGAAAATTGAAAATTGAATTCTATAAAAGTCAGTATTTCATACTAAACACTTACGTCAAAATTGTCCGATGTCTCATCAACTTCTAACTCTATATTAAAATTAGAAATCATTTTAAAATCATTTAATTTACGATAGCACTTGTCGTAGTTTGCAATGGTACTCAGGAATATCGGAAATCTTTAAAGAGAAATAACTTCTCTTGGACGCTGCAAATTGTTCTTTGCTGAATGTTGGTTCTTTAGACAAATACTGGATACGAATAGGTCGGAAGAATCTATGTCTCTATTAAAAATATCAGATATACTTAATTAGTTCTCTTCTTTCGTGCGTGTTCAATGCGATTCTTTTTACAAAATTCTCGTCTCAGTATCATTTTCTCCAGCGCATCCTCGGGGTACAATTGAAGCTTATACTATTTGTGTAGAATTGGTTACCCTTGGGTACCAGTTATAATTTTGAAAAGTTTTCGACACTCATCTTAAAATTACAAGAAATTGCAATTAGTATGATTTGCAAGTGTTTTAAAAACTCGATGTTAACGTTTGTAATAGACGCGAAGCTTCGTGGAACAATCGAAACCATAAGTTTATTCAGCTCAGTTATTTATGTCAAGCTTGCTTAGGATTTTGAAGAAGAGTTGTGCGTTTACGCGTAAAACTACAAAAATTATTTTACCCGTAAAATATGTGTAAAAGTGTAAAAATTTACGTAAAAGTGTAAAACTTTACGCAGAAGTGTAAAACTTTACGCAGAAGTGTAAAATTTTAAACTTTTACGTAAATTTTTACACTTTTACACATTTACGTAAAATTTTTCACTTTTTTAACAAGTGTTCCCGTTCTATTTATAAATTCAACAGATGGACAGTCAACACAAATTTCATGCATGGATTGAAATTAATAATAAAATAATTGATCAATAAATTTATCTAATAATAATGATTATATGTTGTAATAATAATTTCATATTTAACAGTAATAATTTTATTTTATATTCATAAGTTTAATAATTAGTTCTAGGCAACTCTGTCTTATCTGGCATACCAATCAGCTGTTGCTCTTAAGCACTAGGGGTCGCCCTTAATAAAAAAAAGTGTTCAAACTGTCGGTCTCACCCCCTAGAAATATGCGAATAGCAAAAAAACTGAGAAATACAAAGTTTTGGGCCAATCAAAAAACGTTTAGTCGTGGCGCAAAGCGATTGAAAATTTCAAGTGTGTTTATATGGGGAAAATATGTTTTTTTTTTCAGATTTTACGAAAATTTCGATCTATAGTTTAATTTTTCCGACAAGCTGTTATATAATTCAGGATCAGTATTAACTTATCCCTTCAAAAGGCTATAAAACTTCAAAATCGAATAAAACTTAGCCAAGAAATAGCAAATGCCCACTTTTGTGCCAAAAAAAAAACTAGGTCATGAAATTTGATGGCATTTTTTTCAACTTTGAGAAATTGATTAAAGCCATTATTCTTTTTTGGTCTCTATACTTATAAGTACTCACATATGAAGTATTGTTTTATTACCACGTTGTTAACCTATTGCGCATTGAGACCGAAAAATTTTTTTGATAAAATTTTTAAAACTCCTTTTTAAGTTTGAAAAAATTTTCTTAAACAAAATTTTAAAAAATGAACCTATCACTTTATAGTTTTATGAAATACATGTTGCAGATTAACTGTGTGAATTTTTAGGTAAATCCCTTTGCCAGATTTTTTTTGACAAGGATTTTATTTTTGCGGATTTCGAGAAAAATTGGATTTTTGTGAAATATTCTGTAAATGTACTCTTTCTAAATACTTTCTATCAAAAATTCATAATTTTTCTACTTTTAAATGTTATATTTTATCTCAATAGCCTAGGGTTTCGGAAAAAAATAATATGACTGCATTAACCTTTTTGGAATCGGGGTCACATATGACCCCAAACTAATAAAATACAATTTATGCAAAAAATTCAAATATTTTGTAAGTGCTGTCCAATTTTTAGATACGACGCTTAAAATATAATAACCAAATGTGTAGAAGTTTCATCCCAAAAATTTGGGATAAAGCCGTGAACATTAACCCATTATTTGCCAAGGCCAGCTTTGGATTTTAAGATATTTTAAAATAAAAATGACCTAAAACGAGTTTTTCTATTAAACTCGTTGATACCACTATTTAGAATTTAAGAAAAATAATTTGGTTAATTTTTATTTATTTAACCATTCAGTGCTCCTGAGATCAAAATTATCCATTGTGATATATCTCTGGTGCAACTATCTGCTTATTGCTCGCGAATATAAATTAAAACAACTTAAGTCATATGTCTAAAAAATGGGACGTTTTTTGAAATTCACTTTGATTTAATTTTGTAATTTATTCCATTAAGAGTAGTATTAATTTAATATAACCTTTTATATTTATTATTATATTTGAAATTTACTTTTATTTAATAAACTATTTAAAACTGAGAAATAAAATGATGAAAGTTTCAAAACATGTAGGTGACATTGCAGATAATATAAAGCGACCGATTATAATGGCATCTTCACCGATTGACCTAAAATTTTTTTTTGCGTTTTTTATCAATATCCACCAAATTGGTGGGTGAGACAGCAAGAAATTCAACTATTACTTCATTACATAAAGTAATTTTATAACAAAATTGGTTAAAAGTTGTTTTAATTTATCTTCGCGAGCAATAAGCAGATAATTGCACCAAAGATATATCACAATGGATTATTTTGATCCCAGGAGCACTGAAGGGTTAAATAAATAAAAATTAACCGAATTTTTTTTCTTAAATTCTAAATAGTGGTATCAACGCCTTTAAAAGAAAAACTCGTTTTAGGTCATTTTTATTTTAAAATATCTTAAAATCCAAAGCTGGCCTTGGCAAATAATGGGTTAACGTTCTCGGATTTATCCCAAATTTTTGGAACGAAACTTCTACATATTTGGTTATTATATTTTAAGTGTCGCATCTAAAAATTGGACAGCACTTACAAAATATTTGAATTTTTTGAATAAATTGTCTTTTATTAGTTTGGGGTCATATGTGACCCCAATTCCAAAAGGGTTAATGGATTCGTATTATTTTTTTCCGAAACCCTAGGCTATTAAGATAAAATATAATATTTAAAAGTAGAAAAGTGATGAATTTTTGCTGCAAAGTATTTAGAAAGAGTACATTTACAGAATATTTCAAAAAAAAATACAATTTTTCTCGAAATCCGCGAAAATAAAATCCTTGTCAAAAAAATTCTGGCAGAGGGATTTACCTAAAAATTCACACAATTAATCTGCAACATGTATTTCATAAAACTTTAAAGTGATAGATTCATTTTTTTAAATTTTGTTTAAGAAAATTTTTTCAGTTTTTTTTGGCACAAAAGTGGTCTGGGGCATTTGCTATTTCTTGGCGAGGTTTCATACTATTTTGAAGTTTTATAGCCTTTTGAAGGGATAATTTAATACTGATCCCGAATTATGTAACAGCTTGTCGGAAAAATTAAATTATAGAACGAAATTTTCGTAAAATCTGAAAAAGTCATATTTTCCCCATATAAACACACTTGAAATTTTTAATCGCTTTGCGCCACGACTAAACGTTTTTTGATTGGCCGAAAACTTTGTATTTCTCAGTTTTTTTGCTATTCGCATATTTCTAGGGGGTGAGACCGACAGTTTGAACACTTTTTTTCAATCATATAACGAAGGGCCACCCTATTAAGCACATTTGCAAATCAGCAAAATGAGTGAAAACAAAAAAATTATTAATCAGCTCAATTTTGAAATAAAAAACAAGTAAGAAAATTATAGTCGGTCTAGACCGACTATACGATACCCTATACCATGCGTTTAGAAACCCTATCTCTTAGGCCCAACTAACTGGACATTGAAAATAAGCAAAAACCAAATTTGAGTGGGATTTTTATTAATTTTTTTGGCTGCAGATATGAAAAAGTTCATATCGGATGCTATATCTATAAAGGGACTAGGTCCAAAAATGGACCGATCCTGATCATGTTTGGTAAAGTCTCTTGTATTTTGCAAAAATATGTAGAAACAAAATTTGAGAAGAATCAGTGCAATATTTTTGTTTTTTAACAGATTTAAGTGAAGATCGGGAAGCAGCTCCATATGGGGTCAAAGGGATCATTTTTGGACTACTCATTAGTGGATGTAATGAACGCATACAAACCCAATTTGAGTAAGATCTATATGACAATTTGGATCTTATGGCAATTTATGTCGATTTCATATGGGTAATTTGTATGGGGGCTAGGTCTGAGCATGGACCGATTCTCACCAATTTCAATAGCGTTCATCCCATGGCCGATAAAAGCTTAGATACCAAATTTCATCAAAATATATTCATATTTGCGACCTGCAGTTTGATTACAAGCTTTACATGGACACACAGACGGACGGACGGACGGACGGACGGACAGACATTGTTAAATCAACTCAGAATGTGATTCTGATTCGATCGGTATAATTAAAGATGGGTCTAGGTCAAATATTTTTGGTTGTTACAAACAGCAGCACAAAGTCATTATACCCAAACCACATAGTGGTATAGGGTATAAATATGGCAAAAACTATAACGCCTTATGCAATTATTGCAAAAAAATTTTAACAAACACTGCCATTCAAAGGCTACAGCGTCATAGGTGGGTAATATGATATTTCTTTATGTTCTTCATGTCAAGAGACTTGTTTTTTTAGAAATCGTTATAAAAAACCAACACATATGCCTGATATTGAAACCATTATTGAGATAAACGATAATGCAGAAACATCAATGGACTTTGACAATTCCAGAGAAATATCAATAATGGATATTTCCAACTTGTCACATGCTGATATTCCAAAGCATTGACATTTCTGAAGTAGTTGCGAAATTTTTCTATGGATGCAACATTTCTTTAAACGTTGTCGAAGCACAGCCCTTTAAAGAAACATTCCTTTAAACGTTGTCGAAGCAGAGCCTTTTAAAGAAATGTTGAAAAAATTAAGGCCAGCCTATGCCAAAGCCGTTCCAAGTAGAAAAATGCTTTCAACCACACTGCTGGATAAAGAATATGAAAGGCAAATCAATATTTCAAAACAAATGCTAAGTGGTGACTCTATTATGCTTATTGATGGTTGGAAAAATACGGCAAACAATCAAAAAACTGTCGTCACAATGCTACATAATGCCAACGGTGAAAAAGCTTTCATTGCATCTTGGAACCTTTCTGGTGAATCAGAAAACGCGGAAAAATTGGCACAAATTGTTCGCGCTTCAATAAAATTTGGTCATGAGAGGTACAACACCCATGTTTACGCAGTTGTTTCCGCGAATGCAGCAAATATGGTCCGGATGGGAAAATTAGTTAATATATGGCACAGCAACTGCAGTGCACATGTTGCTAATTTGTTAGCAAAAGACCTGCTAGACCAAACAACGATCTTAAATTTAACGGCTGTACTCAAAGAATTTAGACATGCTGATTTAGAGCAAGCGATTTTAGAGCAAGGTGGAACCAAAATAAAACTACCTGCAGAAACCCGCTAGTGCTCGTATCGGGACTTCTGCGTATGTTTAAAAACAAATTTGGAATTCATGCATAGAGTCTAACAATATCAAGACAAATGTCAAAAATTTATTATTTAATGATGAATTTATAGATAATGTCAATAAATTAATTACCTTGCTCGATCCAGTATCTATCTAGTTGAACAAAGTGCAATCGACAGATTGTACTTTAGCAGAGTCTACAAATTTATGGTTGTCCCTAGATAAAAAAGATGATCCACAAGTGCAAAACAAAACAAGTAAGAAAATTATAGTCGGTGTAGACCGACTATATGATACCCTATACCATGCGTTTAGAGACCCTATCTCACAGACCCAACTAACTGGATATAGAAAATAAGCATAAACCAAATTTGAGTGGGATTTTTTTTAATTTTTTTGGCTGCAGATATGAAAAATTTCATATCGGATGCTATATCTATATTGGGACTAGGCCCAAAAATGGACCGATCCTGACCAGTTTGGTAAGGTCTCTCTTATTTTGCAAAAATATATACAAACAAAATTTGAGAAGAATCAGTGCAATATTTTTCTTTTTTGATAGATTTAAGTGAAGATCGGGAAGCAGCTCTATATGGGGACTATGACTAAGAGTTGTCCAATAGGGATTATTTTTGGACTACTGATAAATGGATGTAATATATACATACAAACCCAATTTGACTAAGATTTGTATGATAATTTGGATCTTATGGCAATATATGTTGATTTCATAGGGGTCATTTGTATGGGGGCTAGGTCTGAACATGGACCGATTCTCATCAGTTTCAATAGCGTTCATCCCATGGCTGGTAAAAGATCAAATACCAAATTTCATCAAAATATATTCATAATTGCGACCTGCAGTTTGATTACAAGCTTTACATGGACACACAGACGGACGGACGGACGGACGGACGGACGGACGGACGGACATCGTTAAATCGAATAAGATAGTGATTCTGATTCGATCGGTATAATTAAAGATGGGTGTAGGTCAAATATTTTTGGTTGTTACAAACAGCAGCACAAAGTCATTATACCCAAACCACATGGTGGTATAGGGTATAATTACACATAGAACAAATCAAGCACTGAATAAATATGCCATAACTGCATTTTATTTAAACCCTTATTACGACCAAAGCAAGTTGAATTCCGACCAGAAGAATACAGCAACAACTTTTTTAATGCAGAATTTGGACGAGCAAGAGTTGGCTGAACTGGATTTATTTTTAAATCGTAAGGACCATTTTAGAGTTTGCTGTCACAAAGATTTAAATGAAAATGCTGCTTTATTTTGGAGAATCTGTTCTCTCAAACATCCAAAAATAGCTGAATTGGCCAGCAAGTTGATTAATATTCCAGCATCATCGGCACAATTAGAACGCGGGCTATATCCACTCAAATGTGAGAAATAGATTAACATTTGACCGATCGAAAAAGCTTTTGCACATATATTATAGCACAAAAGTTAATTCATCGTTTACCCCCCGATGAATAAATCCATTATTTTTATGAAATATTTTCAAATAAATAAATTATTGTTTCTATAGACCCGTTCGTACTTGCCTATTTCCTGCTTAAAAAATGTTGTATGGGAAATTAAGACACTGTAGCTATAACTCCTTAGACATTTATTCTATATGCTAAGTATACAGCTTAAAATTTTGCTGCTTAAAAACATAGTGTTGCCGCTCAAAAACTTCAAAAACTTTATTTCTGTCAAGAAAAAAAGTGTTGTTTGAAGTTTCAAAATAGCTTTTAAATGAACATATATTCAATGAAAATAATAAAACTTATGAATGGAGAGCTTTATATGGCGTTCACACTTAAGTGTTTAGCGAAGTGTTTAGTGTTTATGCGATAAACAAGTCAAATTGAGATGTTTTCCCATACTTTTTTTTGTTTGGCTAAACATCTCAATTGAGATGTTTAAATCTTAAACACCTCAAAAACCGAAAATATGACAGAGTTGTATTTAACTTTGCGCATGTTCAGTGCAATATTTCTCATTGTTGCCAAGTTGGCATCCTTGTTTTTTTAACATTACTATTAAAGTGGCATTACAATAAAAAAATACAATACAAAATACAATACAAAAATTAAATTAATTTGATAATTTCATCATTAATATAATTTAAGTAGTTGGCCGCCAATTTAATGATATAATTTTTATCAATTTTCAAAATTTTATAACTTTTCAATTGATTTTTATTTTTGAAACAGCTGTTCAATTTGCTGAAATGTTTAACTTAAACACACTAAATCAAGTGTGAACGACTGTGTTTTGTTGTGCAAAACATGAGCAAAAACACCTCAAAATATCGTAGTGTGAACACCATATTACAATTTGAAACGTTTCTGTTTATTATTTGTCAGTTTGCTACAATTCTAATATTAGAAATTTAAGCAAGCAGAAAACCTGCTATGCCATTTTTGTAAGCTATCGAACTTAGCAAGTATCTCACTGGTCGACAGAAGCATCCTTATTAATATTATTATTAAAAAAAAAACTGTTTCTTTCCATTAAGATAAATTTGTTTAGATTTAAAATTTTACAGTAAATCTTAAAGTTTTACGGTTTATTGTAAAATATTACGTTTAGCTGTAAAATTTTATAGTAAAACGTAAAATTTTACACTTTTACAGTAAATGTAAAATTTTGCATTTATACTTTCAAAAAAAGTTTTACTTCTACGTTTTTTTTCCGCGTAAAATGCAAAAAAAAATTTACATTTTACATTTACGCGCCCAACCCTGCTTTGAACTGATGATTCCGTTACCCATAGTCCTTCAGGTCAACACTACAGTTTTCACACCCGGATATATATCAAAGTTTTATGACTTGCTCATTTCCCTAATGTTTATGAACTGTTTCTATTAAAAATAGTAATCCTTCTTCAGTAGAGAGTGGTAATGGTTTTTGTCATTGGATGTTTAAATTCGTCTCTTATTTATAACCCTTGATGGAAATAAAGTTGCTTCCTCTAAAACAAAATTAAAATAATTCGTTTTTGATGCATGAGCTGAAGCAGCAAGAAGCAATAGTTTGGAATCGTGTCCCTGTAGAGACTACATTTCGAATTCAACATGAGGACGACCTGTTTTTTTGCGTCATTACTTTCAGATAATTTAAGTTCAGTCACATTTGTATTGTATTGTATTGTATGAAGAGGTGTTCGAAGTACTGCGACCAAAGTGATCTATTGTACTGCCCTCTGCTAATAGGTTGTCCCTATAAACTCTTATCCAACCCTGAAGCCCTCAGGAATTCGAGGATGTTTGTTGGTTCTAGTAATTTTATGTCGCTACCTAGTATCTGGAAGGAACCCAGATGCTGTTTCCTTTTGTGCATTAGCGCTCCACAGTTCCCAAGTATGTGCTCTGGTGATTCGACTTCCTCATCACAGAATCTGCACATAGGGTTTGCTACAATTCCCAACCTGCTCATATGTTCCCTGAGCCTGCAGTGACCAGTTAAAATCCCGGTTAGTATTCTCAGACCGTTCTTTGACAATCCAATGCACGACCCAAATCTCTTGTTGTAGCCACCCAACAACATTTTGGATTGCCTTAAGCCCAAGTGGCTCGAGAAAAATTCCCTTCTGACACAATTTTCATGTTCCCTGAGTACTCCTTCCCATACTCCTTTTCCTATTCCACCAAATGGTTCCGGCCCTATTAATTTTGTGGAAGCTCCCCTTCTGGCAAGTTCATCAGCTTGCTCATTGCCCTGAATCCCAACGTGTCCCGGGACCCAACAAAGGCTAACCTTGTTGTGTTTACCTAGCTCATTTAGCTTCTGCAGACAGTCCCATACTAGCTTAGAGTCTACTTCATAGGAGCCTAGTGCTCGAATAGCAGCTTGACTGTCTGATAGTATGGTTATGTTCCTTCTTTTGTACTTCCTGTTCAAGTTGATTTGTGCACATCTGTCGATGGCGTAAATCTCTGCTTGGAAAATGCTCGTATGTATTCCCATTAGCTCGAAGTATTTGGTTCTAGGCCCGAAGACCCCCGCCCCTGTTCCACTTTCGGTTTTTGACCCATTTGTGTACCATTTGATTGTATCTTCTCTTAGAGAATATGCTGTACTTAAACCGCTCCATTCTCTCTTATTGCTAAGTTCCGTAGTAAAGTATTTCCTGAAATCATATTTCTTCTCAGCCCTGTCCATGGGGCAATCTAGGAGGGAGTTATCATTAACTTGGCTTATCCGGTTCCATTGCCCTTCATAAAGCCTGGTTATAGGTTTCTCTTCCTTTATTCTGATTGTCGTTGCCAAAGCTTTCTTCTGCACCACTATATGTAGTGGGCTTAGTTCCAATAGTGCTTCAAGTGATGCCGTTGGGCACGTCCTCATTGCACCTGTTATCCCAACGCACGCTAATCTTTGAATCTTACCTAGCTGCATTTGAGTCGACTTCAGATCTGTTCTTTTGGCCCACGCTATATGTAGCTCCATAAGATACTATTGGGCGGACCATCATCGAGTACATCCAGTGTAAAATGCTGGGTTTACATCCCCAGTTTTTACCCGCTACCCTTCTGCAAATCATTGTAGCTCGCTTGCCTTTTTCAGTGATTTGGTCGACATGTGGCTTCCATGTTAACTTGTTGTCCAGTACTTTCCCCAGATACTTCACTTCTGCTTTTGGTTCAATGAATTCTCCCAAAATTTGAATTGCCCTCCATCTCGGAACTTTCCTTTTCCTGGTAAATGGTACAATAGTGGTCTTTGTTGGATTGATGTTCAATCCTGTTGCCCTGCACCATTGACATATAATCCTCAACCCTCTTTGTACAATGTCACATAGGGTTTCCTCGAACTTGCCTTTTTCTATTAAGACTATGTCGTCCGCGTAGCCCTGGCATTCTATTCCTGCTTCCGACAGTTTCATTAGTAATTCGTCAACAACCAGACTCCACATCAAGGGCGACAGAACTCCTCCCTGTGGACATCCTCTGGTTGTGTTGACGGATATGGTCTCCCCCTCTGCTGTTGTTTCTACTGATCTCGTGTAGAGCACTTCAACCATCCATTTTGATGTCACTGGGTCTACCCCTCTTTGGTTTAATGCCCTTTCTATTACTTCGTGTGAAGTGTTATCAAAGGCTCCTTCTATATCTAGGAAGGCACAAACGGCTATTTCCTTTTCATCTATTGATTTCTGAATAGTTCTTACCAGGCTAGTGAGAGCGGTCTCTGTTGATCTGCCCGCTCTATACGCATGTTGGTTTGGATGCAAAGGCATCTGCTGTAAAATCCAATATCTTAGATAGTTGTCTACAGCTTTTTCAGGTGTTTTCAGCATAAAAGATGTTAGGCTTATCGGTCTGAAGGATTTTGGATGAGCGGTGTCCTTTTTCCCCACTTTGGGTATGAACACCACTCTTGCCTTCCTCCATGCCTTTGGTATGTACCCCAAGCCCAAGCTGCTACGCCCGATATTTAACATGAATGGTAATAGTTCCTTCAAGCCCTTTTGTAAGAGGGCCGGAAAAATACCATCCGTTCCAGGGGATTTAAAGGGTTGAAAGGTACCTAAAGCCCATTCTAGTCTTTCCCTAGAGCAAATTTCTGCTGCTATTTGCCTGCTTGTCCGACTAGGGTTTCTTGGTCCGTTACTCGACCGCTCGTTGTCATCTGCCACACTTCCGGGGAAGTGTGTCTTTAATAACAGCTCCGCCCTGTCCCGGCCGTTCTTAGAGTAACTACCGTCCTCTTTCTTAAGTGACATCGTCATTTCTGGCCCACATTTCGCAAAGGCTTTGTATAGCCTTGCTGTTTCTGGAAGCGATTCTATGTTTTCACAGAACTTCCTAAAGCTGGTGCGTTTAGCTTTCCTAATTTCTTTATTATACTCAGTCAGTTTGGTTTTATAATGCTCCCACTGCCCGTTACGCTTTGCCCCATTGCAAAGCCTGCGAACTTCGGTTCTGAGTGTAGAGAGATTATTGTTCCACCAAACCGCGTCCTTCTCTTTGCCCCTCGGTTTCTCGGGGCAGCTACAATGGTAGGCATCCAGTAGAGCCCCATTTAGTTGGGTCACACTGTCGTCGAGCTCGTACTTATTTCGTATGCGTTTGCTCGATGTTATGCCTTGTAGGTTGTGGTGTAGGATTTCAGTCACATGCCATAACCATAAACTTTCGTTTTTCGCGCATCTTTGGTTTTTGTTCTACTTTTGGTTCGCACTTGCACAAAAATTTTTAATTTTCTCTTTAATTTTCTAAAAAATTTCGCGAAATTCGAGTTGACAACAAATGCAGCATTTTGATTATTTTTTAACCAAATTTTGACCATATCCGTATTTTTTATTTTTTTTGCAATCTTAAAAGGCAAATTTAAATAATTTAGAGCAGTTGCCTGCAATTGACCACAGTTGGTTCAACAAATCATTACTTTTCTTCACATATATATATTGTTTTGCGAATACGTACAAACAAAGTGTTATAACCAAAACAATACAGAAAAGCAACACACTTTGCCGTTACTACAACCACTTTTTTATAAAACGTATCAATAATATTTTCCATTTTAGAAAAATTGTGTAAGATTGTAATATTTTGTTAAACTATAATTTAAATGTCAGTCGCAAGCTGAATGTCAGAGAACAAAACAAACAAAACAAAAGAAAACAACTTTAACAGTTTGACTTTAAGTCATGAGTTGCTACCTAAATTTTTTTTTATTTTTGGGTATTTCAAAATGTTTAGCACAAAATGCCATCATCACTTTTTTGAAATGGCACGCTTTAAAAATGGCCTTGCCTCAAAAACTTGACATTAGACCCACTGCGCAATGTATGGACTTTATTTATAAATTGATCTTATTGCATAAAATATGCTTGTATATCAAATATATATAAATTAATATTGCCTTCATATCAACATAATATTTTTGATTACTCAGTGTCCTTTCTTAGATTCCATTTCTAATTTTTTTTTAAAAAAATCTCACAAAATAGTAGACGGTCAAAGAACAAAAAATAAAAAATTGTGAGCATGAATATGAACATTTAGAACCAATTATTATTGATAGATACAAACTACAAGAACATGTTTTAAATCCATAACAAACATGCATCGAGTACAGAAAATACAGTGCGAGACAATATAATGAAGACTATTTTAATAACTCTAATATTCTGATTTATTTTAAATGGATATTTCAACTATATTTAGTTATATATAATATTAATAGGCTAGGAGATTTCTTGTGACCGTTGTTTTGTTCTACATGCTATGTGTGTGTTATTAAATTTGCTAATGTGTTGTTAATGGGTTTGTTATCTTCATTCACAATAATAATAAACCATAAAAGTGTTGGTTTGTGAATTCGCTAAGTCGAATCTGCTAGAATAAATTAAAAGTTTGCATACATTTTATGTAGAAACAATCTAATCAATGATAACAAAATTAATTGTCTGATGGCAGAAATCAGCCAAATTAAAAATATTCACAAAAATATTTTCTACCGCACACTACTGAGAAAAAAATCTATATTAAAATTTCTGAGCTTCACACTTTCACGACCAATGTGACATATATGTCCCATTTTTATTTTTTCTTATAGTTTCCACATTTTCCAACCTATTTTTTAAAGCTGACTTGAGTCGACAGAGGATAGTTTTAGCTTTCAGACCATACCAAAAAAGTTGGCACATATATTGTCCGGACCTATGACGGTGACCCCAAAATCTGAAAATGATGAATTTTTTAAATCATATTTGGATGTCATTAATTCGGACGTTATTGAACCAAAAACATTAAAATTTTGATATAACATGGACCAGTACTTATTGTTTTCAGAAACACCAAAATATTTGGAATCGGTTGGTTGTTAATGGCAAAAAATATGTTTTATAGTTTTATATTTGTACGAAATTAAAAAAATTAATAATATTAAATCAACAATTAATTAAACTATAAATAAAAAGACTTAGAAAAACGTTAATTCTAAATATCTCAAAAATACCAAGTCAATTATGGTAATCTCCGAAGGAATTACGGTTTTTTTGTGAAACAAAAAGGTTTTCCTTTCCATTTTTAGTACAAACTAAAAAAGTAGTAATCAATTCTCTATGATCTATATTTAAAAATTTACAACAAATACGAAGCCAAAACTACTGTTATTTATGTAAAAAATAAAAACAAAAATCACTGACTTGCTTTGAGCGGAGTAAATTAGTTGCTAATTTTGACCGTTGACGACCAATGGGATATATATGCCCCATGGATTTTTTCCTTGAAGGAATTGAAAAAAACAATTTTTTTTGACTACACTTTTGTTTAGAAATGTTGGGTCGTTAAGTACGAATCCGCAAAAAAATCCAACAATTTTCCAGAAGTTTAGGTTCGGTCGTGAAAGGGTTAATTTGCAATTTACCAACTTATATAACACAGTGTAACAGTGAAAAAAATACAATCACTTAACAGTATAGGTTGGATTCTACTACCAAACTAACAAACCCTACACTCGGTTTGGTGAGCTTGGTGATCGGTGGACATTTTTAGTTTTTGTCCAGCGGACTTGGTGATGCCGCTTCACTATATTCAATAATAATGTAGCTAAGAATCCATTGAACAAATTTTATTAACATTTTATGCGAAATCATTACTTCCTGCACTTTTAAGAGCTGTATGCAGCTTGCTAAGGAATCAAAAACTTCATATAAAAAAACGCTTCTGATATGCTTAGGGAATTTTTCTGTCTAAAAATTTCTGTTGTTAGTCTGCAGCTTTTTAAAAAAGTAGCATTGTTTTTACTACTTTTTTTTTGACGTAAATTAAGTTAGGCAACCCAGGCTTCGAGCAGGAATATTAAATTTTTCGTTCTTTCTGAACGGAATTTTGACAGGAGAGGTAAGCATAAACAAAATGTAATAAGCTTAAAAAATTAGAAGTTCTTTTTCAGTTGCAAACATGGTTGTTTTCAATTTCAATTTCACAATTCTTAATAATTGACAGAAAACAGCTGATTGCTACTGTTGCACAGAAAGGTACTTTTGTGTTTTTTTTTTTTTTTTCTTTAAGAAATATATGAAAATTTTCTGCTAAGATTCCTTAACAAGCTGCATACAGCTCTTTAGCAAAAAAAAAATCGTTTTTTTTTCTTTTACATTCTTTTAAATTGCAGCCCATCTGCCAGAATAAATGATGATTAAACCCATAAAAATGCACCGTTTTGATTAAAAAAAAAATATAAGACAAAACTATTTATTGAAAAATATAAAAACATAAAACAGAAAAAGTATTTTTAACTTTACAACGGTTTTAAACAAATTTTATTTAAGAAACAAAATAAATGTTTTTTTCTGACGATTGCCATAGAGATGCCATAGCATTTGGAATGGAAAGAGTTAAAGGTCTCTAGGCATTTTCACAAATTTTTGATCCTGTAAAGAAAATTAATATAAAAAAACAAGTAAGGGCATCTTTAATACTCAATTTGCATACAACAACTCCAGCACGAAGGATCGACTTTCCAGAAAAAACAAAATCAACAAAGCTCAACTTCGTGTACGACAAACACGCTAGCAGCAACCATCTCTCAACAACACTTGCAACATCAATAAAGTCAACCATCAACGAATTATAACTCTTTAACGAATATCTCCATCATAATATTTCTTATCCGTCGTCCCTCTCTTCGGAGCATTTATTAAGAGGTCACGACAGTCAGTGTTGGAAGAGGTTTTCAAGTTCTATGTAATATCTGCCTCGGATAAAGAATCGCATGGTCGACTTATAATGCATATTTCATAATCGCAGCAACGCGGTAATTTTCATTAAATACTTGTGGATAATTCAGATGTTATTTTTCACTACTTATATATACAGAAACTGGAACCAACGTGTCCTTATTTATCAACTAGTAAAAAAAAATGGTCATTTGGATTTAGATTTTAATATTTGCATGTCCTATACCACTTTGTACTTATGTTTGCAACCACCGGAAATATTTGACCTAGAGCCATATATTGTTATACCGATCGACTCATATATTTCTTGGTCAAATTTGGTTTGTTTATGTTTGTTGCATCCAGATTTCTTATCCGCTTACCAATCTTCACAATGTAGCAAAAAACAAAATTATTGCACAGATTTTTTCTCATATTTGATTTGTATATGTTTTTGCAAAAAATAATTGACTTTACCAAATATGGTCTGAATCGGTCCATTTGTGTACCTAGTCCCCATGTAAATATAGCATCCGATATGAACAATTTCATATCCAAAGGCAAAAAATTAATAACAATGCCACTCAAATTTGGTTTATGCTTATTAGTTGGACCTGCGATCGCCGCTCTAAATGCATGGTATAGTGTATCGTCTAGTCGGTCTAGACCGACTTTGTATTGTTATTTCGAAATTATGATTTATTTATTACATCACATTCGGTTGGCAACGAATCTGTTTTCCATGTTTTAATCTGGTAGGGGTCATTTGGGGATGATTTCCATAAATCTCAATACCGTTCATACTATGGCCAACAAAAGTTTGTATACAAAATTGCATCAAAATATATTCATAGTTGCGACTGCGAAGCTTACATGGACACACAGGCAGTCACAGGCGATAAGTATAGTAATAAGAGATGGGTCTAGGTCAAGTATTTTTGGATATTTTAAGCGTCGGCACAAACTAATTATACCCTGACCGTAGAGTGGCAAATATAAATATATAAATTCATTAAAATTTAAAGTGTCATCTTGAGTAACAATGAAATTATCAACAAATATAATCCCATTGTCTGGGTAAATTATTTTCAAACCCTAATAATGGAGAATTTGATTTTTAACAAAATAATGGACTAAGAGTTAAATTTAAATTATTAGAAGGAAAATAAAATTTGGTAAAAAAAATGGTCTACTCCTGCTTTCCCCGTATTCTTATTCCAAGATTTAAAAAAAAACAATTTTTTAAATCCATTTTTATGATATTCCATCCCAAATTTTAAAATGCTAACGGCAATTTACAGACGGTACAAAACGTGAACAAAACTAAAAGTTAACAACTTTTGAAGAGAAACGAATTTATGTTTTTTTTTTACTGTTCGAGGTGGCATAGATCAGGACCTTAAAAGCTCTTTTAATCTTCAAAACCAAACTTTATTTCGAAACAAAAATATTGGAGTTATTTTAGAAAAAATATTTTTATTTAATAAAACTATGTTGTAATATACAAAATATGCAAAATATAAATAAACAAGTAAGTGTGTTAAATTCGGCTGTGCCGAATCTTTGATACCCTCCACCTCGGTTTGAGTATTGATGATAAATGTAAACAAAATATTGGAAAAATATGCATGCGTTTCCTATATGCATGCGTTTCCGGTTATATGACATAACTTCTCGTTTAATTTAGTGTTTGCTAATTAAATAGCTCGCCCTAACCTCCATTGCAAAGGTAATGGTTGTGTAGGTTCGCTGTATGCATTAAATCGTGCTTTTTGGCTTTTAACTGGCCAAATATTTCTTCATTGCGGCCATATAGGTCGGATGGAGTAACAAAATAATAACCGAAAAAAGGTCTCAACTTTTTTTTTAAAAAATATGGCAATATTTGCAAAACATAGAGAATAAATTTATAATAATAAATAATTAAATTAGGGATGCCAAACGCAAAAAACCAAATATCGCAAAAATTTTAAATAAAATAATTTGTTATCTTTATTTTCTGAAGAACTTCAAATATTCATCCAAAAAAAATTGTGAAAATTTATATATAAATAACATTCTCATCAAATTGCGTTTATTTATGTAACAATTTTTATGTTCGCAATTCTTAAATATCATTTGAGGTTTTATAAAATTCATTGAATTTAAATTAATATTTTCTGTAGTCCGATTCTGTAAATTTCAACGATCCGACAATGGCAAAATATATCGACAGCTATTGTTGTTTGCACTAAGGATTAAGTGATTCACTAAGTACATACATCTTATCAACAGTCGACAAATCTATTTTTCTATTTATTTAAATTATAAACGAGTGGCATCTCTGTCAAAATAAGCGAAAAAAACAAAGAATAGAAAAAAAAATTACTTCGTGTTTGACAGGATGATTTTATGTTTATGTTTAATATCTTTATTTTTTTTTACTAATATTTCTGTTTATTTATTTGAAAATGAAATAATGAATTGAATATGCTATTTAATTTTTTTATTTATATAAAAAAGTTTTTTAATTAAAGCAAAATATTTTCACTATTTTATGATTTTTATTTATGTATGACGACATTTCAACCTAAAAATTTAAGTTTTTATCGATTGAATAAACAACACAAAAATAGTTGTTTAGATAACAAAACAGCTGACTTTAACAATAGCGAATATCGTTTAAAAATTTTGCTGATAATTTTGCTTTTCTTTTTTTAACGATTCGACTATCGTTAAAAGAAGTTACTGAAAAGCTATTAATTTCTCCTGAATGCCAATATTTTTTTTAATGTAAAATTTTTTAAATGTAAACATATTTGGAGTTTTTTTTTTAAATTTGATGCAATTGATGTCTTCTAAATTTAAAATTATTATTTCCGACGTTTTGATATGATTTTCTGAAATTCAATTAATATTTTATAATTTATATTTGGAAATTTTTAATCCAGTTTTTGGAATTGATATTTTCTAAAATTTGAATGGAAAATTTAAAAAGTGCAATTTTGTATTTATGTGAATAATACTGCTTTAGTAATTATAAACAATTTTTAAAAATTAGATGTAAATGCAAACAGATATTTTGTAGGTAAAGCAGAATAATAATTCTATATAACTATGTAGAACTGTTTTGAAAGCAAAAAACTCATTGATGAACTCGGTAACTCTATTTTGTAAAGACAACAAAAAGTATGCCAAACTTGTGTTCTTATTTGTAAAAGAATAATGAAAAAACGTATGAAATAATAAAAGACCAGCCCGTGTATACTCTTAACATTGTGCTGTATGATATCTATTTGAAAATATTGACATTCATGTTAAAATAGAAATAACTATTGCAAAGCTAATTAGAACAAAAATTGTGGCGCCATCTACTGTGGCATAGTCACGCTGAGAAAAATGAAGTGACACTCTGTTAATGCAAAAGAAATGTATTTTCCCCACAACAAAATATTCCAGAATTTTATGTAAATAAAATAATATACCGATTTATTTCTAACATGCAGTTATTATGGATATATGTACATATGTATATAGAATATATGTATATTATTTGTATTATTTAATATGTGTATGTATGTATATGTAAATATTACACACAAAAAATACAACATCAAACGTTATTTTTGTGTTTTTCTCTTTAAATAAATTAATATATCAAAATTTTTTTGGTAAATTTACATTGTTTTTTTTTTTATTAACAACTAGGTACATATTTTAGCATTATTTGCTTTAGATGCTGGTTAATTTTTACTCCCTTTATATTAACTCGTAGTGTCTGCTTGTCGAAAAAATTTTGGATCGATTTTAACCCCTTTCCCGTGACCCAATCGATCTGAAACTTTGCAGGCAGGCTCACGGCAATGCCAGAAATGATCTAGTAAATTTTTTTAGTGATGCCAAAACAATGGAAACTTTTAAATTTTTCTACCAGAGTTGATAAAAAAATGTACAAAGGGTTAGCTTTTGTTATATTTTTACTACAACGACCACAAAAACAACAAGTCCAGCTATGACAACAATACAACATTTAGAATAACAACAAGAACAATATAGAAACAGCATATTTTTCATTTTTTTTTTTTAATTTTTGAGAGATTTCCCTGGACCTGTTCCACCGATTTTAATTATTTTTGAAATAGAAATCTTCCCATGAATTTGTTGAATCATTCTCACTAAAAATGATCACCTTAGCTATCCTATTGAGGGCGTGATCGTGACAAGAACAACATAGAAAATTATATTTTTTCAAGACTTTTTTTAGTTCTTTATTCAAATCTCGGGCCCTAATTGACCGATTGGGACGATTTCAAATAGCAAACTTCTCAGGATGTTAGTGAATCATTTTTTATGTCAACGAGAACCCTAGCTGCCCGATTGATGCCGTCATCGTGATTTCCACAGACGGACAGACGGACATTGCTATATCAACTCCGGTTGTTATAAGGATCACAAATATATATATTTTATGGGTCTAAAATTTTTTTTTCTAATTATTACAAACGGAATGACAAACTTATATATACCCTCTGCACACTGGAGTGGAAGGTATAAAAACATTCAAAATTTTTATATTAATTGATATAATTCCCAAAAATTTTGTAACAGAAAGAAATCAGAGATATGGCCATGATGGAACCATTTTGTATCAATTTCCTACAAAAGAAATTACTTTCGATATGAACTCTATTTTATTCTTCTTGTATTCTTCTTTTCAGTGCCTATTAATAACTGTTAAGGGTGCCATAGTAGCCCAAATCGACTTAAACTTTCTTATTTGATTCTTTTATGGTATTAATTAATATCCCTTGATTTTAATGGATTAGAAAATAATGGATTAGAAATACTTACAAAAAAATTATGTATAAATTTTTATCTTTAATATAATATCGGGATCCTGATAATCTAAAATATTGTTATCGCTTTCCCGAGAGATAATAAAGCCCAGTATTTTACATTCTCTAGTTATAACAAACACATGAGGACGGAGCAATAAATCCGTGACTTTTTGGGACATAAATCTTTTTTTTTTTGCAACACAAATTTATTTCTCACCATAGTCTCTTGTAGCTTAATGAACTTTAGCCTGTGTTTGTCAAATTTTTTATCCTTTCAAATAACAGGATTTTATAAAGTCCTCAAAATAGGTATTTATTTGGTCAATGACTTCATCGTTGAAGCCAAAATTTTTTTGACGGATGAGGTAGCAATTCGTGGCCGCATTCATGAAATTTTGCCGCAGCGACTGCAGATGTATGCACCTGTACATTGTCTTAATGATAAATAATTATTGTTCTTGGCAAAATGCGGTCCTACTTTTTAAATCGTCATTGAATCAGTGTAATAAGTTGTTAAAATATGCACCGTCTATTATTTTTCCCCTTTGAAGGAAAAATTGTCGCCACGACCTTGTTACCCGGAAAATCTCATTGTTTATACTGCTGGTTAGTCTTCGGTGTGAGCCGTGTTTAATCCACTGTTATCGAATTGCGCAAAAACTTATCCGTATTGTGTTTGATCAACTTCACCCACATCCTTCGAAGTTTTCACACGTTTGCTTTACGGTCAGTTGGAAGCATTATGCTTGGAATAGCTGCCAAACACGAACTTTATGACGAAGAGTGCTCAAAATTTGACAGTAGTGTTATTTAAGTAAAATCTTTGGTAATACTTATAACAAGGAAATTTCTTTTCTTTAACAGTTTATATTGTATTGTCAGTCACTGTGTATATACAAATTAATGCTTTGGCACACGTTCTTTTTTTTATAACAATTTGGAAAAAATATCTTTGAACAAAGATCTTCTTGTAGTTTATGCAGGCTAGAAGTTTTTGTTGTTTATTTATTCATTTTGAATTTTTGCAAAAATTTAACGATTCTAGTGCTATGTAGAACAAGTTGTTTCGTAAATATAAACCTTAAGCTTAACAAACTTTGTTTATGAATTGTTGCTTCTTGTCTTTGAATCACAAAAATAATAGTAAAAACAGGAAATATAAAAGTTTATCTAGATCGACTTAATAATACTTTACCAATAGATTGAGATGTTGCTTAGTTTTATAAGTTACTTCTTAATTATCGAACTAACAGAGGATGGAGTCAATTATAACAAGCATACATTTTCAGTGAGCAGTATTAGCAGTGTTGCGAAAAGCGTGTAAAAATGGGTAAAACTTTACCAAAAAAAAAATAGCAAAAAAGCACTGCCGAAAAATTTAAAAAAAAAAATAAATTTTATGGAAATTTTGATATACAAAATTTTCAAAAAACATTTTAGTTTCAAAAAACTTTTTATTAACATACAAAATGTAAAAGAAGATAATTTTTCTTTTATGTGCATGGTTTTATGTGCTTTTAGTTTTACAAAACAGAAAATTTATGTGAAGGAATAGTTTCAGAAATCTACTGCAAAACCAATTTTAAAAAGAACTTCCATCTTTTGTACGTTTCATTCTTTTTCTACAAACATTTGCTGGCAATATAACAGCAATGCCAATTTAGCGCTTTCTGCGCTAAATATAGTGCTTTTTATACCCTATACCACTATGTGGTTTGGGTATAATGACTTTGTGCTGCTGTTTGTAACAACCAAAAATATTCGTCCTCGACCCATCTTTAATTATACCGATCGACTCAGAATCACTTTTTAAGTCGAAATAGCCATGTCCGTCCGTCCGTCCGTCCGTCTGTGTGTCCATGTAAAGCTTGTAATCAAACTACAGGTCGCAAATATGAATATATTTTTATGAAATTTGATATATGAGCTTTTATCGGCCATAGAATGAACGCTGTTGAAATTGGTGAGAATCGGTCCATGTTCAGACCTAGCCCCCATACAAATGACCCCTATGAAATCGACATAAATTGCCATAAGTTCCAAATTATCATATAGATCTCAGTCAAATTGGGTTTGTATGTGTTTATTACATCCATTAATCAGTAGTTCAAAATTACTCCCTATAGGAAAATTCTTAGTCATATTCCCCATATAGAGCTGCTTCCCGATCTTCACTCAAATCTATCAAAAAACAAAAATATTGCACAGATTTTTCTCAAATTTGGTTTGTATATATTTTTTCAAAGTATAAGTGACTATACCAAATATGGTCAGGATCGGTCCATTTTTCGACTTAGTCCCCATATAAATATAGTATCCGATATGAACTTTTTCTTATCTGCAGCGAAAAAAATTAATAAAAATGCCACTCAAATTTGGTTTATGCTTATTTGCTATATCCAATTAGTTGGACCGAAGAGCTAGGGTTTCTTAATCATGGTATAGGGTATCGTATAGTCGGGCTAGACCAACTATAATTTTCTTACTTGTTAACTACTCAAAAAGCACATTAGCTTTTTCGAGATTTTGGCACCTTTTAAATACAACATTTCATGTTGAAAAATATTTAACTTATTCGAACAACTTCCCTCCAAATTTCCACTTTTTCGTTAGAAATCTACATCATCCTCTAAATCATCACAAAGCACTAAAGCAATTTTAGAAATGTGACTTGAGTTTAAAACTCATTTTAACGTTGTTAATGATTCTAAAAACTATATTTATATAACATACTTACCTCAATTTTATAAATTTAGAACTTTTTAATGACTTATATCGGTTATTAAATAGTTTAGCAAATGGGGCAATTAAACACACAAAATTTATTATTGAGATTTAGATTTATTATTAATGAAGTTTGCTATTTAGGTTATAGTTTTGAAAAGACCCGTTTTGACAAAAAGAATCGCACAAAAGTTAAGTTCACAAATATCGTAATGATGAGCTAAGAGGAGAATTATCATCTATTTTTTTAAAAATTAAAAAAAAATTCTTTACTCAGCGTGGAAATTTTTTTCAAAAACTTTGAAGATGTTATAAATTTTATAAAAAAAATTTGCAAAATACAAAAGAAATCGAATGAAATCGTACGACGATTTAAAGCTCCGTAAAGTGCAAAATACAAGAAGAAATGATTTATTTTGAATTGAAGTACTCAACATGATACACTCAGTCAATGAATTCCTGTTTGTATACCCCCTACACGCATAGAAAAAATTAATTTGAGACCCTTGATAACCCTTGATAACAACAACGCAATTCGATATAGAGACGTCCGTCTGTCTGCCTGTCTGTTGAAATCATGCTCGTTCACAAAATAAACCATTTACCTGGTTAAACTAATAATAACATTGTTTTTCATTATTTCGAGCTGGTTGGTTGGTATTTAAGTTAGGGTAAAGCGGTCATCATTGTGCCAAGATATGGCCTAAATTATGGAGGATATCAAAGACGGAGGATATCAAAGATTCGGCATAGCCAAATTTAACACTCTTACTTATTAAAATTATCAAGTTTTGTTGTAGATATATTTCCGTACTCAAGCGCTGAAGTCGAAAGAGTGTTCAGTGAAATTAATTTTTTTTAACCAAATATCTGTGGTTTTATAGAATAACCGCGTATGTCATAAAATCAAAATGTTCAGGGGAGCCAAAAAACGTTATATGTTTATTTGCTTAGTTTGGCCTGAGAACGCCAAGCACTTCAGAGGTTTTAATGTACTGACCTAGTACTTTCACCCTGATTTGGAATTTCTCACCCCCAGACAATAACCCCGAAAATGTTCCACAGTGTTATTTGTACATTTGAGATCATTTAGCAATTCATAAAACGTTTAAAGTGTATAGCAAGAATATATTATAGGTTAAAATAATTTCTTATATAAATTGTGACATGTTTCTAACTACCAAAAACATTTGACCTAGACCCATCAGTTATTATACCCATCGACTCAGACGGTCTGTCCGTGTGTCCGTCCGTCTGTGTGTCCATGTAAACCTTGTTATCAAACTACAGGTCACAAATATACATATATTTTGAGATCAAATGTAGTATATAAGCTTCTATCGGCGATAAATTGTGATAATATCCAAATTATCAAATAGATATCGTTCAAATTGGGTTTGTATATGTTTATTACATCTATTTATCATTAGTCCAAAAACAAACCCTATAGCACAATTCTTAGTCATATACCCCATATAATGCTGCTTCCCGATCGTCACTTAAATCTATCAAAAAACAAAAATATTGCACAGATTTTCTCAAATTTGGTTTGTATCTATTTTTGCAAAAAATTAGTCACCTTACCAGGGTCAGGGTCGGTCCATTTTTCGACCTGTCCCCATTTTAACATAGCATCCGTTATGAACCTTTTCACTTTTTCTAAGGCACAAAAAATAGGGACTCTAAACGCATAGTATAGGGTATGTTATAGCCGGTCTAGACCAACTATAATTTTCCTTCTTATTTTCAAATAAAATCGTGTAATTTTCTTCTTGATCTCCAGGACATAAAATTATTTTAATGTTTTAATTTTTGAAAAGAATTAATTTTAATAGAATCATTTGATGGAATTTTAAGATTAATACAACAGGCATTTTTATTTAATCTTTAATCTATAAGAAATATGTAATTTACATTGTTTAATGATATTCTATTCTTATTTTTTTTTTTTAAACTCATTGCACGAACACTGTTTAGATGTCAGCAGTTGAGTTCAAAAAAGTCAATATATCTCAAATTTCCCAAATTTAAAATTTATAACCTCTTCAGAGTTTTTTTGAAAAAATGTTGTCCACTCTGAGCTAAGAATTTTTTTTTATGTTTCAAAATTAGATGGCAGCTCGTAAATAACAGATTTTGTGAAATTGTTTGATTAATTTTGTCAAAACAGGCATTTTCCGAACTATATCCTAAATAGCAAATTTAATTAATTTCATGATCGATCTCAACGTCCAAATAATTAAATTTACGTGTAGGTGCTAAACTTTTTAATAACCAATGCAAGTCATCAAAAAGTTTCGTGTGGTGCGCATTTTGGTATTCGAATTTGTACTTCTGATCAAATTGGGCCATAGAGGTGGCATGACAAGTGTAACAAAAATTATGTCAAAATTTCATGACTTTTCATTAATTAGGAAAAAAGTTACCGTTATAAAAATGATGTTGCTTTTAAAGTTTGAGAAAAAATTGATGAAAAGAATTTCTTGTACTGGTGGGAAAAAAAATACTTTCCAAGCCAAAGAATGGAATAACAAACGTTATGGGGTAATTCCATGAAAAGTTAAACCTAAGGTGTAATATAAAAATTTTAATTTAAATAATTTTTATTGATACCATTTCAAAGAAAATAGTTCAAATGACATGAAAATAAGACAATATTGTGTTATATGCATTTTAATAACGCCTATTTTTCCAGTACGAAAGGAAATTAAAGTAGTGTCATGTCTGTCACATTACAAAATATTTCTTTTTATTATAATTTATTTTAGAATTCATGGTTTTTATATGCTTTATTAATAAACTAGCTCTTATATTAACTATAAACAACTGTTTCTTATCTATCATACAAATAACTTCAGAGCTTTTCTGTGTTCTACAAACATCCTCCAAAATAATGTCAGTTTGTTGTCAGGTCTGTCACTACTGCTTTTTGCCTCCAATCATTAATAGCAACACTTTCTTACTTTTTCTAATGGTACATATATTGTTCAAGTCCGTATTCCGATTTTGTACGTTACCGCGATTAAAGTGAGTGAGATTGCTGGCATCATATTGATATCAACAGAACGAGTTTGGCATATATTACATGATCATTTAAATATGAAAAAGCATTCTGCTCGATGGGTGCCGCAATTTTTAACAGCTGAACAAAAATTGAAACGTGTTCATGATTCAAAGTATGCTTTGTAGATGTTTGAAGTAAATTCAATTGAATTTTTACGTCACTTTATAACAATGGATGAGACGTACATTCATTATTATATACCGGAGTCCAAATGACAGCCTGCGTAGTGGTAACAAGCATGCGAAAACCAACTAAAGCGGCCAAATATTCAAAAATCGGCTGGAAAGGTTATGGCCAGTGTTTTTTTTTTTTTTTTTTTGATGTACGTGGTATAATATTTCCTGATTACTTGGAGAAAGGAAAAACAATAACTGCCCAGTACTATGTTGAGCTATTGAACAGATTGGATGAAGATATTAAGAAAAAAACGACCCCACTTAAATAAGAAAAAATCTTGTACAATCATGACAATTTACCAGCGCATTCATCTGCGCTGGAATCACCCCCCGTATTCTCCATATCTGGCCACCAGTGATTTTTATTTGTCCCCAAACTTGAAAAAATGGCTCCATGCAAAGAGATTTTCCACAAATGAAGAAGTTATATCAGAGACGGAAGCCTATTTTGAAGAGTTTTACAAATCGTACGTTTTCAAGGGTATCTAGATGTTAGAGAATCGATGGAAGAAGTGCATTTCACTTAACGGAGATTATGTTGAATTTGATTTAAAGTCCAAAAAATTGATTTTTCATTGTTAGGCCACGGTGTTTTCATCCTATGTAGTACGTTATATATATACTAGCAGATTCCAGCCCTCGAAATTCGAGCGCAAATTCTGGGAAATTTTATTTTTTCATTAAATAAAGACCCTAAAGTATGCTAATCAATTATAGGCAATTCACAAATCAACACTAAAAACAAACTAATTTTTAAACTTATTCTTTTAACTCATACTCTCTGTCTGTCTGTCTGTCTGTCAGCCATGGGTGACCCCATTCCCCCTTATCCATGGCCCATAGTCTTGTCGTGACTGCAGATTAATTTTGGGGTAGTCACACACAGTCGAGCATGGTCACGCACAGCCACGGAGTGATCTAAATGTCATTTACCCTCATCCGACCGATCTGAAACTTGGTCGATAGTCTTGCTGTGAAAAAAATATTAACTTTGACATAGTCACGCACAGTCACGGAGAGATTAAAACCCCACTTCGCCTCACCCGATGGGTCTGAAATTTTGTCCATAGACTTGTTGTGGCCAAAGATTAATTTTAAGATATTCACACACAGTCACGCACAGGCACGAAGTTATTCAAAACTCATATGCATAAGGAAAGAAAGAGTTTTCATAAAAACTTTGTTTTTATGGGTTAGATTATTATTACAAACACATTAACAAATTTAATAAACACACACACACACTGCATTGTATAATTTTATGTATGTGTTAGTAGCAACTTTAAATGTAATTTACTCAAAATAAAGGAAAAAACTAAAAAATCTGTAAATCTGCAAATCGGCTAAAAAGAAATACCTTTCAAATAATATACGTTTGGTCAAAATCGGGATAAAACGGTAGAACAAAACATCATTCACAAAAAATCGCCTAGCCTATTAATATATATTGAAATCATTGTACATTTTGAAATCATTGTAGATATGTATTATCTAACATCGTCGTCTCAAACGATTTTTCATTAACAACGTGAAAATGAGTTTTCAACTTAAGTCTTTATGTTGAAAGCCATCTGGTTGGTGCTACCATAGGAATTTTTCTTGGCATATCGGCATCGTTGTTAATCAACTTATACATCTTGTTACATAATTTTTGTCTTTTTGACGAATAAGAGAACCAATTGTAGGTCTCTTCAACCAAAAATTTGGAGGGAAGTTATTCGAATATGTACAATTTTTTTTAACATGGACTGTTATATATAAATGGCGCTAAATTACTAAAAAAAAAAAAAAAAAAAATGAAAAGAAAAATTTAGAGCTTCTTGAAAAATACGCTAAATGAAAAAAATCCTCGTTTTGGAGGAGTTAAAAGGTGCTAAGTCTAGAGCGAAAAGTTGTTTACATATTCAGTAAAAAGCACCTGGCTGATGACATATGGCGATATAAAATCACAAACAACACTTTTAACATAGAATCAGCTGGTAGTAGTAAATTTCACTAGTTGCATCATAAAAACTTTGGATAATATTATTTGTAAAAACATAATACAAATTAATTGCAAAATAACTAGAACTTATGAATTAATACATTTAATTATTAATTTTTAAATTCATAAATTCTTAGATGGGAACAAAAATTTTGGTACCAGCAGAGCGATTATTTCATAAAAAGTATAGATTCGTTTGAATACCCAGATAGATTTTTCCATTTTCGCGTTTTTTGTTTTGCATGTGATAATTTGCTATCAGAATTCTAAAAACCCGTTAATCAAAGACGCCAATATTTAAGTATGTAGGGTAGAATATTATTCCCCAAACATCATAGTACTACCTTTCTACTGTCTTTCTGTTTGTGACTTTAAGAAACACTTCTGCAAAACCAGCCAAACACTTTGAGTACGTGCACTTACAAAGTACTCTTTGCATTTAGTTATTTAAGTATTTGTTATTTTAAGTTGATTTTGTTCATCATTACGAGCACAATGTTTTTGCTGTAGTTGCTACTTGTACAAACTCTTGTATTAGTGGAGCTAGTGATATGGTAGCCAACCAACAACTACCCAATTACAAGATCTGCAATTGCTAACCAAAATGTGCAGAATAAAATATAAAAGGAGCCACGTAGCAAGCAAATATAAAGATCAACAACAACAGTATTAAATAATGTCGTTTGTATGATGTTGTCCCGCGCCGAACAGAAAACTACAAGTGGCCTTTTGTTTAACAAGAGTCTAAACACAACATTAAGGCAAGTGCTTTGTTGTTTTAAAGCGGCCGGTAATGGTCCAAAGTAGAGAATAAACATGGCTGTAACCATCCTTATGTGTGTCTTTGTGTTTAAGTGAAAATAAAGTTGTAGTTTTGTGATTTTGTTTAGCGCGATATTCAAGGACATTATGTTTAGAGTTGAAGACATGTTATTTAAGGTCATTATTGGAAATTGCTATAAGAAAAAATTAACATGTCACAATGCAAACAATCGAAATACAAAGTATTTTTGGACATATTCGTGTACCTATGATGGTTTGTAAAACTTCTAAAGGCATTTCTTTCATATTATCAATATTTTATTTGCAAGAATTTTTTTCTGTATAACGTTTGGTATTTTGTAGTACTGACTTTTGCAGTATTCTTTTCGGCTCGAAATATTATTAAATATAATAAATGTCCGGGTTTTTCGCAGAGTAAAGCCTTCACATATGTACCTAAAAAATAAACTTAAAACTTTGCCTAACTTTATTGATACAATACATTTTTATATTGATATATATTGGCCAAGCCAACTGAAAAGCTCCAATATCAAACGGTTTATCTTAAAAAAAAAAATAATTATTTTATTTTTTCAATATATTAGTGTGTAACTAATATTAAAAAGTAAGAAAATTATAGCCTGTCTAGACCGATACGCAATACCATGCGTTTAGAGACCCTATCTCTTAGGCCCAACTAATTGGATATAGAAAATAAGCATAAACCGACCGTGAGTGGCATTGTTATTAATTTGTTTGCCTTCGGATATGAAAATGTTCATATCGGATGCTATATATATATGGGGACTAGGTTGAAAAATAGACCGAACCTGACCATATCTGGTAAGGTCACATATTTTTTGCAAAAACATATACAAACCAAATTTGAGACAAATTTCAGAAAAATCTGTGCAATATTTCTGTGGTTTTCTAGAATAACCGCGCATGTCATAAAATCAAAATGTTCAGGGGAGCCAAAAAACGTTATATTTGAAATTACGGGCTCGATATAAAGTTTTTAGAGCTTTTTATTTAACAGTCCTGTAGATATGGGCAATAAATACTTTATATAAAATTTTGAGTCAAAAATCTTCAGAGGAATATATCCTAGTGAAAAAAAACAATATGTAAATAACACTTAAAGTGTGTGCAGATAAAACAACTTATGTCGACAAACGTCTTTGTCTTTGAAAAAGAAAACTACCAATGCTGCAACCACCCATGTAGATATAAGTTGTTGTTGCTTGAAAAATGGATTTATAACAACGTTTCAGGAATAACTATTAGTGACAAAAATAACAGAAATAAACACACAAGTTTTTATAAGTGGTTATAAACTGAAAAATAATCCAAAATTATTTTTTATTTTTTTTTTATTAATAACAACGTATGTCGCTATGTGTCGTTTTCTGAGAAAATAATTTGTCAGCGATCAAACATAGGTTGACATACGTCGATAGTGCTCCAAATTAATTTAATAAACATTTAAGTTACGCCGTTATTTAAAGAAAAAACTCAGAAATGGTCAATATTTTTTTTAAAAAATTTAACACATGTAAAGAGCGTTAAAAAATAATATATTTGGCATCGTTAACTCAAAACTGACAAAAATGGATATACGTGGTTATTCCAGAAAACCACAGATTTTTGTTTTTTGACAGATGTAATTGAAGATCGGGAAACAGCTTTATAAGGGGGCTATGACTAAGAATTGTCCTATAGGGTTTCTTTTTGAACTACTGATTAATGGGTGTAATAAGCACACACAAACCCAGTTTGTCCGAGATCTATATGATAATTTGGATCATATGGCAATTTAAGTCGATTTCATAGGGGTCATTTATATGGGGACTAGGTCTGAACATGGACCGATTTTCATCAATTTCCTATAACCGATGAAAGCTTATACATAAAATTTCAGCAAAATATATTCATATTTGCGATCTGTAGTTTGATTACAAGGTTCACATGGACACAGACGGACAACGCGTGGACCGACGGACGGACATCGCTAAATCGACTTAGAAAGTGATTCGGAGTCGATTGATACAATAAAATATGGGTCTAGGTCAAATATTTTGGTTGTTACAAACAACAGCTCAAAGTCATTATACCCAAACCACATAGTGGTATAGGGTATAAAAATCCTTCGGCAAAGACATCCGTTAAGATACCGTTCGCAAAATGTTAAAAAATCGAACTATCATAGTGAGGATTACGTTATAAGGATACGAAGCCAAATCGGCTCAGCAATATTTAATGCAAATTTTATGAAAATTAAGAACCCATTAATATTATTTCTCCAGATCAACTGAAGCAGTTTTTTCGTTCTACTCCATAAATTTTACATTGTTTATTATATAATAATTTTTTGCATGTTTGTCTCTTTATTCAATATTTTTTCAGTTGTTTTTTCATTATTAAACAATTATATGACCCTAATATTTTATCTGATTTCCAATATTGGTTATTTTTTTAAATTTTTTAATTTTCTGAATGTTATCTTATATTTAGTTGACTTTTGTATAACTTTTGTTTCTTTTAGCATTGCACATTTTAATATACGCTTTCATGGTTTTTAACAGTGATGAACGTGGAAGAACCAAAGACTTGACAATGCATATGGTCAGAATCTTGGCTAAGCACAAAAAAGGTTTTAAAATCGTACACATAAATGCTCAAAGCTTGAACAATAAAGAAGATGAATTTAAATTAGTTTTTGTGAACTCCGACATTGATGTTATTTGTGTTTCGGAAACATGGCTAGTACCATCAACCCCTGATAGTCTTATATGTCCTTCTGGTTACAAGATTTTTAGATCTGATAGAGGAAGTCATGGTGGTGGTGTTGCGATATTTGTGAAAAATAGTACTTTCTGCAAAATTTGCTTGTAAGTCATCAAATAGTTCAATTGGGCAAGTAGTTGAGTTTATTTTCATTGAAGTTTTATCATTTGGCAAAAATTTATTAGTGGGTTGCGTTTATAGACCAAATAAGAGAATACCTTTGACCGTTTTGTATTCTACGCTTGAGAATCTCGCCTCAGAGTATGATGATATAGTCATTACTGGTGATTTTAATTCAAATATCTTAATGGAAACGACCCTCCCTGATAATATGTTATCACTTGGTCTTTTTCCGGTAAATATGAAAAATCCAACACACCATACATCTACATCAAGCACGCTGATTGACCTTTTCTTTGTGTCTAACACCGCGAATATAATTCTGTATGATCAGATATCAGCTCCATGTTTTTCTAAACATGAACTGATCTTTCTAACATATAACTTTCAAGTTCAACAAGTTAATCAGTTTTTCAGTTATCGTGACTTTAAACACTGAGATTTTAAACATTTATATAAATATTCATCTCAAATTGCTTGGAGTGACATCTATTTTATGTAATCCGTTGATGAGCAATCATCATTTTTGGAGCACAATATTCAACACCTTTTTGATTTAACTGTACCACTAAAACACAAGCGAACGATACATAGACAAAACCCTGGTTTTCAAATGCTGTTAAGAACGCTATACACCAAAGGGATTTTGCATATGCCAGGTGGAGGAGATTTAAAACATCTGAGCTTAAAATACAATATTCCATTGCCAGGAAAAATGTTAATAGACATATCAGATATGCTAAAACCGAATATTATTCCAAACGGTTTAACACTGCGATCAGTTCTCGACAGACTTGGAATACTATTCGCGAAATAGGAATTGGTAATGCGAACAACAACATTGCTTGCCAAGTAGATGCAAATATGCTTAACAGAACGTTTACCAACGCACCTGTAATTAAAGCAAATTCCACTTTTTATAATTTTTCCTCAGACACCTTAAATACAGATAACAGGTTAATCAGCGAACATTTTCAATTTTCTTGCGTAACTCAAAATGACGTTATTTTCAATGTGCTCTTTAATAAAATTAAATGCAATGGGCAGTGATAACTTACACCCAAAATTTATAAGATTACTTCTACCCCTGATTTTGCCGTATGTTACTCATCTGTTTAATACTATTATAATGTCTTGTATGTACCCGCTAAACTGGAAACATGCAAAAATTGTGCCCTTACCTAAGTCAAATGGAGAATTCAGACCTATAGCCATATTGTGTTTTCTATCGAAAGTCTTGGAAAAACTGTTGTACAAACAAATGATTTCATATGTCAATACACATAATTTGCTTTGCAGTACGCAATCTGGTTTTCGTCAATGCCATAGCTGCATTACGGCTCTTGTGGAAGTTAGTGAGAACATACGGCAAGGATTGGAAAATGGAAATATAAACTTGTTAGTGCTTCTAGACCATTCTAAGGCCTTCGATACGGTAGACCATGATATACTCCTTTGAAAACTGAAACACTTTTTTAGATTTACGGATACAGCAACCAAACTTATATCATCACAATCTTTCGAACCGCACACAATCAGTATTTGTAAACGGTGTATGGTAAGATAGATTATCCCTTACTAGTGGAGTGCCTCAGGGCTCTATTTTCGGTCCAATTTTATTTTCCTTGTTCGCAAATGATTTGCCAAAACAACTCTCCAATTGTAAGATACATTTATATGCAGATGACGTGCAACTCACTTTAAGTAGCCCAGTTCAGAATTAAACAGAATCTACCTTTGGGCTAATGCTAACGGACTCTGTTTGAATCCAGAGAATTCTAAATTCATTGTTATACGAAAAAAAAGTTTAAATCCCACCATTTCTGAAGACATTGCTTTAAATGGCCAGAAAATTGAAATTGTTAATACGGCGAAAAATCTAGGGATAACTTTCAATAGCAATTTGACATGGACTGATCATATGAATTCACTGCAAACTTATGCAAAACTACGAGCTGTCTGGTCCACACAGTATTTCACCCTTTTAAGAATAAGGGCCTTACTTGCCAAGACGTATCTGAATCCTTCCCTGTTGTATGGGTATGAGCTATTTGGAAGCTGTGATGCAGTTAGTAATAGGAAACAAAATGTCTTGTTTAATAATGTTATAGGATATGTGTATGGATTGAGAAGATTTGATCATGTTTCCTCTGTTTCCAGTAATCTTTACGGGGTCTCTCTTGATAATCTGTTGAAAATTGTCACTCTTACATTTTTGCATAAAATAATAAACAGACCAACACCCAAATATATATTTGACAAAATCCGTTTTTTCCAATCGCCAAGAAACCGAAATATTGTAATTCCAAGGCATCAATGCCTAGTATCTGAATGGCAGTTTTATGTAAATACATGCCGCTCGTCTTTGGAACAATCTTCCACTAAGTCAACAACAAAACAGCAATGCTAAAAGTTTCAAAACTTTTTTATTTAACTCTTTTAAATAGTCTATTTTTTATCAATATTGTTATATTATACTAAAAATGTTATGATAATAATTATTTATATTTTAAAATGTTTTCTTTGTAACGCAATTCGTTCCTGTACTTTAAATATAAGACTCTATCTTGTTGTACAGGAAATGGAATTAAATAAATAAATAAATAATAAGCCTAAATAAATAAAAAAAAAACTAATAAATAGCTTAATAACTTATTTAAGCAAAATGGGCTTAGTTATTTTTTTTTCTTATTTTATTCATAATTTTTCATAATTACTTTCTCTAGCAAGTGTATACATTATTTCCTTATTTAAAATTATTTCAAGTAAATAGTGAACGTTTTTGATTGACTTTTTTTTATAAACTTGCTCTCTACATATTCGGACACTTGTTTTCATAGTAAAAAAAAACAGCGAACGAATGAACACTTAAATCTTCAAAATATGTTTACAGTCATAGATTTTCCAAAGGCTTCAGCATAAAAGCTTTGAGCTAGGCTTTGCTAGAACTAGAAATTATACCAAACCATTTTTTACAGTTTGAGAACTAATTTAAAATTTGTAATTCTTAATTCTGAATTTTTTTTAATTTTTCCAGCTAAACTTCAATTTGGCACCACTGTATTCATCGTAAGTAAAAACACCTACATAAATATGTTAACGTTTTTATTTGATTGTGATGAAATGCCAAAATCAATTAAATAGCGTTATTGTAAATACTGCCACTTCATACTCCATCTGCCACCATCATCATCATACTCAAATGTTGTGCGTACACTTCATGCATTATTAAACGTTTTTAATGATTTGGACGTGTGTGACGAGGGAATGGCGTACAATAATTCAATGAGTAAGTACAGTCACATACATTCACTCATCCATTCATTTTCTCTCATACATCATATTGGAACAATTTTGCTTAACAAATATCAGGTAATAAATTTTAAGTTAGTTGTTCATTTGAAAATTAAGCAAATTTTACAAAAATTCTACACCCTTCATCAATCAGCAATGATCTTCTCGCAAGAATTTTAGCGGAAGTGTTTTTTTTTCGCTGTATAGTTTAAACATAAATATAGCAATAGCAAATTGTAAAGGTGGAGTTCCCTCAAAGGAAATAAAAGGAAAATATATGAGATAAATGAAGTAAATAAATTTGTTATGAACATTGTGCTAAGAGCAAAGATTGTTAGGGAGAGAGTATAAGCCGAGGTTTTTATTCACATGGATTTTTCGAACAATACATTTAAAGAGTTCGAGCTTTGCAGTCACTTCAAGCCAAACTCTTACACAATGGTAAAATATATTTGGTACTCTAAAAATTTTTGTATTATACACATAGGTTTCTAGATGTGAATACTTTTCACATTTAAAAATATAAAAGGAATCTGGAATTCATTTAGTTTACCAAAAAATAGCGCTAAAAATATTGATAGACAAAAAAAGCATAAGCCATAACTTGGACAGACGGCAATCACAAATTAAATAATTATTAAACATGCCAAAGAGGAATAAATGTCCGCGAAATTTCGAACATAGTTGACAGGAGCCATTCAACTGTACAAGCAAAACGCTTCAGAACCTGTAAAATACAGCAAAACAAGGCAAAAAATGCCTACTGCAGAATTTTCTCTAAAGTAGAAGAAGGTTTTATTTTAAGAAATGTGAAAACAAATCCCCTTCTAAGTGTACCAAACCTTGCTTCTATAGCAGAAATATCCTGGGATGAGAAAGCCATCACATCTACAATATGATATCTGCTTCCCCAAGCAGGTCTAAATGGTAGAAAAGCAAAACAAAAGCCCATTTTTAGTAAGCGTAATCGAACATTACAATTGAATTCTACAAATCGCACCTGTACCTCTAAAGTGAGTCAACTCAAAATTTACAAATGTTCAGTAGAGGCAAAAAACGGTTTTTTTAATATTTACTATAAAATTTAAAAACAGTTGTTTCGCTGTAAAGAATTGCGAATAATAGGTATACACAGCAGTTGTTTTTGCGATTTTTTCAGTGATCATCAAAAATAGCAAGTTTTATGGGTGGAACTCAAAATATGTCTTTTTAGTGGATTCTAAAGATGCTACTCTTATAACACAAAGAGGGTTACAACTGTATTTTTTTTGCGAAAGACTAGAAAAATCGATGTAAAATTTTTACAGTGGATAGATATGACCACTGTGTATCGTTTTCTTGCAAAAAGTGAAAATTGAAAAATTTTGAGTTGACTTACTTTAGAGCAGTGATGGCCACAAAGAGTAATGAGAATGTAGTAGTTATGTTACAAAAAAAAAGGCGATGTATTGGTACTATGCTCTGAACAAAATCACTTTAAATGAAATATGAAATGAAATGAAATGAAAAAATTCTTTTTATAATTAGTTTTTTCGCACTTTATTTTTATACCCTATACCACTATGTGGTTTGGGTATAATGACTTTGTGCTGCTGTTTGTAACTACCAAAAATATTTGACCTAGACCCATCTTTTATTATACCGATCGAATCAGAATCGCTAGCTGATTCGATTTAACGATGTCCGTCCGTCCGTCCGTCCGTCCGTCTGTGTGTCCATGTAAAGTTTGTAATCAAACTGCAGGTCGCAAATATTAATATATTTAGATGAAATTTGGTATGTAAGCTTTTATCGGCCATAGGATGAACGCTGTTGAAACTGGTGAGAATCGGTCCATGTTACGACCTAGCCCCCATACAAATTACCCCTACGAAATCAACATAAATTGCCATAATATCCAAATTATCTATGAATCTTAGTCAAATTGGGTTTGTATGTATTAATTATATCCATTAATCAGTAGTGCAAAAATGATCCCTATTGGGCAACTCTTAGTCATAGCCCCCATATTATGCCGCTTCCCGATCTTCGCTTAAATCTATCAAAAAACAAAAATATTGCACAGATTTTTCTCAAATTTGGTTTGTATATATTTTTTCAAAATATAAGTGACTTTACCAAATATGGTCAAGATTGGTCCATTTTTCGACCTAGTCCCCATATAAATGTAGCATCCGATATGAACTTTTTCATATTTGCTGCAAAAAAATTAATATCAATGGCACTCAAATTTGATTTATGCTCATTTTCTATATCGAATTAGTTGGACCAAACCATGGTATAGTTTATCATATGGTCGGTCTAGACCGACTATAACTTTCTTACTTGTTCAACAGAATTTTTTGTATTTCTTGTATTTGTTGTCCGTCGCCCATAGTTCCCTAGTTACGTGCCGTAAATAAAAATAAAAAAAATAAAATAAATAAAATAAATAAAATAAATAAAATAAATAAAATAAATAAAATAAATAAAATAAATAAAATAATAATAAATAAATAAGTAAATAAAATAAATAAAAAAATAAAAATATGAATTCAAGTATGGATGACCATTTTTTATATTTTTTTTTGATTTTTTTGAATTTGAATTTTTATTTTAAATAAAAAGTTAATTCATGTATGAATGATTTAACATCGTCTAAATGAAATCTACTAAAAATGTTACATATTAGAATTGACGAAGTCAACAAGTTATTCCATGTTAATATCTTCATTGTAACATTTTATTTTTAGAAGTGTTTCCAAATGATTATTTGTCAATTTATTTCTATATTTATTTTTTATATGTGTCATTGCCGAAAATGTATGCTAGCATATGTATGTAGTCGAAAACATTGAATAAATATTTAATATTAAATTTCTACATGTTCCATATTTAGTTGGGCAAATATTTTTCCAGAAATTCAGACTGGTTTCCATTGGAATCGTTAAGTCCGCACGCATTAACAGTAGCTCTTGTTTTATATTTTCTACGACGTCGTCCAACAGACATGATAAAGGATTTTGATATATATTGATCGCATATTCTATTTCTAACATATCATGAAATCTTTTACCAAAGTTTTCTACAAGTTTTTTTATTTCTTCGCTGTATATAATTAGCTTTGCTTGATCTGAACATTTTTGAAATATTTCGTTAGTTCTAGGAAAATTTTGCAAATCCTGCTTTTCCATCTGATTTTGTAAAATTTCTAACTTTGTAGAGAAATCCTTTACAGCAAAAGAAAAAGATCGCAAATGTTTTTGTTTTTTCCCTGCAACACTAAATTTAAATTATTAATTTCTCCGATAGAAATGCCAGGTTCAACAAAAAAGCATAGGATGTTATTGAATTTAATAAATCAATATCTTTCGGAAGGGCCTGATCTTTTAAAAATGTTGCAATTTCCTCCCTGAGACAAAACAGTCGCTCAAGGCATTTTCCACGACTTAACCATCGTACCTCAGTAAACATCAATACATCACCATAAGACGCATCTACCTCTTTCAAAAACGCTACTAGTTTCCTATGTGTAAGTGCGTTGAGGCTTCCTTTTAGTCAATTTATTATTTTAAGAGCCGTTTTCATGATTTCATTAAGACCAATTGTTTTAGCAAATAAAGCTTGCTGATGTATTATACAGTGGAAAGTAGGCCGAAAAGCAGTCGGCCCCTCGGGGCATTGTGTGAACATCTATGCTTTAGAGGTACAGTTGCGAAATGTTGATGAACACAAGAATTTTTCTTTATGGAGAAACGTTTTGTTGACCGACGAAAGCAAGTTTCAAAGGACGAAATCAAGAACTACGTTTGAATAACCTGAAAGCCAATATAATGCATGGGGTTGAATCAATGATGGCCTAGGGCTCATTTTCCGTAGCAAGACCAGGATCTGTGCCCTTTATTAAAGTGAAAAAAATTGTAAATTAAAAATTTGCCAAAAGTGTAAAAAATTAGTTCTTAACGATGCACAGTGGACCATTTCAGGAGAAGGCGGTCAAAAATCCATAACTTTTGATTGGATTGGAATTTTAATATGCGTTTTTTTTGTGTGGTAGGTAGGGCTTTAGTCTTTAATTTCTGCTATAAAACGTAAATATCGACCGATAATAAAAAAAGTTATGGACAGTTTAAAATACATTTCCATTTTTAGTTGAATTTTAGTACAAAAGTGAAGTGTTAAAAGGTTAAAAAAGGCTTTTTTTATATAATGTCTTATTTTTTCAGTTAATTTTACAACTAACATTTTTTAAAAATTTATTAAGTAAACTTAAGTAAACCGTAAACTTTTTAGTCCTAATGTTCACAAGGCCCAAAGGTTGGCTTTATTTTGAAAGAGCCCGGGTTAAAATATAATTAATTAAGCAGTCAACGACAGACTTTTCTTTGGGCTTTTTACATAGTTTGAACAATAGATTGTCCACGTTTTTTTTTTTTCATTGTTTATTTTTAACTTAATTTTTTTCCACGTATTACAATTTTTTTCCTCATTTTCTGCACTTTTCTTGAACAGTTTTACACAAACAATATTTATTTGAATTTCTTAATTGAATGACAAAAAAAGTTGCTATACGATATTATTATCTATAGTATTAATAGGCTAGGCGATTTCTTGTGACAGATGTTTTGTTCTAGCTTTTTATTCCGATTTTGACCAATCGTATATTATTTGAAAGGTATTTCTTTTTAGCCGTTTTGCAGATTTACAGATTTGTAAATTTTTTCCCTTATTTTGAGTAAATTGCATTTAAAGTGGCTACTAACACACACATAAAATTATAAATATGCTATGTGCGTTTTATTAAATTTATTAATGTGTTTGTTAATGAGTTTGTTATCTTCATTCACAATAATAATAAACCATAAAAGTGTTGTGAATTAGCTAAGTTTAAAAATAAGGCTGCAGAAATTGTACTCGAATTTCGAGTGCTGGAATCTGCTAGTTATTATTATTTTCCGAGTTTTTGAATAACTTGCTATTCCTTTTTAAAATTTTTTAATATTGAAGCAACATTTTCTGAATAAAATTGCTTTTTTCTTAATTGTTTATTAATTTATAATGAAATAATATTGAACACAATTGTTTTTGGGGGGTGTGTGAGGTATTTCCCTTAGCTCCATTGAAAGGGTTTTGGAACATTAAGATGATTATTAGTTATATGGAGCATTCCACGATCACGTACAGACAAAACCAACTAGTTTTATGTGCTTATATTTCATCCAGTTCTTTATTAATTCATCAGATATAATAGAATACACAGTAGGCTTTAAGCCTACATATAAACGTTTTAGATAATTCATGACATACTGAGAAAAAAATGTAGACAAATCCCGTCACGTATGGGATGTCAACCAACCAACATTCGAATTTGTTATTGTTGCATTCAGATTCCAGCGAAACTATTACATATGGAGAAAAAGAAAAACAGAGGAAATCATACCAACGAACATACGTTGGTTATTATCATTGGGACCGAAGCATGCACTGCCTAATACAAAAACAACATTTCCACTATTCAAATGCATAGCCGACGGTGAAGGTATTATACAAACACTGGAAAATAAAGAACAACAAGAGATAGCTAGAAATAAATTCACTGCACTTATCGATAACTAGTTGAACAAAACAAAATTAGATCAAAGAGACGAGACAATACTTGACACAGTGGGACAATCTAAAGAATTTTTAAACAAAAATGATGACATTTTAATATTATGCTCAGATAAAGGTAACAAAACAAATGCAAGACGAAAGACATTATTCGAGATATGTGCACATGCAAACGGTTAACACGGGACCCAACCTCAACTCTACAAACAAAGAACAATTCATTGATTGACAGACTATATAATTTAAATTTAATTAACGTTATGGAAAAAAGCAGATTAATAAACAGGACTGCGATAACTCCTAGAATATACGGTTTTCCGAAAATACATTTGTAATAACGATTACCACTTAGACCTATTTGCTCTTCTATAAATTCGCCTTCTTACGGACTTTGTAGATATATCGTAGAAGTTTTGAAAAACCTGACGAACGAGTCTATATACAACGCTAAGGATCCTATTCAGTTCATATCTAAGATTAATAACACAAGGATAGAAAATAACGAAATTCTCATATCGTTTGATGTAATATCCTTATTGCCGAGCATCCCTGTAAACTTAGTTTTAAAGATAATATAGAATAAATGGAACATTTTGGAAAAACGCACGAAAATATCTAAACAATTGTTTATGAAAATTGTTAACTTTTGCATAAAAGACGCAAGATATTTTAAATACGATGGTAAAATATTTGAACAACGTAAAGATATGCCTATGGGATCACCAGTTTCACCTGTCACTGCAGACATAGTAGTGGAAGAACTTCTAGATTTTGCAATGGACAAAATGAAAACTAAACATAGAATAATGACAAAATATGTGGACGATATCTTCGCTATTGCTAAAACTGTTGAGGTGAATAAGACTCTCACGATTTTGAACTCATATAGCAGGCATATTCAATTCACCAAAGAAGAAGAACAAAATAATTCACTCCCTTACCTAGATCCGGTGGTCAAAAGATATGGAAACTCATTGAAGCTAGATTGGTTCCAAAAACCCACTTCATCGGGTAGATTAATTAACTTTTATTCAAAACACCCAAGGCGAATTATAATAAATACGGCGCACACTGGACCATTTGACGAGAAGGCGGTCAAAAATCTATAACTTTTGGTTGGATTGGAATTTTGATATGCGGTTTTCTTTGTTTGGTAGGTGAGACTTTAGCCTTTAAGTTTTGCTATAAAACGTAATTCTCGACCGAAAATAAAAAAAAGTTACGGAGGGTTTAAAATACATTTCCATTTGTAGTTGAATTTTAGTACAAAAGTGAAGTGCTAAAAGGTAAAAAAATGTTTTTTTTTAAATATAATGTCTTATTTTTTCAGTTAATTTTACAACTAATACTTTTTAACAAATTTTGGCCCCCGTAAACTTTTTAGTGCTAATGTGCACAAGCGCCAAAGGTTGTTTTTTTTTAATTTATTAAGCAGCCAACGTAAAAGTTACCTTATTATATTGGTTCAAGATAGAGAAGTTTCAATGAAAAACTCGTACGTTTTTGCTTTAGTTAATTTTTTTTTTATTGTCTATTTAAATATTTCTATATCAATTTTTATGGTAAATTTATGAAATATAACAATTTTTATTATAAATTTACAAAATATATAAATTTTTAAATCAAGAAAATTTTTTAACTATATAAAAAAAAGTGTAACTTATTGTTAGTGTAATGAAAAAGTACTTTAAATCAACCAATTTTAGTAAAAATTTCTTCTAAATAGCCTTGATTTTCATCTTCTAGAAGTTGTTTAGCTTCTTCGTCTAATTCAATAGAGGTAGTTTTCCATTTTTGACGAATGTTGGACATATATGGATCTGAAGTGCACAACAAAATAGTGATAAGGTCTTCATTAATACAACATCTGGACATCTTTGTTCCTTTTTTCTTGCGCTTCTTCAGATAGATCTCCTATTGGTAGCATATTGTTTTGAATTATTTGTTCCCCATGGTACAAAATTTTATGAACTGTGGATGGCATATATCTCCAAGAGTATTTTTTATTATAAAGTATAGCTGTTTTATTGGCGTACTCTCCAAACTTTTTTGCATTTATCTTTCTGCTGCATGCTAGAACTTGTAATATGATTTTGAATCGTCTTATTAATTCATGATCTACACCTGTGATAGATGCTGCAGTTTCCGGATCGGAAAAAATCACCTTGCAGTATTTCCATCATTTGTGTTTCCTTCCCCTTGTTTTGGTTGGTCGATTACGAGGCCTAGCTGTAGATATTTTTGTTATATTATATTTAAGATATTTAAGATATTTTTTTGGTTTCTTTTTCTTCAGTTTCTTTGGTTTTTCACACTGTTTCGCCTAACGGACCAAATTCTAAATCATAACCCAATTTAAGAATATGGTCCATGAAACGTATTCTAGATGAAGAGGGGACATTCCAAATTCATAGGCTTCCTTAAAACTATCGTCTTCTGGTGGGGGTTGGCTTAATTGACTTGATGTCTTTTGGCATATAATGCAGCTTGACGTTCACTTTGTTCCAGTTAAAGCTTGTGCAACTTTTCCATCAATCATTGTAAGACGCACTTTAAAATGTACTTCAATGTCTTGGTCATCAAATTTAAATATTACTGGTTGAAGTTCCTTAATTTGATCTTTTATTTTTTGAACTTCTTCAGTTATGACATCTTTGGTTTCCTTTTTGAATGCAAATTTTATTGGTCTGCAATAATTTGTTGAAGAAGGAATTTCATTTTTCCATATATCAATTTCTGTTGCTCTACTTGTTGACGGCTCTAAGATGCTATACCTTTTCGTTAAGCGCAATGGAACGAAAGATACCATAAATAAATTAGCATCTGATGAATTTTCGGCATTAAATTGCTTGTATTGTTTCTGACGAGAGGATCCATCACATCCCCATTTAGAAATTAAAGTAATGCTGCCATTACCAATTTTTTTTAAATGATCAGTATCAGTATCAGTATTCTTTTCATTGGTTCGCTTCCGCAATTCCTTATATTGATTTTTGGTCAATTTCAAATCCAAAAATATGGCGAACGCTTCTTCCGGCGTAAATTTCATACCTTCAATTGGTGCAGGAATGCTTTTTAAAATCCTCTTTGTGCGCCTTGGGCTCGCTTCTACTATTTTTTCAATTATTTCATTTTTTTTATTTTTTATTTTGGGTTGGTTGAATTTGGTGCAAAAATGAATCCTTAATAATTCTTTGAGAAATTTCTTCATTGATATTCTCCAGCTTGCGCCTTCGAGATCTTTCACTACATCCGTCAATTGGTTTTGCTGGTCGACCCTTTTTCCACTTTCGTTGGCAGTTGTAGATGCACTCTCAAAAATAAGTTCCTTTATTAACCAGTCTTGGTAACGTTTGTACATCTTTGCCTTGCTATGAGAGCATTCAATGTACGTACCTTCTTTTCAATTTCGATGCAAAATTAGTAATTTTTCCTTTCTGTATTTCAATGTCTTCTAGGTTACAATTCTTAAAGAAGTCGTTGCTCACTATGTGCAAAATTACATCGTCTACATCATTTCGTTGAAAATAAATATCTGCCAGATCTCTGTAACAGTACTTAGCCATTGCACAAATTGTAATGAATAATAATTGTGGAAACATTATTATAAATACTCTTTCTTGCAATTATGTAAAATTAAATTTTTTATCTTTTATTATCACTTTTAGAAGCATAAAAAACCCACACCCTAACCCCTTTTATAATGTGAAGCATACCTGCTCTTATCTTAAAGGGCTATGTCGCAATAGTTTCTTTTTACCATTTACAAATTTTTATCTTTTATTACCAATTTTAGAAGCATAAAAAACCCACTCCCTAACCCCTTTTAAAAGGTGAAGCATCCCTGCTCATATCTTAAAGGGCTATGTCGCAATAGTTTTTTTTTTACCACTTACCTGTTATTTAAATTGTTTCCCATTTTGTCAGGTATTTAAACTATATAACTCTAATTCAGACTACTAATGTTTTTGAAAGATACCTATGTAGATGTACTTGTAACAGTTAAGCGCATTATATCTCAACCCTTTTTTATAAGTATATAACAACTCCTGACAACTCTACCGACACGCAAAAAAATACACCGCGGTGCACCGGTACGACCAACTTTTGTATTCATAACACTCAGACGGACGGACGGACTTCGTTTAATCGACTCAGAAAGTGTTTTTTAGTCGATCCGTATAATAAAAGATGGATAAAGGTCCGATATTTTTGGCAGTTACAAACATCACCTCTAACTTAATATATCCTAACCACATAGTGGACAACTTTTGTATTCATAAATTTTGCAGAAAATATCTAACCTTGGGTCAGAAAAATTGTTCTGGTGCACACGGGCGGAAACTAGCGGGTGTATAATGGGGTATAGGAGGTATAGGGGAGGGTTCGGACTATAGAAGAGTGCTAGATTTTTTCTGACTGCTTTTGACTGGCAGGAGTTATGCTCTATTAAGTAGGAGATTTTTAAAAAATTTTTTTTTAAATTTCGGAAAGACTCAGTGATTTTAGATTTTTAACATTAATAGCATGGAGGCCGCAAAATTATACAAAATTTATTTCACTTTATGTCATTCAAAAATAAAAATTTACAAAGAAATTTTTAATATTAGCAAAATACTGAGAAAGCCCATTTTCGAAGACCCTGTTCGCTGTGATATAGTTGAGATAGAGTCGGAATTTTTTGGCTCCCGAGGTTTACTAGTATTTACTTTCAAATGAATAACATAACTTTAAAATCGGTAACAAAAAAAATGATTTTTGGCCGCCTTCTCAAAATATGGTCCACTGTGCGGCGACCAATTTTATCTGAGATATTAGTGATGATATTTTTCACAAACAAAACACACAAAATTTCCAACACTTTGATGAAAAATGAGTTTCCACGCAAAACCATTACCGATTTGATTAAACATGTCAGATTAAAGAGAAGTACACAAATTGAAAAGGAAAAGACACAGAAAATAAACGAACCACTAGCTTACATACCTGGCCTCCCAGAAAGAATCAGAAAGATACACATATATGACAAGAACAAATATGAACTGGCAATGAAAACACACAACTCTGTCAATAAATTATTCAGCCAAAAAAAAGACAAATTACAAGATGGTGACAAATCAAACGTGATTTACAAAAAAGATTGTAATGGAGACGGGGCCAACGTATGTAATAAATCATATGTTGGTACCACAAAATTAAAAAATAGAATATCGTCACATAAATCTGATCACAAAGCTGTTGATAAACCATTGGAACAAAAAACGGCACTCGCGACCCACTGTACGAGCACAGGTCATAAACCAGATTTCGATTACGTCACAATTTTGCAAGAAGAAAATAATTACAAGAAAAGATTTACATTGGAACTTCTCCACATTATTGATGTCACTTTTAAAAAACGTCTCAATTATAAGTCGGATATTGAGAACTGTTGTGCTCGGCTATACCGACACACCTTTAACAAACACAAAAGACCAGAAAACAATTAGTTGACAAATACTCGTCGAAAAGTAAAGTCATCCTCAACTCAACGTTTGAGTTTCTAAATGTAAAGTATGTTAACATTGTTATTAATTTTACTTGTTATTGTGTAATTATAAAAATTGGTAATTTCTTGTTAGATCCTTGATAATGGTTGACAATGCCAACCGAAATATTGGAGACAAAGAAAAATAAATAAATTAAAAATATAACCAAATTGTTTTTATTTTAATTAAGCCAAACCAAAAGTTCATCACACAAGTACTACACAGGTCGACAATATAAAACCCCTACATAAGAAAAAATTTTAATTAAAAGTCAAGCTTTTGGTGCTGTAGAGAAAATATCTGTAAAATTGGTTTTTATATTTTATCACGTACAGACGAATCGCGCCACGTAGGGGACAAATTTGAACTTTGATTTAGAAAGTAAGTAATAATTTATAATTTATTACAACTTTTTCTAGGTATAAGCATTCTCCTTAGTTTTAATAAATTGGAACGTTGAAATTCCAGATATTGCTTTGGTATTATCCCATGGTGATAAAGACTTAATTTTTTCGTTTATTTCCGAGGATGGAATTATTACGCGTGTTTTTAAGACTAATCTAGAAGCCAAATCAGAAAAGTCCTTGGCTGTTTGAACGACAACGTGTTCATTTTGATCCATCATTTTCCCTCTTACTATTCTTTTGATGTTTCCGCCAACTCAATCACACCTTTTCCATGCGATGTAGCAAAAAATTTCCAAAAAAGGGCGTTTTGTATTTTTTACTCAACATTTATGTTAGTTTTACCATATAACGGTTCTTAAATTCCGATGGAGGGCTGTCGCTCCAAATGATTTCCGCTGAACGTAAATCTTCATTTTCTTTAAGTATCAAGCCTAGCAACTCATTTAGGAAAACAAAAACTGTATCTTTGTCTTTAGCGTGTGCATCACAGCATATGAGGTATGTTTGACAATCGCCTTTGTAAAAACTTGCAGCAGTAAACAAAGGAACACTTGTTCGCGATCAAAGTGCGCTTTGAACTTCATTCTGCGATTCACAGTCGAAAGACATTGCAAAATCCACTTGAAGGATATGCACATTTTCATTAAGTTTGTCCTTTTGAAATTTATTGGCTTGAATTCGTATCAAATTTACATGCTACATCATAATATGAATTGAATCAGCAAGATGTTCTTTAATTTCACCTGCACTTGTTTCATGGTTTACTAAACGTAGTTTATTATCTGAGTTTTTTTCCCTTTCTTTCCTTACACAGATTGTACTTAATTCCGTAGATAATAATATATTTTTGTAATCAGAACAAGTATCACATTAATTTTTCCAACACCCTGACTCCAAAGAAGTATCACATAAAATCATACACCAACAGTCGTTACAATAGTTTTGTTTTAAACCTTTTACTTTAAACATAAAATTTTCAAGAGTTGTACATCTACATTGATCTGAAGGTATATTTTTCATTAGTAAAATGTTTGGCGGTCTCAGACTAGATAATTTTGAAAACCCCATTTCGAAATTACAATTAAAGAAGGCCTCTCGTAGATACATGGTCAAGTAATGCTACTGGCACTTCTTTTCAATACCATCTTTCCAAACAACGACGAAATCGTTTTTGCCTGTACAGGTATATACAATATCCGGACGATAGTAAAATGCTTTCACAGTTTCGTAACTTGTATTGTTACGAGCTAATTCTGCAACTACCGCCTTTTTCTTTCTTGGTGATTGAGGCAGGAATTTCTGAGCCTTTTGAATAGCTTTAGATAACGTTTGTTTCGACTTGTAATGAAATTCGGTACTTAGAGAAGATTCATCAAAACTATCAATTTGAAACCGCTTTTTAGCCCTTTGCAATCTCTTCTTGTCCCTTCCCTTAACTCGTATAGCTTGTAACTCACTTTTTGAAAGTTTTTCCTGTTTTCCCTTTTCTTGTTTTTCCTTTTAGCTTCATTAGCCGTGAAATTTGGATCTTCCCCCTTTCTCTTTTCACGAAAGTTTGCTTAAACTTGTTGATGGTTGTTGATCAGTCCTTTTTGAGAGATCGAAATTTGCAATACAAAAATTTCTTGTTCCTCGGCGTCACGTAAGGATGCTTAAATGGTACCACTTATCAGTTATAAGGGAAACTTTTACTTACAAAATTTTTTGATTAATTTTTAGACCACTAGAAGTTAGCTGTAAACCACAAAAATTAGTTTCTATAATCGGCTTATTTTACAAGTACTAAAATAAAAACGAATTAAGCGTCACGTATGGGACATCGAAGTTTACCTTTATTATTTATTTATTTTATTGGTATTTGAGGAGTCTCCTGTGCACAAAATCGGGATAGTTAAATATTTTTTTTTATAATTTTGGGATAATGAAATTATTTTGTAATAAAATATACACTAAATATTTAATCTACTTCAGTTTTTTAAATCACATTTCTATTCGCTCTTAAAACATTTCATTGCGTATCACAAATTCAGTGAGTCATTTAAAATTAAATAGCTATTAAATTTAAAAAAGAGATTTTTTTTCATGTATTATAGAGTGTACGTAGGGTTTTTTTGGTCAATTTTATTAAATGTAAAATAAAAATTCTTTATTTCATTATTTCCCGACGTTTCGTTGAGTTTTTGTCAACATCTTCAGAGGCATTTTATTTTGAATCTAACACAAAGAAGAAAAAACAATCAATATAAAGACATTCATTGATGTTAACTGCCAGGAATCAAATAATAATCATCATAATAAGCAATAACAGATAAAGGAGTGCTTGAAGTTTTCAGAATGACATTTATATAATTCAAGTAATTTGGATGACCTTATGTTTATTTGCTTTTAATTATAATATTTAAAGAGCTAAGAAAGGGAATTCGTTGTATAACTAATAATCAATTTTTTATTGCTTTCAAAGTAACATTTTCTTTGGATGTGGTTTTAAACAACTACCAAATACAAATCTTCACAATATCTAAATAAAAATTGATATTAAAAAAAAGTAATATTGGCAAATACGAATTGGTATCGACAAATCAAAAAAATAATAAATAATCAAAAATAACTTGAGAACAAATTTTTATAAAAGATCAGGTACCATAATAATTATTCTTTTTTCATAAAAGTCGGAGGATTCCATTAATTTTTTTAATTTTTATTTTTTCGATCAAAAATAACAGTTATTTTTTGATTTTTATTTCCCCGAGCAAAAATAACATTTATTTGTTGATATTGATTTTTTCGAGCAAAAATAGATTTTTTTTTAAATATAGGAGTATTTAGAAATCAGAAAAAAGTGTTCATCATGAACATTAAAAAACATTAAAACAAATATTTAAAGTCAACTAAATTATTCTAACACGTACATTTCTTTAGAAAATAATTGCTATTTTTGTGTAAAAAAAATAGAAATAAAAAAATAACTGTTATTTTTGCTCAAAAATCAAAATCAAAATTAAATGTTATTTTTGTTTAAAAAAAAAAAAACTGTTATTTTTGCTCAAAAAATAAAAATAAAAAATAACTGTTATGTTTGTTAAAAAAAAATTAAATAAAAAAATAACTGTTATTTTTGTTTAAAAAAAATAAAAATAAACAAGTAAGAGTGTTAAATTCGGCTGTGCCGAATATTTGATACCCTCCACCTCGGTTTGAGTATTGATGAAAAATATGCATGCATTTCCTATATGCATGCGTTTCCGGTTATATGACATAACTTCTCGTTTAATTTAGTTTTTTCTATTTAAATAGCTCGCCCTAACCATCATTGCAAAGGTAATGGTTGTGTAGGGTGGCTACATGCATTAAATCGTGCTTTTTCGGCTTTTAACTGGCCAAATATTTCTTCATTGCGGCCATATAGGTCGGATGGAGTAACAAAATAATAACCGAAAAAAGCTCTCTCAACTTTTTTTAGAGAATAAATTTATAATAATAAATAATTAAATTAGGGATGCCAAACGCAAAAAACCAAATATCGCAAAAATTTTAAATAAAATAATTTGTTATCATTATTTTCTGAAGAACTTCAAATATTCATCAAAAAAAAAATTGTGAAAATTTCTATATAAATAACATTCTCATCAAATTGCGTTTATTTATGTAACAATTTTTATGTTCGCAATTCTTAAATATCATTTGAGGTTTTATAAAATTCATTGAATTTAAATTAATATTTTCTGTAGTCCGATACTGTAAATTTGAACGATCCGACAATGGCAAAATATATCGACAGCTATTGTTGTTTGCACTAAGGATTAAGTGATGCACTAAGTACATACATCTTAACGACAGTCGACAAATCTATTTTTCTATTTATTTAAATTGTAAACGAATGGCATCTCTGTCAAAATAAGCGAAAAACACAAAGAAGAATAGAAAAAACAAATTACTTCGTGTTTGACAGGATGATTTTATGTTTATGTTTAATATCTTTATTTTTTTTACTAATATTTCTGTTTATTTATTTGAAAATGAAATAATGAATTGAATATGCTATTTAATTTTTTTATTTATATAAAAAAGTTTTTTAATAGAAGCAAAATATTTTCACTATTTTATGATTTTTATTTATTTATGACGACATTTCAACCTAAAAATTTAAGTTTTTATCGATTGAATAAACAACACAAAAATGGTTGTCGTTTAGATAACAACAACAGCTGACTTTAACAATAGCGAATATCGTTTAAAAATTTTACTGATAATTTTGCTTTTCTTTTTTTAACGATTCGACTATCGTTAAAAGAAGTTACTGAAAAGCTATTAATTTCTCCTGAATGCCAATATTTTTTTTACTGTAAACATTTTTTAAATGGAAACATATTTGGTGTTTTTTTGGAATTTGATGCAATTGATGCCTTCTAAATTTAAAATTATTATTTCCGACGTTTTGATATGATTTTCTGAAATTCAATTATTTTATAATTTATAATTGGAAATTTTAATTCTAGTTTTTAGATATTTTCTAAAATTTGAATGGAAAATTTAAAAAGTGCAATTTTGTATTTATGTGAATAATACTGCTTTAGTAATTATAAACAATTTTTAAAAATTAGATGTAATCGCAATCAGATATTTTGTAGGTAAAGCAGAATAATAATTCTATATAACTATGTAGAACTGTTTTGAAAGCAAAAAACTCATTGATGAACTCGGTAACTCTATTTTGTAAAGACAACAAAAAGTTAATATGCCAAACTTATGTTCATATTTGTAAAAGAATAATGAAAAAACGTATGAAATAATAAAAGACCAGAACGTGTATACTCTTAACATTGTGATGTATGATATCTATTTGAAAATACTGACATTCATGTTAAAATAGAAATAACTATGTATTGCAAAGCTAACTAGAACAAAAATTGTGGCGCCATCTACTGTGGCATAGTCACGCTGAGCAAAATGAAGTGACACTCTGTTAATGCAAAAGAAATGTATTTTCCCCACAACAAAATATTGCAGAAATTTATGTAAATAAAATAATATACCGATTTATTTCTAACATGCAGTTATTATGGATATACATATATAGAATATATGTATATTATTTGTATTATTTAATATGTGTATGTATGTATGTATATGTAAATATTACATACAAAAAATACAACATCAAACGTTATTTTTGTGTTTTTCTCTTTAAATAAATTAATATATAAAATTTTTTTTTGCTAAATCTACATTGTTTTTTTTTTATTAACAACTAGTTACATATTATTTGCTTTAGATGCTGGTGAATTTTTACTTCCTTTATATTAACTCGTAGTGTCTGCTTGTCGAAAAAATTTTGGATCGATTTTAACCCCTTTCCCGTGACCCAATCGATCTGAAACTTTGCAGGCAGACTCGTGACAATAACAGAAGTGATCTAGTAAAATTTTTTTAGTGATGTCAAAACAATGGAAACTTTAAATTTTTCTACCAGAGTTGATAAAAAAATGTACAAAGGGTTAGTTTTTATTATCTTATTACCACAACGACCACAAAAACAACAAATCCAGCTATGACAACAATACAACATTTAGAATAACAACAAGAACAATATAGAAACATTATATTTTTCATTTTTTTTTTACTTTTTCAGAGATTTCCCTGGACCTGTTTCACCGATTTTAATGATTTTTGAAATAGAAATGAATTGAATGAATTTGTTGAATCATTCTCACTAAAAATGATCACCTTAGCTATCCTATTTAGTGCGTGATCGTGACAAGAACAACATAGAAAATTATATTTTTTCAAGACTTTTTTTAGTTCTTTCTTCAAATCTCGGGCCCTAATTTACCGATTTGGACGACTTCAAATAGCAAACTTCTCAGGATGTTAATGAATCATTTTTTATGTCAACGAGCACCCTAGCTGCCCGATTGATGCTGTCATCGTGATTTCCACAGACGGACATCACTATATCAACTGCGGTTGTTATAAGGATCACAAATATATATATTTTATGGGGTCCAAATTTTTTTTTCTAATTATTACAAACGGAATGACAAACTTATATATACTCTCTGCACACTGGAGTAGAGGGTATAAAAATAACTATTATTTTTGATCAAAAAATCAAAATAAAAAATACCTTATTTTTGTTTAAAAAAGTTAAAAATAAAAAATAACTGTTATTTTTGCCCAAAAATAAAAAAATTGTTATTTTTGCTCGAAAAAATAAAAATCAAAATTTTAATCGATGTATTTCATCATAGACTAGTTTATAAGGATGAATATGGTATACTTGAATCAGTTTTCCGACATTTAATTCTAGGGAATAGATGGCTAAGTTGCGAGGGCATTAAAATAAGAGACAAGGTATGTTGTGGGACACTTCAAAGGGGAATATTATCCTCCCTTCTCTGGGTGACCAATATAAACAGTCTGAAAAGGATTATAGCCAATAAGGGTTTCCAACCTGTCTGCTACGCAAACGACGTAGTGATACTATTAAGGGGGAAAGATCCTAAAAATTTATGTAGGAGGGCATCGGATGCACTCGAAATAACATGCGATTGGGCATAGCCGAGGAGATTAAATGTCAACCCGGAAAAGACTGAAATATGCCTCTTTACTAAGCAGACGAGAATAGTCGATTTCGATGAACCACGCTTCCATGGTAAATCGATTAGAATCACACAAACGGTGAAATACCTTGGGGTGATTCTCGACAAAAAGCTCACTTGGAGCAGGGTCGTGAAAGCTTACCGGATATGGGCCATTTGTAGAAGAGCTATAGGTTCAAAATGGGGTTTAAACATTGGCTTTTCACAATCGTCGTTAGACTAATTGTAACTTACGGATCCGTAGTCATATGGACATCAATGAACAGGAAATGTTATATTAAACCATTCCAAAAGATACAGCTGTGCAATACGGACTACATCTACGAGGGCTTTAGAGACGATTCTATCTATACACCTGAATTAAATATGGGGCAGCTCTAGCCATGTTACGACTAAGGGTAACAGGGGAATACATCACCAAACAATATTGGACCAGAAACCGGGATTCAACACAGTTGATTTTAGCTGCAATAGAATCGCGGAAGTGTCGGCAACACCCTGCAGTATTAGGATACCTGACAGGGAAAGCTGGTTAAACTGGAATATTCTACAAAACCTTCCAGGGTCACACTACTACACAGACTGATCTAGTCTGCATGGTAGGACTGGCATAAATTTCTATAATTAAGACCGTTCCACCGGTCGCGATAACGGAATGCATAAGATCTATTGACGCACGGGTAATCCCGAGCCCCAGAAATGTGAAAATATATTCGGACAGTCTAGCGGCTATCAGGGCGATATCCTCGGAAATCATTTAGGTCCTGGGACACAGTAGTATAATGATAAACGAGACTGGAGGGAGTCAATTTAGAAAATCCAACACCTTTCTAGTCCCTCAAATTGAAAGTCTGGGAATGGGCGACCAGTTCACATACTTCAATTTGGGAGGAAACTGACGTGGGTAAGGTTACGAAGATACTATGGGGCTCTCAAAACACTTCGAAGACTAGGGAAATCCTTAGTCTAAATAGAAGGGAACTGAGTAGGATTATTGGCATCCTCACTGGGCACTCTGAACTGAGGGCTCATCTATACCGTATAGGACGGGCGGAATCGGCCACATGCAGAGCTTGTGGAGAGGATAACGAGACCCTAGAACACTACCTTTGTTACTGTCCTGCATTTGCGGGAACAAGGGTCAGACATTTATCCAACGACATCATACCAGGCCTAGCGGCTCTTAGAGGAATACGCTGGAAAACACTCAGGAAATTTGCTGTCGAGACCTAATTCCTAAGTTAAATAAAGGGTAGATAACCGGATGAGCACGAGGATGTAGAGCGCACAACAAGCCGACTTTCTTACACTTAGTATATCCGGGTAAAACGGATATGAGCTATGTGTATACATGGCTCCTCTTTTTCAACCTAACCTAACCTAACCAAGTGTCATGTGTAGCCATCGTGTTTTTTATTAACGCTACGGTCCATAACCAAATAAATATACGTAAATATACGTCAATCAATAACCGGGTACCCGGGTATCCTAATGTACTTTTTTTCTAAGCATAAAAAATACCAAAGTCATTAACATTTGTGTCGAAATCGTTGCTAGTCTTTCATACTCTGATTTTGCGATAATCATTGCAAAGCTGTTTATTTTTTTGCAGAGATGCTAAAAAGCGTTTATGTGTATATAAAAAATAAAATGTAAAAACGTGTAAAATTTAGTTTAAAAAAGGGTAAAACAGCACTTGACTGTTTTTGAACTTAAAAAAGAAACAAGTGTACAAACACTTAAGTCATATTTTTGTATATACATCTTAGCTCCCAACCAATATTACAAAGGTATTTTACAAATTTACATATAAAAGTTTAAATATGTTTAAATTAAAAATGTCGTTAACTGATTGCTTTTCCATATTCTGTTAAAAAGAACGTACTTCTGTCTCATAGAATACACAAAAATATCTTTTTTAAAACATCAAAGCACTAACTGGAAGTTAAGAAGGCACCAACTCAGTGCATTTTTTTTTACTTTGGTCCTATGACGCATTTGAACATACCAAAAACCACTAGATCTAGCGCGAAAAGCACTTAGTATCTCTACTTTCTTGTTTAGAAAAAATGAATTCATCACACCAATTTTTGTAAAACAAAAATAACAACATTAAAGAAATCCAAAATACTTTAAATTATGAACTTTTTACCATGGACGCATTGGGAATTTTACTTGCTTTTCAAGTAGAAACTTGCCAAACATTTACTACAACTTTTTTTTACAATGCAAACAACTCAGTGTGGCAACTGTAAATGCCAGAAAAAGTTTTCGTACAGTTACAATGTGAGGAATCCCTCGAACTATGCCATGAAGTGCAGGACTATTGCATCGATTTTATTTTAATAGAAGACAAAATTGTTTGTATGAAGTGGATTTGATTTAATTATAAATCGTTTCAGATGAGTCCCAAAATGAAAGAAATCGATACGAACGAGAGAAAAAGTATCCTAAAGCTTATAAATCAAGGTACGTAGCATGCCTTAGTGCAGCGCTTCGTTCGAAACTACAATTCTACCAATTCAATTTATGCCAATCCTATTTCTGGCCACCCTGCGAAACTAACTGAGCTCGAAAAGCGATCTCTTTTGGCGTCAGTAAAACAGAATCCCAGAAGTTGTGCTTCCCAAATTAGTTCTATAATAGAAGAATTCCATAAAGATACCATTCCCAAAATATTAAAAAAATTTTACTATCATGGTCGTGTAGCGCACGTATAAAGCCATTTATTTCCGATGTCAATAGAAAAAAAGTATGGATTTTGCAAATGATATATAAAGGAACCTCCAGATTCATTTTCAGATAAAACCAACTTTGGCATTTTAGGCTTCAAGGGGAAATAGTTAGTTAAGTGAAAAAGTGGAACTTCTTTAAATAAAGAAAATTTTTACCAACGGTTAAACACGTTGGAGCGTGGAAAGGAATTTTGAATTTGAACACATCGGACGTGCTTTTAAATAATTATTTTCAAAATATAAAATATAAATTGAAAAGAATTTTCAAAAAAAAAAAAAAAAAAAAAAAAAACTTTTTATATTCTTATTGTATAAAATCTTTCAATCTTCCGGAATTTTCGTGTTTACTTCTTTGAAATGGATGTTAAACTGCCTGAATCCCATTCAGGAGGTCGACCCCCAGATAACTTCAAAGGTGCAGTTCAAACAGCATTGGATGGAAATAATAATAAAAGCAAAAAATCAAAGGGGAATACGTCCAACTCACAAAAAAAATCTTCAAAGGCAAATGGAAATCCACCAACAAATAAAAATGGTATTAATAATGCGATTTCAACTGAAACTTCATCCAGTATCCAAGAAACCATTCGTAAAACAACAAACGTCAATGATGTCAATAATAAAAATCAATCTCATTTACAATCAGTTTGTTCGCCTCTTAATGAGCTCATAAACAGATCAACAAATAGTGTACAAACCTATAGTTCAGCTAATGATTTGCATGATACTTTTTTTGGAAACTCGTCACTACATTCTCAATCGGCATCTGCTCCTTCTGAAAAGTCTGTTGAATTAAAAAATAAAATAGAAATTCTAGAAAATATAAAACTTCAAAATTTTCCTGAAGATGACAACTCAGAGAACGACATGGAGTATGAAACTAATTCCAATTTCACAACTGATGACGAATACAAAATAATCGGCAGCAATAGAAAAAAAAGAACTTTTGAAGGTGATGTAAAAGTTGATTTAACAAATTTTCATTTAAAAAATTTAGATAACCAATATAATAATGTGAATCGTACAAATAAGTATTCGTTATTAGGGGATTTAGATTTAGAACCCGAGGGGGGGTTGTAGATAATAATTCAAACTTAAATCATGTTAACAATAAAATGAATAATTCACAAAAGAAGCTAAAAGCCAGGAATTCATTTTGTCCTCCCATATTTCTTCAAAATGTAAATGTAAAATCACTTGTTGATCAACTTAAATCCAAAAACATTGAATTTAAAGTTAAGAACCAGTCTAATTATAGAAGCAAATTATACCTTAAAGATCCATCAGCTCATGCTGAAATGATGCAACTGTTAAGAGAAAAAGAAATTGCATCTTACTCATACACTCCCAGGGAATTAAAACTTCAGGGCGTTGTTTGCAGAGGTCTTTATTATAAATCAGATATCAATGATATTAAGTTGGAACTAGATAAGATCGCTCCAGATACTGTTGATACTGTGTATCAACAAAAAAAAAAGGCATTTATACTGGTTTGTTTTTAGTAACCTTGAAACCGAACCGGAATATAAAAGAGATTCTTGGCATAAGGATTATCTTTAATCAGATTGTTTCTTGGGAACGTCCAAAGAACAACACTAAGATACCACAATGTTGGAGGTGTCAACTTTGGGGACACTTTTCTAAGAATTGTAATCGTACGTTTGCTTGTATGAAGTGTGATAAAAAACACGCACCTGGAGATTGTGCCTTTGTTTCCGGTGGTGATGAGCAACCTTTTTGTGTAAATTGCAAAAAGATTGGCCATACTTCTAATTTTAGAGGTTGTTCGTTTTATAAGAAATACGTTTCTTTAAGAAAAAAGTCATCACAACAATCAAGTGCCCGTAAGAGTGCGGCAGTTTCGAATGTTGAAAGGGAACTTGCCTCCTCTAATTTTATATTGGGTAGATCATTTGCTAGTGTATTAAGGGGTTCAAATGAATTGTCAGGGCAAAACAAACCAAAAAGACCGACGTTTGTTGAGGAATTTTTAAAAATTGCGAGACTGTTGTGTGAGCCAGAGCCAATAACTCTGGAAGAAAGAATTTCTAATTTTATAGCAAATTATAGAACTATGACAAAGGATCAAGCTAAAGAAGAATGCTTGAGTATAATTAAAGTTGTACAAAATGTCTATGGTCCGTAATTCTATGAACTTGATTACTTTTAATGTTGGTTCTCTTGTAAATATAAGCAGGAGAATTGAACTTAACAAATTATTGGATCAATATGATATTGATGTTGCCTTTTTACAAGAACTACATTTGCCTAAAGGCATGAAGGTTTATTTTGATAATTTTATTGTTTTGAGGGAGGATAGCTCTTTAGGAGTTGGCATAGCACTAAAAAATTCCTTTTCCTACTCAAGGATATATATTTCTGATTTGAAATTTCCAAATTTGTTTATAGAAGTAAATATTTCAATTAATGGCGATATTAAGAAAATTATTTGTGGTTGTATTTATTTTCCTAGTAACATGTGTCGTAGGGCAATGTGTAGCGGTCTTTCGTTAATATTAAATTTTTCAAGAAATTTCGATGGATTGATTTTAGGTGGTGATCTGAATGCAAAGAACGTTAATTGGGGAGATTCTATTAACAACTTTAATGGTGAAGTATTGTCGAACTGGCTTCAGAATGAATCTTTTTCTGTTACTAGAATTTGCGATTCATATCCTACTTTCCCGGGTGGTTCTTCTCATTTAGATCACTTTATAGTAAGTTCAGATATTATTGATGTTGCCAACCAGAATTACAAAACATTTACACTTCCCACTTTTTCGGATCATATACCGCTAAAACTTCAAATTGTATTTTCAAATTTTAGTTTTCTTTTGAAAAGTCCCAACCATTCTGTTTCCTTTAAGAACACAGATTGGAACTCATTCAAAATTGATGTTACTAATTCTTTGTTGGATCATTTTCCGCCAAATAATATAAATTTATCAAATGAACAAATTGATTATCTTATTAATGAGTTTGTAACTACAATAAATTTCATAACCAAAATTCACTCAAGGGAATTTGAAACTAAAAACAATCCAAAATTTATTGTTTCGGAACATGTTAAGAAGCTTCTAAGGATTAAGTATAATTGGCAAAGGGATTTGAAAAGAATATTTACTAGAACATTAAACAGAAGGCATCCAGATTATTTGCTTATTTCCAAACAAATTGATTTGGTCAAGATTTTAATTAAGGAACAAATAGAATTGGAACAAGCGAAACTTTTCTGTGAAAAGCTTAAGGACATAAAACCAGGACCATCGGCTTATAGAAATATTTTGAATGTCATTGGAAACAGAAATCGAACAAGCGTCAATGACATTTCGGTAAACGGTGTCAAAATTAAGGAGTTAGACCAAAAATTGGAGGCTTTAAAAAATCATTTCACTTCCGTGTATCAAGGGTCTCCTCCAAATAGAGATATTTCAGATTTGGCAGAATCTATAAGTACCATCACTTCTCAAATTCCAAATTCTCTTGTAATTTTTGATGATAATTGTGGATCTTTAAACAATCAGAGAGACACAAAGTTTACAATATTAGATGATATTCTCGAAATTTCCAAATTGATAAATAACAAGAAATCGTGCGGTTTAGATAACATTTCTAATTATTTAATTAAAAAATTTCCAATGAAAGCTTTTGAATACTTAACAATAATTTTTAATAATTGTATAAATAACTGTGATTTCCCTGATGCTTGGAAAATTGCAAAAATTGTACCAATTCCAAAACAAAAGGGTAAGACCGATGTTGACTGTTTAAGACCAATTTCTTTGTTATCCAATTTGGGGAAATTATTTGAGAAAATTATTCGTGAGAAGATGGACTTTGGCATAAATGAAGATTACATTCCTCAATATCAATTTGGTTTTAAAAAGGGTAACTATACGGTACATGCGCTGCTTAAATTTCACAATGACGTCATTCAACATTTACGTGAACGTCAATGTACTGTTGCAATATCTCTTGATATCGAAAAGGCTTTTGACAAAGCATATCACAACGGTATTTTATACAAAATGATTAATATTGGGTTTCAACCACAAATAATAAAACTTTTTAAAAGCTTTTTCGATAACAGGAGATTTTGTGTTCAGATTGACAATATGCTATCTTCTCAGGGTGCTGTAACTTGTGGGGTTCCTCAGGGTTCAATTTTGGCACCTCATTTGTATAATATATTTATTTCTGATTTTCCCCACGTGTTCAACGATTCTTTAGGTTTACTTTATGCGGATGACTCTTTTATACGCTCATGATGAGTCGCCGCTTATTGCTCTGGAACGAGTTTCATTGCATCTGACGCATGTTAATGAATATTATTCTCACTGGGGAATTAAAATTAATGTCTCCAAGAGCAATGCAATGTGCATACGAAATGCTTCCGGAAAATGCAAATATACTGTGGTTCCGGAGAGTAAAAAACTAAAACTATTTCTGGGCGGTAATGAAATTGTTTTTAAGGAAAGCTTTAAATACCTCGGGGTCAATTTTAGTAAACTTTTAAAATTCAATAAACATGCTGTTTATAATTTGAATAAAGCTAATCGAGTTAAAGGTGCATTTTCAAGGTTATTTAATAATAAATCTCTGCCGGTGAAAACTAAATTACTCTTATAACTCTTATAAAGTTAGTATAAGACCAATACTTCTTTACGCATTTCCTGTATGGTTTAGTATCTCAGCAACGGTAATGAAGAAGATGGAAATTTTTGAACGTCATATTATACGGAAGTGTATAGGAAAAAATTATGAGTCCGGAGAAAAAAGATTCTCAAATCAATTTATTTATGAAACGGCTTCATTATCTCCTCTATCTAATTATGCTCTCAATCTGATGAGGAAATTTGTAGAAAGCGTGATAAACTTTGAAGGTAATGTAATGCAGGACATTTTGTCAAGCGAATCGGAATTTAGTTGGTCCAATACGAACTATCTTTCGGCTATTGGTATAATAAGGGAAGAACTTGACAATATTCCTGGCTATAGCTTCTATTCCAGTCATACTCCCGGCAAACATAGAGGGTAATTTATTTTATTATTTTATATATTTTTTTTTTTTTTTAAGTTTAGTTTTAAGTTTATTTTTAAGATTAGTTTTTAAGTTTAGTTTTAAATATTTATTAGATTTAAGTTCTTAAATGTAGAAATTACTCTACAAATAATTAATAGTGCTGGGAGCAGGCACTAGTTGACTTTATTTTAATAAATGTAAAACTCTTAACATTTAATTTTCACTTTATGTATAAGCACGTTGCATACACGTATTTTTAATAATATTAAAATAATACAATATAGTTTTAAGTTTTCACATAAAATTATAGTTTGTTAAAACTTTTATAAAAGACATCTAAAGCCTCAATAAAACCAAATCAAAATCACGTTGGAGCGTACAACAAGTGGGCCTTGGAGAAAATTTTTAGTTCTAATAGGATCGTAATCCGAAATAAACGGCGCACAGTATCAAGCTGGGGTTGCTCTATAATAGTAAACATCAATTGAAATCTCCTCCCCTATCTTAATACTACACAGAATTTGTGTGATTTACTGCAGAGCAGAATCCGTCTTCATAAAATGACCTCAAAGGAAATGTTAAAAAATTTCGTTTTGGATTAGTGGGATAAAATAAGTAAAAAGGATACTATGAAGTTAGTTAAGTTGATGCCAAATAGACAGACATAATCCCAAAAGCGCAATGAATATCTTCAAGTTCATAACTTAAGCAATATTCAGTGTATTTTTTTTAATAAAATATTTCGAATTTTCGAATGTCCGTCTGTTTGTATGTCTCAAGGTTACCAGTCTCATCCGTGTTTGGGGGATAACTGGCAGGAACCGGGCAGTGGCCAGGCTTGGTAACAAAGCCTCACCAAAGGCGTTAAAAGGGTACCACGGGTTAGGCATTGTGCCCTGCGAGGATGAATCAAGATCACACAAACTGAGGAGGTGTCAAAGACTTCCAGATAAATGGTTGCCACATCCCATAATTGTGCGGTATCTCAAGGTGTCCCAAGATGTAACATGAGTTAAAAAAACGAGTTTGCAATGTTGTCGATGTCAGTTCCACTCCTGATATCAAAAGCAGGAAGAATCAGTGTAGTAGGCCAAAGGGTTGAAACGATGTAACATGAGTCGAAAACGCGGCCGGGAGAGTTTGAGTCAGCTACCACTGACAAGATACCATTACGGAGAAGTTAGAGTGTTGGCTTGAAGATGAGTCCAAGGGCGCTTGAGTCAGCAACCATGCTGAAAATACAGCTTTACGATAAGGAGCCGGAGATTAACTGAAACACGAGTTCGATATCAGCGCTGTCCCCTGGTGGACACAATCAGTAAGAATGAGTGTAGTAGACGGAAGATGGAACATGAGTTGAAAAACGAATTCGGAGAGCTATCGATGTCTTCTCGCATGTATAGCTATAGGGATGATAAGTGTAGCAGGAAGAAGGATTGTAGTAGTCAGAAGTGTGTGTGATCTTGTAAGGATTGTCAATGATCGACTATGATATGATGAATTCTCAAAAATGGCCTTTTTGGGAACGGCCCATCGGGGAGCTTCGTAGTGGTTGTGGTGGTCCAAAATAGTAGAAAGAGCACAGCTTGCCATGGAGTTGCATTCAACCAGGTGTTGCGACCCATAGAGCAACAGTTTAAGATCGGTCCGATCCAATAATAGAGGGTGGAGTGTATGCCAGACACATCTCTCCAAGTGTGTAATCCGTCTTATGACGGGGCGTTGGTTGGCGAGTATTCAGAGCTCCGTTTGGTTAAGTCATCACGACAGACACGCACCAAAAATCACCAGAGACTTATGTCTGTCTGCCTGTCTGTCTGTTGAAAACATTCTCCTGTGTGCAATAGGTCGAATAGGTCGTGCTACTTGGGCTTAAAATGTTTGTCATAATCTGCAGCAGTTTGGTATTGCACTTGGAGCCGCTTGACCCAATAGATGAGGAATAACGTGTGCAAATGTAGAGATACTCGGATAAGATTTCATATGAAAACTAAACAGTGAAAATATTTATACTCAACAGAATATGTCTGTATAGCTATATATCAGCGATGCATACATCGAACTCCTCGACTCATTTTTAAACACTAATTCAAATTATTTTATTTCAAAAGTAATATCAAATTATAAGAAATTATTTTTCGCTGTTATATTTCATCACTTATTTAAGATTTTGGTACAAATTTAATGTTCAAGGTCAGGCATGTTGTTTATAAATAAATTTTAGTACAACATCACTATTATTTTTAGCAGCCCTTTTATTACTCTAATACTTTTTAGTAGATGTAGTTTTATTTATGAGGATAAATAAAAATAGAACACAAAAGAAATAAAAAAAAAACTTAACAATCTGTATCATTTTACAGTATCCACCAAGCATATAAATCGTTTGTGTTAAACGTAAGAAAATTCTAGTCTGTATAGACCGACTATACGATACCCTATACCATGCGTTTAGAGACTCTATCTCTTAGGCCAAACTAACTGGACATAGAAAATAAGATAAACCAAATTTGAGTGGGATTTTTATTAATTTTTTTGGCAGCAGATATGAAAAAGTTCATATCGAATGCTATATCTATATGGGCACTAGGCCTAAAATTGGACCGATCCTGATCATGTTTGGTAAGGTCTCGTATTTTGCACAAATATATACAAACAAAATTTGAAAAGAATCAGTGCAATATTTTTGTTTTTTGATAGATTAAAGTGCAGATCGGGAAGCAGCTCTACGTGGAGCCTATGAGTAAGGGTTGGGATAATTTTCGGACCACTCATTAATGGATGTAATAAACGTATACAAACCCAATTTGATTAAGATCTATATGAAAATTTGGATCTAATGGCAATTTATGCCGATTTCATAGGGGTCATTTGTATGGAGGCTAGGTCTGAACATGGACCGATTTTCACCAATTTCAACAGCATTCATCCTATGGCCGATAAAAGCTTATATACCAAATTTCATTAAAATATACTCATATTTCCGACCTGCGGTTTGATTACAAGGTTTACATGGACACACAGACGGACGGACGGACGGCCGGACGGACGGACACACGGACGTACATCGTTAAATCGAATCAAATAGTGATTCTGATTCGATAGGTATAATAAAAGATGGGTCTGGTCAAATATTTTTGGTAGTTACAAACAGCAGCACAAACAACATAGTGGTATAGGGTATAAAAAGTTTAAGGTGTGCACTAGGCATATAACTTTTGGCATTTTTAGCAAATATCAAATTTTGCCAGGCAAGGCTGAATAGTCCATGGAAAAATATGAATAATTGCGTTTTTACTTTTTCGCGATCGCTAAAAAAGGTTCCGCACCAAATGCGATGAAGTTTGGAATTAGGATTTTTTTCAGTGCAAACTGTTGAATTGCAGGGTTGCCAACTGTCACATAATACATAGATTTTTCGCAAGATATTACAAATTTCATAAATGAAACATACTTGGTAACCCTTAAAATGCCCATTCTACGTGATCTAACGGGAACATTTAATTTTTATTGTTATTGATTATTTCCCATATGTATTTTTAAAACTAAAATGAGATATAAAAAAAGTAAAATCGCTGTTGAAAAAAATTGCAAAGTCTGGACCAAGAGTTTGGTAAAATGTCGAGAAATACAAAACGTTGAAATATCATTATCATACTTTAAACAAATGCCAAGGCAGAAAGATGTTATTGGAAGGTTTTACGCCTTAGCAAAAGAAGGAAAGAGTAAAGATAAAAGGTATGCTAAAATATCTGAAGAAATTTTTAATTTGTGGATAAAACTTAAAACAAAACAAATTAGTGTGGGAGGTATTAAAAAAAAAGTTAAAACTTACCAAAAAAACATCATCTCCTAACATTCATTATGATTTTGTTGTTGAGCTACAAAATAACTAGATACATCTCAAAAATACCTTTAATCAAAAAGATGTAGTTATTAAATGTATGAATATTAAATGGCGTGGTGAAATGCAATTTTTGTTTGAGCTCGGCAAAGCATTCAGATATTACAATGAAAATGGAAGTTTTCCATTCAAGAATGTTTTTTACGGCACTGGGTGCAAGAACCGTCTGCAATTAATAGACAGCAGCGCAGCAACATATATGCCGAACGAGCTGTGAAAATAGTGCAAGACTTATTTCCGCTATGCAAATCAACGCGAACTCTAAACTTAAAATTTATTTCTTGTAACACATAGTTTGTACTTTTCTTTTATTAATATTGTTATGTTGTTTTAAAATTGTTAAAAAAAAATATAAAAAAAACTTGGAAGGTTTTATAAATCGCATTCGGTGCGTTTTTTATTATCAGTACAATATTCCCCATAGCGTAGTGTCTGGCAAATTTTGTGTCAAAAAAAAGTTATATGCCTAGTGTGCACTGTATGTATATGTTTTAAAAAATTCCCAGAAGTCCAGAAAATGGCCAATTTATTGGAGTACAACTTCTTGGATTCAGTCTACTCAAACAAAAAACAAGTAAGAAAGTCTAGACTGGCTACACGATACCCTATCCATGCGTTTAGGGAATTGGTCTTAGCTCAAACTTACTGGGTATAGAAAATAAGCATAAACAAAATGTGAGTGGAATTTTTATTAATTTTTTTGCCTGTAGATCTGAAAAAGTTCATATAGGATGTTATATTTATATGGGCACTAGTTCGAAAAATATATCGATCATGACCATATATGGTAAAATCACTTATTTTTTGCAAATATAAGAAAAATCTGTGTAACAACTTGGTTTTCGCTAGATTTAAGAAAAGATTGAGAAGCAGCTATGTATGGGGGTTATCACTAAGAATTCTCCTACAGTGTTTATTTTTGCACCACCACACAAACAAACCAAATTTGACCAAGTCCTATATGACAATTAGGTATTATGGCAATTTAAGTATATCTAAGAAGGGTCATTTGTATGGGGGCTAGGTCTGAACATGCTTCGATTTGAACATACCAATTTCAATAGCGTTCATCCTATGGCTGATAAAAGCTTATATACCAAATTTCACCAAAATATGTTCATTAGGGATATAACTTTTTTGCATTATTAGTACCCATAACTACGTTGTAGCCCATTATTTTTTGACCATAAAAATCATATTCCGAGGTCATTTCCGCAAAAAAAAAAAGTTCCCGCTACCAAGCAAATTTCTAAAAGTCCTCAAGAAAAAAAAAATATATTTATTTTTTTTTAATTAATTTTCTTCATTTATTATAAGTACATAAATTAAAGTTGAACAAACATTTATACTTTTACATAACTATTTGTTATATGAAATGAACTTCAAATTTAATGTGCGTGAAGATTTACATAGCGGATAAATATCCTGTACCGTTTTGATAGCTCTTTCAGCACATATGTTGCTTCGTTGCTGCCTCGGTATCGCTGATGGTTCCTGAACCCAATGTCTAAAAAAACATTCACGAGCACTCTTATATGTTAGTAAAAATTTTTTAGAGCCTCAAAATTATTTTCTTTAAAACAATGATCGGAAAACCAAACATCGTACCACGGACCACATACGAACTCACAAATGTTATAAAGGGTCCGCCATCTAACGTTTTTTTTTTTTAACTAGTGCTTATTTCGTGAATGGTAACACTTAGCTCATGTCTGATTTGACAGATAATTAGTTTTATCCTTTCGCTGAACGAATATGGTTGTGTATACGCTTGAACAGCGCTGGGAAATATTGCGACATTACTTTGAAAATCATGGTAATGTTGCAGAATGTGTGCGAAAATTGCGTACGGATTTTGGAAGAAGAGAATCACCGTCAGCTCCGTCTGTTCGTTATCTTGTGAAGAAAGTGAAAGAAACCTGCATCCTCATCGATAAACCAAAGCGTGAAAAGCCAAAAACAGTGCGTACACCCGAAAATATTGCTGCTGCGGCAGAAAGTGTGCGTGAAGCGTTATCAACATCAATTCACCGTCGTTCTCAAGAATTGAACATTTCGGAGGCATCATTGAGACGAATTTTGCATAAAGACCTTGGTATGATGCCATCAGAGGCGGATTTAGGCCTGCTCCTTTCCCAGGCACTCTTTAATATGCCGCCCTTTTTGATAAAATATGAGTGATTATCAAAAAAAAAAAAAAACACAATTTTTTAATAATTAAATTATTGTGTATTAATTTTTATTAATTTAGATACATACATACTATATATACGTTTTTTTTAATTCACATATAATTAATCTTATATTTTGGCCAATTCAAAGCAGTGTCATATAAGTCTTATTTTTTATACATTTGTCCAATTTTCATACATATTTGCTTATATTTTCCGAACAAAAAATTGATAAAATTTTACACATGAGGTGTGTGTTTTTAAAAAAAATTAACTCCAGATTTTATAATTTTCTTTCAAAATTTGAGGTTTAAATAAAATAAATTAAAATAAAATTCATATATTTATATCCAGACAAAAAGAAAAGCAAAAGTTTTTATGAAAAATATAAGTAACTTTTTAATAAGAATACTATTTTTTTAAAAATATATTATTGAGTTTTTTCATTCAGCGCTTATTTTGTTAATTTAGTTTTTCGGGATTTTGATCGGGCAAAAACGTCAACTAATTCTTCAAAGTTTGTTTCTTGCACTAATTGGGTTTCAATAGACAATAATGCAAGGGCATTAAGTCTATCTTGGCCCATACTTGCCCGTAGATAGTTTTTTACTCTTTTAAGGGTGGAAAATGACCTTTCTGCTGAACAGTTTGTAGCAGGGATACTCAAAAAAATTCGTAAAGCTATGTATACATTGGGGTAAACATCTTGAAGATTACGTGAATGTAATATGTCGGATATATTTTTTGCAGAGCGCACATCTTCAGTATTTGCCAATAAATCTTTGAATTGATAATGTAAATGAATGCATTCATTTGCTAATGTCTCTTTTAAATCATCAGGATACTTTTTGACGAGTTTATTTGCGTGACTTTTTAACTCATTTGTATCTATTTTAGACATATTATCAAAAAAGTGGAAGTTTACAAAAAGTTTTTCGTATGCGTTTTTACGTTCGGATAACTGTACACTCAGAGTGTCCAAAATGGGATAGTAAATATTTGTACGAAAATTTTCTTTTCCACAAAATGGTGCCCTTTCATTTACCCGTGATTCATCTGACTGAAGTTTTCTTGTTTTTCTGCGACGAGTGTCATAATGATAATAATCTTGAACTCCAGATAACTTTTTGGCTTTTTCTTCAAATTCAGAAAATTGTTTATTTCTCATATCCTGAAGAAATGATGCTAGGGAACCATAAATTTGGATAACAGATGACAAATCAGCGTGAGATCCCTGAAGTTTCTTACTAGCAGCATTAAAACGATCTAAAATTACATTCCAAACAATGACTAGAATAGCTGTTTCTATATGCTGTAATTTTCTTTGCAATCCAATAGCTTCAGATCGTGTAGTCGGGGTCTCGTCTTTGTTTTCTGCAATAAAGTTTAATGCATCAATTATTGCAGACCACTCTTTTTGTAAAGCATAACATGCATCATGTCGAGCAGACCAGCGAGTTTGAGATAGACTTTTGAGTCTTAAATTTGTCCGCTGCACCAAGATCTCCCAACGATGTGTAGATATTGTAAAAAAATTATAAAGTTCTTGCAAAGTGAAAAAAAATTCTACTGCTTCGGGTACAGATTCAGCTGCACAAGTACCTACTAAATTCAAAGAATGGGCAGCGCAAGGCACGTAATCTGCTAAAGGATTTATTGTTTTAATTCTAGCCTGGAGTCCTGAATATATACCTGACATATTACTTGCATTATCATAAGATTGACCACGGCAGTTCATTAGGTCCAAACCATTTTTTTCTAGAGAGTTTAACACGGCATTTTCAATATCTTTGGCTTTGTGACCAGTATTTGGTAATAATTCTAAAAATCTTTCAACGGTTTCACCATTTTCACGTACATATCTAATAATTATAGCAAGCTGATCGACATGTGCAATGTCAGGCGTAGAATCTACAATGATACCAAAATACTTAGCCATTTGCACTTCAGTAGAAATGTGTTGTAATACTTTATCTCGAATCAAGGTTATAATTTCTTCGTAGATTGTTTTAGATAAGTACGACGTTTTTCCACTCCCAGGGTGCGCACAACATTTTAAATGCTCAGATAAAAATGGATCAAACTCGGCAAGAAGCTCTACTGTTCCTAAGAAATTTCCATTTCGTAGATCTCCAATTTGTTCTGAATGTCCTCGAAATGGCAGTCCTCTCATTGCTAGTGATTTAACAATTGCAATTATTCTGTATAAAATTTTTCTCCAATACGAAATTTCTTCATCTAGCTGTTTAATTAGACTTTGATCAACACGGCCTTGAACTACTGCTCGAGCTTTTATATGATAAACATTAGTTTTATGAAAATCTGAATTTTCGCGAGCTTCAACGCGTGCATTTGAGTTTTTCCAGTCACTAAACCCTTCGCCGGTAAAAGCATTAATTTCACCTCTTCTACCAAATAACAAACAAGGAACACAAAATACAGACCCTTTAGTTTCTGAATAAATCAACCACTCACGGCGTTGAATTTCTCCGTTTTTTAAAGTACGTTGAAATAGGTTTTTGGAACAATACCTAGTTTTATCATTGTAAACGTTTTTGGAATTTTTGAAATTTGTGATGTTATTTGGTGGCGTACCGTTTGTACTTATGTATTCCCGTATTTCTTCATTTAAATTCCACAAAAAGGGATCACTATCAATCTTTATAACATCAGTTCGAATTAAATTGTCGCTTAATAAGGTTGTTGAAGAAGAGTTTGAATGTATTTCTTCGATATCTTGTGCTAAAGTCCGTTCTAAGTCCTGCTAAATAAAATATTACTTTTCAACAACCACAATTTTTTTAGTTATATTAAAACTTTTTATTCAATTGAAAAAAAGCACGATAATTAGTACGAAATACTTACTTTAGATGAACATGATGGTTGTTGTTCATTATCAAAGGATTTTGTCAAACAATTTGTCATAAAAGTAGATATTTTTGGTGTTTTTTTTAGTAAATGATCTACCTTTGTATTTTGTTCAGTCTTTTTTTTACGATATTCAGCACCGCTTAGTTTTTTCCGATAGGCACTCATATTAAAAAAAAAACAATAGATTAGAATTGCAAAAACACAAAAAGATGTTGATACTTGTATAGGTATGTGAACACTATCAATTAGAATGAGCCACACACATTCAAAATAAATAACACCCACATTTTTATTTTTCATAGATAATTATTGAAAAGGGAAATCACCTAATTATTCTTTAAAACCTTCTGAGCAGTGATGGGAATTTAGCTATTTTCCCGTCAAATCTAGCGATTTTAAAATAAAGTTAAGGTACACAGATTTTTTAAGAATATTATTTTATTTTTTTTATTAAATCTGTGGTCAGAATCGATAACCCTCGAATTACTAATAAGAAAGTAAATTCAATAATTGAATTATTTAATATAATTAAATAGAAATTTCGTACTCGTTTAAAGCAAAACTGGGCCAAATCAATTTTCGAATTTAAATAGCCCTTATATTATTTTACCTTTAAATTTTGGCGCCCTTTAAATTATGTCGCCCTAGGCCTGGGCCTCATGGGCCTAGGCGTAAATCCACCACTGGATGCCATACAAAGTCCAATTGGTTCAGGAGTTGAAGCCAACTGACCATCCAATGCATTTTCGCTTCGGTAAGTGGGCCTGCGATCGACTTACAGAAGATGCCGATTTTGCCAAAAAAAAAAAAATCTTTTCAGATGAAGCTCATTTTGATCTTGACGGGTATGTAAACAAGCAAAATTGTCGCATTTGAGGCACAGAAAACCCGCACGCATACATTGAAAAGCCGATACACCCAAAACGAATCACTGTTTGGTGCGGTTTTTGGTCCAGAGGCATAATTGGGCCATTTTTCTTCGAAAATGAGCAAGGAGTGGCCGTTACAGTCAATGGCGATCGTTATCGGGCCATGTTGAACGAATTTTTGTTCACAAAAATTGAAGAGGAGGGTATTGGCAACATTTGATTTCAACAGGACGGCACTACGTGCCACACAGCCGAAGCTACACTCGATGTTTTGCGCCCTGTTTTTGAAGATCGCATTATCAGCCGCAGAGCTGATGTCGTTTGGCCACCTAGGAGCTGCGATTTGACACCGTTGGACTATTATTTGTGGGTTGCCCTCAAAGATAAGTGTTACGCCAACAAGCCAGAGACAATTGACGCTTTAAAGGACAATATTCGTGAGGCCATTGGTGAAATACAGCTGCACACAATCGATAATGTGCTTAATAATTGGAACAATCGTGTAGGCTACTGCATGGCCAGCCGAGGCAGCGATTTGAATGAAATTATTTTCCATTATTAACCGGAAGGATTGTACTTTCAAATAAAAAAAGAAATTTGAGATAATATTCCGTAGTTTTTTTTATAGCATTTTCAAAAAAAAAAAAGTTATTTGGCGGACCCTTTATAATTTTTTGGCGATATTTTGGAATAAGTATAAAGGTCAATATTGCTAAAATGGCTCTCGAGTTCCATCGAGCATTGTGTATTGGTGGTATTGCTTTAAAGTTAATGTATATAAATTTTTTATTTCTCTGATAGTATCTAAAAGCTTTACCAAGTTCATATAAGTACTGCATATCATCACGACAATTTATGTGTTCCACATTGATTCGTTCTTCATTCTGTTTGTAACTTTTCTTAAGATCTTCGTAGTTATTTATCAATTCGTGAACAAAATCATAACAAATATTAGGCGAGGTATACTTTCCTTCCAAGCATTCGTTCATTATATGTCTTAATACAAGATCAAGAATATGATGCTGGCAGCCAATATATTGTGGTGGAACTAAACCCATTGATACAAAATGATTCTGGAAAAGAGTTACGACTCCATTTTTTTCCCCCAGTGTTTACGCTGGTCGTATCGCAGATGATAATTTTTATTGAATTCCATAAATTGAATTTATTCAAAACTTCTTTAATACCATTAAATAAGGTTAAGGCTTTACCATTGTCCAAAACAAGTACGGCTAATTTTATTTCTTTGCATTCATTTTTTAAAACTATCACCTGAATTTCTTTATCATCTATTTTTTTCCCATCAAAGTGAATACACCAAAATTCATTTTGCAAAGTTTCTAAATAAAAAATTTCTTGTCGTTCAGCGGATTTCATCCAGGCTTGGGATGGTGTTGATATATTAACTCCTGATTCTTCTAGATGCTTACAAATTTTGGCACCTTTTTTTGTGCTTACATGTACCTGAGTTACTCGGTTAACAGCTGGATTTATAGAGTTCTTCACATTTTTTTCTCTTCCTGGAGGTGTGTAATTGTCATCAACCAGATTCAAAATTAGAGTCACTACTGCTATTAAGCTCATAATCTATTTCGGTCTGGTTTTTTTCATGTCGGCATTGCTATCACTAAATTCGTGATCGTCTATTTTGGACGTTATAGTAAACATTTTATTAAAATCGCGGCTTTTTGAATGTTTTAAAAATGTTTGATAGTTTTGTATCAATTTTTTTTCTTTTCTTTTTATAGATCTTAGTGGAAATGCTGGCACACGATTCTTGTTACACAAACTAATTAATTCTTTGATACAATATCGTATCTTTTCTTTTTTAAGTAAGGCATTAAATCGACCAATAATTACTTTTTCTTTAGGCATTATTTTTAACTCGGACAAAGATTTGTCAACGCTTTTTATTATCGCAAACTTATTGTTTTTACTTTCAAGTGTTTTTAATGATTTTGTCCACGTTATGACATTTTTTTGAGTACTTAAAAATCTATTTTTATTAGACATTTTATGAAGAGCGAAAAATAACGCAAACGAAATTAAAAACTTTAATTATATGAATTAATAACTATCATTAATTACAGGGCCTCCTTCAATTTGATTTTTATTAAAAAAATAATAATTTAAAATTTTGAAAAAAAATTATTTTTTTTAAATTTATTATGTATGATTTGCAGTCTTTATCTTTAGATCCCTGCATCTTAAAAACTACTTCAATTATCGACTTTACAATGAGCACTAATACTGTTACATTTTTGCGCTCCTGGCGTATAAAAATTAAGTTATTTTGGTCTAAGTTTAATATATAATTCTAAATAATAAAAAAGTATAAACTACAAACTTTATCGCGTTGGTGGCGGGAACTTTTTTAGCGTCAGCGAAAAAGTATGACGCAGTTTATCATATTTTTCCATGGTCTATACAGCTATGATAGGTACCTTTTGAAATTCGCGAAAAATGTAAAAAAGTTATACCCCTAATGTTCATATATGCGATCTAGTTTGATAGCAAGGATAACATAGACACAGACGGACGGACGGAAGAACATCGCTAAATCGACGCAGAAAGTGAATCTGATCGGTATAATAAAGATGGGTATAGGTCAAATATTTTTGATAGTTGAAAACGTCAGCACAAAGTCATTATACCCTGACCACATAGTGGTACAGGTTATAAACGCACTTATCTCTTTGAAAATTTTCAACTTTAAAGTTGCATATTTTAAGCGCCTTCTCGTCAAATGTGATACTGTACAACACTTTGCAAACTTTTATGTTGCACCATTCTGATTATGGTTATTCTCTTACCCATTAATGGTTTATGCCAAAAGGAAGATTTCTTCGTTATAGCACGCATTTTTGTGTTTTTAACAGCAAACGAGATAAACAATATGAATGGCTTCAATTTAAAGCACTTTGAGAACCACTGTTATAAAGAAACAAGTAAGAAAATTATAGTCGGTCTAGACCGACTATATGATACCCTATACCAGCTTTTAGAGACCCTACCTCATAGGTCCAACTAACTGGACATAGAAAATAAGCATAAACCAAATTTGAGTGGGATTTTTATAAATTTTTTTGTCTGCAGATATGAAAAAGTTCATATCGGATGCTGTATCCATATGGGGACTAGGCCCAAAAATGGACCGATCCTGACCATGTTTAGTAAAGTCTCTTGTATTTTGCAAAAATATATGCAAACAAAATTTGAGAAGAATCAGTGCAATATTTTTGTTATACCCTATACCACTATGTGGTTTGGGTATAATGACTTTGTGCTGCTGTTTGTAACAACCAAAAATATTTGACCTAGACCCATCTTTAATTATACCGATCGAATCAGAATCACTTTCTGAGTTGATTTAACAATGTCCGTCCGTCCGTCCGTCCGTCCGTCTGTGTGTCCATGTAAAGCTTGTAATCAAACTGCAGGTCGCAAATATGAATATATTTTGATGAAATTTGGTATATAAGCTTTTATCGGCCATGGGATGAACGCTATTGAAATTGGTGAGAATCGGTCCATGTTCAGACCTAGCCCCCATACAAATTACCCATATGAAATCGACATAAATTGCCATAAGATCCAAATTGTCATATAGATCTTACTCAAATTGGGTTTGTATGCGTTCATTACATCCACTAATGAGTAGTCCAAAAATGATCCCTTTGACCCCATATGGAGCTGCTTCCCGATCTTCACTTAAATCTGTTAAAAAACAAAAATATTGCACTGATTCTTCTCAAATTTTGTTTCTACATATTTTTGCAAAATACAAGAGACTTTACCAAACATGATCAGGATCGGTCCATTTTTGGACCTAGTCCCTTTATAGATATAGCATTCGATATGAACTTTTTCATATCTGCAGCCAAAAAAATTAATAAAAATCCCACTCAAATTTGGTTTTTGCTTATTTTCAATGTCCAGTTAGTTGGGCCTAAGAGATAGGGTTTCTAAACGCATGGTATAGGGTATCGTATAGTCGGTCTAGACCGACTATAATTTTCTTACTTGTTTTTTGATAGATTTAAGTGAAGATCGGGAAGCAGCTCTATATGGGGCCTATGACTAAGAGTTGTCCAATAGGGATCATTTTAGGACTACTGATTAATGGATGTAATATATACATATTAATGGATGTAATATATAAGATTTGTATGATAATTTGGATCTTATGGCAATATATATTGATTTCATAGGGGTCATTTGTATGGGGGCTAGGTCTGAACATGGACCGATTCTCACCGATTTCAATAGCGTTCATCCCACGGCTGATAAAAGATCAAATACCAAATTTCGTCAAAATATATTCATATTTGCGACCTGCAGTTTGATTACAAGCTTTACATGGACACACAGACGGACGGACGGACGGACGGACGGACATCGTTAAATCGAATCAGATAGTGATTCGGATTCGATCGGTATAATTAAAGATGGGTGTAGGACAAATATTTTTGGTTGTTACAAACAGCAGCACAAAGTCATTATACCCAAACCACATAGTGGTATAGGGTATAAAAATAATGATTAAAAATTTAAAAACATGACATTCTTTAAATCTACTTAAAATCTTAACGCATTTGTCTGCTATTAATAATTATTTTTATTTTGGAAACATGATTTGAAAATGACAAATTATATTAAATTGTTTTTAAAACATCATTTTTGGGGGGTTCACTGTTTGGTAACCACATGCTGGTGTTTCAAAAAGGACTTGTCCACTTCTGGTGGTTCATAAAAGTTAATGCCATTACCATGACATTTTGTACCACTTAAAATAGTTTCGTTGCAGCTAACAGAAGGGAATCTGCTGATTGTACTTCAAGTCTACTACATACAGTACAGACACACATACATACCCGTATACAGATTTTGTGCAGTTGTAGTTATTTTTTATGTTCCCCCATTGATGTTTGCTGTATGCTAGATGCACTTCTACTTTTACTTTTCCGCAAGTCGAGTACGCAATAAACAAGTTAATGTCTCGCTCCATTCCTTAAGGGCGAATCATGTGGGTGAATCCAATTGCTTTCCTTAAACACACTTACACACTAATGATCCTGTCTTTATTTTCTTCACTATGTACACATACTTTAAAAGATTAACTATTATCTTTTATGTGGTTTTTTAAGCTAAAAATTGTTTACTATTGAGTACTTCCATCATTTTGGTATCGTTACGTCAATAAACGCATTCCATTACGTAACAAAGTGACCAAGTTGTACGGAATTGACTGGATGAGTTTTAGCTACTGGTATTAGCATATACTGTATTAGTGGGTTATCATTCCGCTTGAAACTTATGGAAATATGAATTTGAGAACCCATAAAAATATGTGTTTCAAGATTAAATGCAATTTGGTCAAATTTAGTCTCTAAATACAAACAAAGGTAAATTTTTTAAACATTCACATAGTTTCTGCTATTTGGTTTTCACCACCTCATTAGCACATTATCTATTATTCTGGGTGGCTATAGATACTCAGAAAGGTTTTTTTGTAGAATAAATTTTAAAATCGGATAATGTATTTGTATATGGTGTCACAGAATTAATGTAAGACTTAAATTAAATCAAAAATACAGTTTCATTGGAGCATAAGGTACACAGGATAGTGTTATGCTTGGAATAACACATCGAGCAAGTGGCCTCCATGGCTTTTTAATTTTATTTAATTTATTATTTATTAATTTCCTGTGCATCAAGAAAAGTCTTATAATTAAAGTACAGGATTTTCATTTTCCCACAAAATAAAAACACAATATAAAATTTGTAACTCATTTAAAATGAAGTAAAATAAATACAAGGAATTATTAAAATGTATGAATTTTTAAAGAAATGAAAATTAAATGTGTTTAAACCATAGCTGCTAAATTTCTATTACGATTAGTAATCAATTACATTACATTAAAAAAGAATTGTAATGATTATATAATCCTCTATTGCGCAACTCTTGATTAATAATTGATCACGATTAGAAATAATCTAAAAAGTAATAAGAATTACTTGAAATTACCAAAAAATAATCAAATAGAATCAAAAGTAATCAAAAAATAATTCGACTACTTTCAAAGATTTCTTTTCATTCTTTTTGACTATTTTTAAAATCTATTATATTTACATTATGTTATTTTGAAAAATTTCCATTTACAACATGAAAAAATTATAATCAATTAAATCAAAATTAGATGTTTTTGTATAAAAAAAATATACAAATAATTATTTTAATAGCAACACAATTTAAGTAATTCATAAGTAATTCATAACAAAACAAGTAAGAAAATTATAGTCGGTCTACACCGACTATAGGATACCCTATACCATGCGTGTACAGACCCTACCCTATAGGTCCAACTAACTGGACATAAAAAATAAGCATAAACCAAATTTGAGTGGGATTTTTATACATTTTTTTGTCTGCAGATATGAAAAAGTTCATATCGGATGCTATATCTATATGGGGACTAGGCCCAAAAATGGACCGATCCTGACCATGTTTGGTAAAGTCTCTTGTATTTTGCAAAAATATATACAAGCAAAATTTGAGAAGAATCAGTGCATTTTTTTTTTTTCGTTTTTTGATAGATTTAAGTGAAGATCGGGAAGCAGCTCTATATGGGGCCTATGACTAAGACTTGTCCCATAGGGATCATTTTTGGACTACTGATTAGTGGATATAATTAATACATACAAACCCAATTTGACTAAGATTCATAGATAATTTGGATCTTATGGCAATTTATGTTGATTTCGTAGGGGTAATTTGTATGGGGGCTAGGTCTTAACATGGACCGATTCTCACCAATTTCAACAGCGTTCATCCTATGGCCGATAAAAGCTTACATACCAAATTTCATCTAAATATATTAATATTTGCGACCTGCAGTTTGATTACAAACTTTACATGGACACACAGACGGACGGACGGACGGACGGACATCGTTAAATCGAATCAGATAGTGATTCTGATTCGATCGGTATAATTAAAGATGGGTCTAGGTCAAATATTTTTGGTAGTTACAAACAGCAGCACAAAGTCATTATACCCAAACCACATAGTGGTATAGGGTATAAAAACGTAAATGAAATATAAGAGAAAAACAAATATATTCAATGTACATAAGTATTCTTATTTACAAATATTTGTAATTGGCTTTCATTAAAACTAATTTTTCCAATGAAAAATCAGACAATGATTACCGCCTTGGACTGTTAATGATCCCGGCAAAAGAAAACAGTCATTCAACTGGAGCTGAAGACGTTAAGGGTTGTTAAAATAAATATATGCTTACTTTACAAATGTCATTTAAATAGCTGAAGAACTGATTTTTTATTGTGGAGAAAGACTTGCTACAATTTCATCATCTGCAAGTTTAAATCTGTAAAGTATAAAAAATTCATATTAATGCACGCATTAGCTCACCGTCATCAAAATCAAACAAATGGAGCATAGTCGATAAACTCGTATGTTTCAATTCAAAATTATATGTATCCAAAACTCTCCTGGTTATATAAAGTTAGTTCCGACATTTCTGGACTTAATCTCTGCAACACCTTGAACTATTTCATTTTGATGCTTATTAGTTAGTAGTTAGTATTGTTGCAGCAGGTGCGATATTTGCCTCAGACTGCAACATGAAATATTGTTGAAACCTTTCTCTTAACTGCTGTTCCACTTTCAACATCACACAGGATATTTGTTGTAGCTCCTGGATTCTGCGTAGTTTATGCAGCCTATTGCTGAGAGTCGGTATTAAGAATCCTGTGTTTAATAAAATATATAAATTTACTAGCTGTTTTTACCCGGTCTTGCCCGGGATGAAAAGGCCTTTGACTTGAAAAATGGTTCACTATGCTCACCAGGCGCTGAGTACTTAGTCTCCAATTAACAAATTCGCCAATAAAATGAACTTTCTCCCCAAAAATTTGTATGGGCAGTAAATTCATTTTTTATTTCAATTAAAAAGTTTTTGGTTTTTAATTTAAAAGTTTTTTATAAGATGCTGCAGCAAAAATGCTTCAAAAATAAGCTGCGAAACCGCTTTTAGTTTTTTTTTTCAGTTTATTTATAAACATCAAATATAACGGAATGGGCCGCAAATTAAAGGAATCAAAACTTTTAAAAATTGAATTAATTCATTCAATAAGTGATCATCATTGAGCAGAGCCGTCAAATTCAAGTTTCAGAAATGAAAGACTAATGCGACGTTTAATATTGTGTCGCAAGGTTTCTTTAAGCAACTGCTTATAGTATATGTGTGGCCTATTTTGATCAACAGGTAATTATTTCACATACGTAGATAAAATTTATCGTACGACATTTCACTAAGCTGTGTTCCGCGAGCGAGTCGCATCTGCTTCCGTCGCGTCCGCGTCCGTGCTGCCGCGCAGTTTTTGTCAACTTATTTTAATCGCCAAAATATGTTTTTCAGATCATTTCGATATTTTTGGTAAGCTGTGTTCCGCGAGCGCGTCGCGTCCGCATCCGTCGCGTCCGCGTCCGCGCGCCGCTTCCTCGCAGCTACTACCTGTGCCTCCGCTTAGTTCTCGTTAACTTATTTTAATTCCTAAAACATATTTTTTAGAGCATTGCGATATTTTAGCTGAGCTGTGTTCCGCGAGCGCGTCGCGTCCGCGCGCCTCGCGCCGTTTCCTCGCAGCTACTACCCGTGCCTCGGTTTAGTTCTCGTTAACTTATTTTAATTCCTAAAACATATTTTTGAGAGCATTGCGACATTTTAGCTGAGCTGTGTTCCGAGAACACGTCGCGTCCGCAACCGTCGCGTCCGAGTCCGCGGTCGCACGCCGCGCGCCGCTTCCGCACGTTTGGCAACCACACCACCGCGCAGCTGTTGGCAAGTTATTTTGAAAAAAATACTCATTTTAAATGCATTTATTGTTGGACACATATTGAGAGCAATATGCAAATGTTTACTAAAATAAATATTTAACAAAATTCATTAAATAAAAATATGTAAAAATTTAAGAATGAATTTGGGGAGTATGTTAATTTTTTATTTCTATTAAAAAAAATGGGGAATTTGTTCATTTCTTTTGGGTACCTTTTTTTGAGTTTGTGGAATTTGTTCACCGTGTAGTTATTTCCGTGTAACCCAAATTTCAGAGAAATCCATTGAAAAGTACAAATTTGTATAGGGAAGAAATATACCATACAACAAAATATTAATTTTATAAGAAAATTGGGCGTAAAAGTAGGCGTAGTCGGTAAAAATCATATAGCGACCTTCCCTGGAATATGTACTAAATTTCGAAGAAAGCCATTGAAAAATAAAAGTTTTTATAGCAATCAAATAAAGAAACAAATAAAAGGAAAAAATAAGTTTTATATACATAGAAGTTGGCGCAAAGTAGGCGTGGCCTGTAAGAAGCATATGGTGACCTTCCCTGTAGTATAGAGATCGTGTGACCAAATTTTAGACATCCCTTGAAAAATAAAAATTTCTATATTGAACAAATATACAAAAAACAGAAAATTAATTTTATATAAAAAGCGGGCGTAGAAGTAGACGCGACCGGTAAGAATCATATGGCGACCTCTCTGGAGTACAGAGATCGTGTGTAGCAAATTTCAGAGAATTCCGTTAAAAAAAATTGTGTAGCGAACAAATGTACCAAAAAACAGAATATGAATTGTATACAAAAAGTGGGCGTAATAGTAGGCGTGACCGGTACGAAGAATTGTCGACTTTCCCTGGAGGAGAGAGATCGTGTATACCAAATTTCAGAGAAATCGGTTGAAAAATAAAAATTTGTATAGCGAACAAATATACCAAAAAGCAGAAAAAAGCAGAAAATGAATTGTATACAAAAAGTGGGCGTTAAAGTAGGCGTGGCCGGTACGAAGCATATGGCGACCTTAGGTGGAGTACAGAGGTCGTGTATACCAAATTTCAGAGAATTCCGTTGAAAAACAAAAATTTGTATAGCAAACAAATATACCAAAAAACAGAAAACGTATTGTATACAAAAAGTGGGCGTAAAAGTAGGTGTGGCCGCAAGAATCACCCGGTGACCTGGCCTGAGGCACAAAGATCGTGTGTACCAAATTTCAGAGAAATGCGTTGAAAAATAAAAATTTGTATACCGAACAAATATACCAAAAAGCAGAAAATGAATTGTATATAAAAAGTGGGCGTAAAAGTAGGCGTGGTCGATAAAAAGTATATGGCGACCTTATCTGGAGTACAGGGATCGTTGTACCGAATTTCAGAGAAATCTGTTAACAAATAAAAATTTGTATAGTGAACAAATATGAATAAAACAGAAAATGAATTTTACATAAAAAGTGGGCGTAAAAGTAGGCGTGGCCGGTAAAAAGTATATGGCGACCTTTCCTGGGATATAGAGATCGTGTGTACAAAATTTCAGGAAAATCCGTTGAAAAATAAAAATTTGTATAGCGGTCAAACAAACAGAAAATGAATTTTATATATATAGATATTTCAACGAAACACAATATATTAATAAAAAATATATTTGTATATGGAGGGCTTATAGAAATTTTGCCGATTCGCTAAAACTTGATTAATGAACAAGTATATTCTTCCAGAGAGCCGTTAATGAATACAAGCCTTCGATATGTAACATACCAGTAGTACCATAATTTATGTTGTTTTCACCTTGAAGAAAGTCTAGCGCCTTAGCAATTGGTTTCATTATCAACTTGTACAGCTCCAGGTACTGTAAGTTAGCTGGAGAAAAATGTGGCAAAATCAGCTTATCGCAGAGATTATTTAACTTTTCTTTGTAACAAAGTAGCTTCTTAACTGCGTCATATAAAGAATTCCAACGGGTAACAACGGGCAAAAGCAGCGACGATCCCAAGTGTGCTTCAATTATTTCCGAAGACTTTGGCCACTTGCAAAAAAATAAACATTACAGACATATCCACAAGTATGTTTCGTTTGAGGAATGGCCGAACAAAATGAACTCTTTCTGTATTTTTAAAAAACAATATTTTTCATTAAATTTGAATTATTTGAGTTTAAAATTGAAACTAAATTTTCTTCAGAAATTGCGGGAGTTAAAAAATACGTCTTGCTCTACAGCTCCCGGATTTACCGAATGTCTAAAAAAATACACATTAAACACTTAATGTTATTACCATCCTATGCTGGATATACAGTGGCTATTAATTTTTTTTAATTTTTTTCGAAATCGGTTGAAGCAAGCTAATTCAGAGTAAGGCTTCAACATCTCTGATGTGTAGGCAACGCCCTTTCATTATCAAAGACTGGGAGATCGTCATTAATATCATCTTCGAAAAAGTTATTTCCAATAACGTAATTTCTGAACGCCTTGACAAAATTTGAACCGTTGTCCGCAACGGTCAAAACTATGTTGGAGCCATTCAAACCAAAGGTAGTGTTGATTTCAGTAATCACCTGCACTATATTTTCTGCGTTGTGTACTCCAAAAATTCTTCTGCATGCCAAAGCTGCCGATTTGCGTTCCAAATTGTCCGTAAGTCAATGACACGTATATCCAAGGAAGCTTCTGTGGTTTCCAGACCAAATATCTGCTGTGGTACAAAAATGCTTGGAAGAAAAGGTGTTTTCTCTTACATTTTTCACCATGATGGTATATTTCACCACCAATTTATTAGCCGCTGTTTGGCTGCTCATCACTTTCATACCTGTATTTTTGAAAAGTTCTATGAAGGATTTCTTTTCCAATTAATATACAATTAATGGATTTATAAATTACTAATCATTAAATAGATAATAAAATCTCCAGTATGTGAACAAAAGTGTTCGCCTCTGCATTTGTTAATGACATTCAAGATATAGTGGTTTCTCGGCATAAATAATTTTATGCAAAATCATTAAAATCTTTATATTACGGAACTTATCGACTCCATAAAGACTTTTTGACAAAGTCGAAACACTATCACGTTTCATCAGTCCATAGACAAATCTTACAATATTGTTGTACAAAATATTACATTTCTTTTTGGTGGCGTAGTCGCAGTTGCCAAAATTTTCACAGCCGTAAAGTAGACCGGGAATTAGGTATGCCTTGCAAGAAATTGTCTCACTTATAACGGCGTAAAATATTGAGTTACCCTAAAGCGATCTTAGATTCACATACGTTTGAACCACAAGTGTATTAACGTGGCTTGACCAAGTCAGGTGTTATTGAAATAAAATAGTTTTTTGACCCAATGATCTGATACCTAATCTTCATGTAAAATTGTCCGCTGAATCCGAATATGAAGTCAGAATGGTCAAGAGTAGAACAGTTTTCGAGATATTCCAAAGTAACCGTTATTTGTGTTTTTTAAAAAGATGATGTCACTTAAATGCAAATATCTTCAAAAATATTCGACGGATTACGTATTTCTTTTTTTATAATGAAAGATAATAAAATTAATAAAATACGCATGGGTTGCTTTTGAAGATTAGTCAAGAAATGACAGTTACAGTAGACAAAAGTTAAAACTTCATGAAAAATTTTATGATTTTTAGCAATTTTGCTCTTTTCAGGTTTTTTGATGTGTAAACATCTATACGCGCAGGGGGGTAAATTTCTATTTCACAATACAATCACAAAAACAGCGTAATATATGAGCTCACATGTTACGCTGTGACCCTAAGACAAATCGGTGTGACTTATGATTGTACTGGTGAAAAAATTATGATATAAAATTATTTCAGCTAATTCAACAACAGTTGTTTGCTATAAGTGATACATAGATGAGTGTGAGCTGAAGCAGATAACGCTGTGTGACTTATGATTGTATTGGTGAAAAAATTATGATATAACATTGTTTTTTTATGCCACTTTTTTAAAAGCGTCATCTATGTATCACTTATATTCGTTTATATTTGGATATTTTTAACGTTTTACAGCAAAGGGTTGTTGAATTAGCTGAAACAGTTTTTGCTATAAGTGATACATAGATGACGCTTTCTGTTTGATTTTGAAACATGACATAAAAAAATCTTTAATTACTAGATGTTTACACATCTTCCCTGTGATCGGACTCACATGATTTTTTTTAATCAAACGATTAAAAATTTTAATGTTTTATTACATGCGGCATTAGTTTATTTCAATACGAACATTTTACGATCAAAAGGGCCCAGATGCGTGCAAAAATGACAAAGCTACGGAATTAACCCACTTTTATCTAATTAAAAACTCAAAGGAAGAAAATACGCAGATTTGAAAAATGAACGCTGTAATTATTAGAAACATTGAATTTTCTAAAACAAATCACTAAAAAAGCTGACCTTAATAAAAATAACGCGGGAGAAAATATTTTTTAGAAATGAAAGTGGTAAAAAGCTCTACTCATTAAAGATTTTTGACAACCCTGCTTTTGTGCTGACAGGTTATTTTTATTGACAGCTCATAATTTCAAATTCTTGGCTAAGCGTTTTGATTCTCTTGAAACGCAGAATTCGTATTAACAAGAACAAAATGCATTGTGCAAAACGCGCATTTATCTGCAAGAACAATTCGAACAAGTTTTGCTATGCTTGTGGAGTTTATAGTTTTGCCGTCAAAGTTTTCAAACCAATTACATTAATGCATTTTGGCTGTATTTTAAAGTCAATCCGGAAAACATTTTGAAATCTTGGACCTCACCGTTATATATATTAAATTTGCCTTATTCAAAAATTTCGTCAAAGCTTTGCTAAAAAGAGGAAACAGTGACGCATCGCATTTGAATACCTTAAAACCATTTTTCCCAACGTATCACATGCCAAAATTAATGAAGAGGTTTTTGTTGGGACCACAAATTACAAAGCTACTGAAAGATTCCAAATTTGATTCGATATTGTCTAAAGATGAATCAAAGGTATGGAAGTCATTTCGTTTGGTTGTATCAAGCTTTCTGGGAAATTTCACGAGCCCAAATTATGAAGAGAAAATTGGTACAGTTTTTAACACGATTTTGTTTATATTTATTTTTTTTATATTAACAATTATTTTTATATCCTACTTAAAAAAGGATTTAATATGTTATATGCACTTAAATTTCTTCACAAATATCGTGAGCATGGTGAGTATTTTTACCAACAAATACAGAAAATGGTACGCCGCTATCAAGGGGCGTATGATGAGGCGATATTGGGCGACTCTTTTTGGTTCCTTGTGCGAGATACAGAAAATAATTACTGTAGGCAAAGCAATTCGACACTTCATTTCATTTCATTTGATAAAAATTCAAAAGAGAGATAATGCAATTAATCTTCTGTAACTTTGTCATTTTTGCACCAATACTATGGGGTACAAACTGCTTGTTTTAGAATAAGCTATTGTCGTAAGTAATTAAACTTGAGAAAAAATTATTGTTTGGTTTTAAAAAAATAAGTTGAAAAGAGCAAACTTCCAAAAAATCATTAAAATTTTTCTGAAATTTGAGCTTTGGTCCACTGTAACTCAGTCATGTCTTGACCAATTTTTACAAACGACCCGTGCTTGTTTTAATAATTTCTTTGTCTTTCAACAAAAATAAAAAATCCGTCGAATATTATGGAAGATACTTTTATTAAAGTGACATCATCTTTTTAAAAAACGCAAATAACGGTAATTCTACATTTGGTCATGACTTTGTTAACGTAGACAGATTGAGTCCGATTTGTGAGGTATGAATGTAAAAGCTGCATAGAAGTGGATGAGAAATTAAAAGTGTTTTAGCTTCATACATAGTGTTTGATGGTTTATTGTATCGAACGCCTCTGAATGGTCGAGAAGTACCAAAAAGTTTATATTACCATAGTCAAGTTCACGTCTTATGTTCTGGGTTACGTTATCGAAGGCTGTAATACAAATGTGGTTAGAAGGAAATCCGGACTGCTTGTCAGACATTAGTTGATTTTGGTTTATATAATTGCTCATTGTAGATGTAGTAGTTTTTCCATTATTTGTGATAGAAAGCTTAATAAATCTAGTGGGCGATACTCCGTTTTCGATTTTGGAATTGATATTATTTTACATATTTCCATTAAGTACGGAAAGACCTTGACGTAATAATGGTGTTAAATAGATGTGTTATTATAAGGCAATATTAATGGCAAAATAATCTTGATTAACTTGGGATGTAAGTTATCGAAAGCCACAGCGTATGATTTTATTAATGAAAAACTGGATAATACATCGAACTGACTAACACAAGAAAACTCGAATGCAGTTTGTTCAAAATGGGAGCAATTATACATAATATTTTTGTACGAATTTGTACTGTTCACTTTGGTCGTCGGATTATAAGTTAAAATACTATTAAGTTCGTTTGCATCAATTGGGCAGCTTTCATTTTTATTATTTTTGTCAATACCAATGTCTCTACTATTAATTTTAGGCACTATTTAATTTTAGCCATTCTTATTTTAGAATTAGCCTCACTTCTAGCAGTGCGAAAGTCGAGTTTCAATTCATTCGTTTTGAAACGTTTCCGCCGGGATTAAGCAAAATCTTTGCGTTGTATTGGCAGCCGGATATCAGTTGAAAACCATTGTTTACTCTTTGCAGTAACTTTTTTCTTTTTTAACATAACTGTATCATCAAATAGGCTTAAGGTATTACGTTCTAAAAACTCTAATTGGTCATCAACAGAAGTCATTAGGTATATTTGGTTCCAATTAAATAAGTTGAAATTTTCATACAACAAACTTTAGTTAAGAGATTTTGTAATCAGGATAGGAAACAAAATTTGATCTTCTTGCTGAAGCTGGAAATCAAAGGCTAGAAAAACCAGATCATGTCTAGAAAAACTGGAAGCTGGGATAAGATCATACAGGAGGGCCTTCGATGGATCAGCGACAAATATCAGATCAAGCAGTGTACTGCAGGACGTTATAAAGTATGTTGGTGTGTTACGGATTTTTTAATGTGCGCATAAATACAACACTAAAATTCGATAATTCGGTGTCCAGCAAAAATTCAACCATTCATTTACACCGTACAACCATGATTTTGGGGCTCAATTCTAACAATTACAGCTGGAAGTAGACCCAAAAATAAGAACTTCTGCATCATTAGTTTTGTCAAGTTGGCTGCCATTTTAATTTAATCGCCATACGAATTTTTTTGCTCAAGGTGGATTTTTATCACTTTTTTTATATTTTAACACGATTATAATTCTGTAACCGTACGGAATATCTCTTTTGTGTCTGAAACAAAGCTGTAGATATTGAATAGGAGAAAAAAAAAGCGGAAACAACCTATCCGAAAAAAGTGCACCCAATGCCTTAAACATCGCAAAACGCCCATTTTCCCCCATTTTTCCCCATTGTCATCTTTTTTGCTAAATAACTGGGTTACAAATCCACAAATATGCTGTTTTTTTTTTTCTTTATAAACTTTATTTTGCATGAAAATAAAAATTTCGATTCATATTACAGCTATTCTTACAGAGAAAATATGAGATTTTTATACCCTATACCACTATGTGGTTTGGGTATAATGACTTTGTGCTGCTGTTTGTAACAACCAAAAATATTTGACCTAGAACCATCTTTAATTATACCGATTGAATCAGAATCACTTTTTGAGTTGATTTAACAACGTCCGTCCGTCCGTCTGTGTGTCCATGTAAACCTTGTAATCGAACTGCAGGTCGCAAATATGAATATATTTTGATGAAATTTGGTATATTGAAATTGGTGAGAATCGGTCCATGTTCAGACCTAGCCCCCATACAAATTACCCTTATGAAATCGACATAAATTGCCATAAGATTCAAATTGTCATATAGATCTTACTCAAATTGGGTTTGTATGCGTTCATTACATCCACTAATGAGTAGTCCAAAAATGATCCCTTTGGCCCATATAGACTGCTTTCCGATCTTCACTTAAGTCTATTAAAAACAAAAATATTGCACTGATTCTTCTCAAATTTTGTTTGTATATATTTTTGCAAAATACGAGAGACTACCAAACATGATCAGGATTGGTCAATTTTGGACCTAGTCCCCATATAGATATAGCATCCGATATGAACTCTTTCATATCTGCAGCCAAAAAAAATAATAAATATCCCACTCAAATTTGGTTTTTGCTTATTTTCTATGTCCAGTTAGTTGGGCCTAAGAGATAGGGTTTCTAAACGCATGGTATAGGGTATCGTATAGTCGGTCTAGACCGACTATAATTTTCTTACTTGTTTTTTCTTTATAAACTTTATTTTGCACGAAAATAAAAATTCCGATTCATATTACAGCTATTCTTACAGAGAAAATGTGAGATTTTTATACCCTATACCACTATGTGGTTTGGGTATAATGATTTTGTGCTGCTGTTTGTAACTACCAAAAATATTTGACCTAGACCCATCTTTTATTATACCGATCGACTTAGAATCACTTTCACCGTCCGTCCGTCTGTGTGTCCATGTAAACCTTGTAATCAAACTGCAGGTCTCAAATATGAATATATTTTGATGAAATTTGGTATGTAAGCTTTTATCGGCCATAGGATGAACGCTATTGAAATTGGTGAAATTCGGTCCATGTTCAGACCTAGTCCCCATACAAGTGATTCAAATTATCATATAGATCTCAGTCAAATTGGTTTTTTTGTGTTTATTATATCCATGAATCAGTAGTCCTATAGCACAATTCTTATTCATAGGCTCCATATGGAACTGCTTCCCGATCTTCACTACAATCTATCAAAAAAAAAAAAATATTGCACAGATTTTTTCCAAACTTGGTTTGTATATATTTTTTAAAATATAAGTGACTTTGCCAAATATGTTCAGGGTCGTTCAATTTTTCGACATAGTCCCCATATATATATGACACCCGATATGAACTTTTTCATATCTGCAGCCAAAAAAGTTAATAACAATGCCACTCAAATTTTGTTTATGCTTATTTTCTATATCTAATTAGTTGAACCTAAACGCATGGTATAGGGTATCATATAGTCGATCTTGACCAACTATGATTTTCTTAATTGTTATTTGTTATCTATGCATGGAAGCAAAATTTAGAACAGTTTCAATTATTGTCAATATCCATCCTCGTTGAAGTTGACGCTTATGGTTCTGATGATCTTGTTTGCTTCGTAGGTTATTCATATTCATGGTCTGAGTGTGCATCATCATCCGAGTTAGACATAATATTCAAGGGCATGTTTTCATCAGTGTGTCCACCAATTTCAGTGTCGTCTTCATCTTCGGTGCTTTCATCTTCAAATTGCATAATTTTAGAACTCCACCAACAAACCTCCGCAGGCAATGCATCTGATTTTTTGCCTTTGAATCGCTTTTCCATTGGCATGGTCACCTGGTGGAACCTCTCTCCTTGTTCGTCGATTCCTGAGGTAATTGTGCCAAAAAGTATCAAATGTAATTTTAACGTCATGGATGCATTGATTTTTTCAAAATAATACAGCAGCTTGTCCACTCGTGTCTGTATGCAGTGTTGCCATAATTTCAAATTGAATATATGCTAAATTGCAAAAAAAAAAAAATGCCAAAACGTACTGGAGTCAAAATAAAAGATGCAAAATTTTTTTTTTAATTTCATTACCTTTTGATTGAAAAATTAAGTACTTATTAATTAATTCTGTGGTTTTTAAATGGAAAAATGAATATAAAACATAAGTTTCGATTTATATTTTTAAAATTTTGAATAAAATTATTTTGAGTTTTTTAATTTTAAATTAAATATTTTTAATTTAAGATAAATTTTTTTTTAATTTCAAAAGATACGAGTATATTACAATAATTGGTTTATGGAAACTAATATTTCCGTGATGTCTTCATCTTCAAGTTCTTCTTGGCTCTGATATTTTTCTGACGATTGACTTTCAACGACATCGCTCGATATATTGTAAGTGTAACAGCACCCATTTTTCAATTTAAAACTTTCTTTAATACGTATTACAGAACATAACAATTCGGATTTTATTCTGTTGCAAAGTTTGCTTTTAACTAAAGTCATTAAATTACACGAACGTTCAACTCCGGCTTTTGAGAAAGACAAAACTAATAAAGGCAATACAAATGTGGATAACTCTTTAAATGAACATTCGCCAATAGAATTTTTGTTAACTTCAATCCATAAGGAGGTTGTATTCAGTGCTGTATCCCAATATTGTTCTGTGATATAACTCAATTGGATTTGAGTTTTTTCTGTTTCAGATAATCTAAATTTAAACTCTTCTAATATATTGGTTATCGGTTTTTTATCCGGTTTATTGTGTATTGTATTGAAAATTTTGGCATTTTTTTTAATGCAATTATATTTCTTGGCAATCGACTTTTTAATTCATTAAAAACCGTTGTTGCAGTTTACATTCTTCTATTTCAAAATGTTTTGTTATATTTGTTGAAATAAATGAGCAGAGTGGTAAAAGGAATAGTAGGTACACAAAATTCTCGTATTACACTTTGAGAAATTTAAACATATCAATACCATTAAAATTAAAATTATATATTAAAAATAATGAAAACAAAATCTTTTTTGATGCTAAAAGCAACTTTTTATTAATAAAAGATGCTAAGTTAGCATCTAGCAACTTTTCATAAATTTTGGATGCTAAGCGGAAGAAAAAGTTGCTAAATCTAGCAACTAAAATGCTAAAATGTCAATACTGTCTGTATGCCATCTCGCTGTATAGTGCACACGGTTCTTTCCTAAAACTCCTTCGAAATTAGACGCATTGCACGCCAACTTGACAAAACTAATGATGCAGAAGTTCTTATTTTTCGGGCTACTTTCAGTTGTAATTCTCAGATCAATGAGCTGAAAAATGTTGTACTGCGTTATCCTCCGTCATTTTCGTTCATCGCGTCGTTTTTTTTTTTTTTTTTATTAAATGGCATGATAGTCCCGTTAGGACAAAATCAGCTAATCAGACGGTGACAAGTGGATAATAAGAGAAAGGAAAAAAGAAAGACAGACAATTTGAGAGATATAAAGAAGGTGACGCGCAAAATTAAATTGACAGCTGACATTGGAAGTCAGTTTTGAGTTTGAGGCAGTTGGCGGTAGATAAATAAGCGGTTCGGACATAAGCTGAAAGTTATTTAGAAAAAAAAAAATTTCGGAAAGTTTGTAAGAAAACTTTAAATCTAGAAAACCTAAAAAAACTCTGTAAAGAAAACGTGGAAATAAAGAAATGTGAAAATTTTAAAGAAAACTTGAAAAAAATTTTAAAGTGAAAACCTGCAATGAAATGAGTAAAACCCAAAACCTGAAAGGAAAAATTAAAAACTTCTAAAATTTGAAATTGAAAACCTGTAAAGAAGTGTGGCAAAACTGATCTGAAAAGAATTTGTAAGAAAATAAATGAAAAATTTGATACTAAAAACCTGTAACGAAAATCTGTAATCAAAAATTAGAGCAAAACTGAAAGGAAATGTAGATCATAAATTTTGTAGAAAAAACTGACAAGAAAACTTAAGTTTTTAAAATCTGCAAAGATAGAAAATATAAAATAATAATTTTTGTGGAAAAAGCTGAAACGAAAAGTGAAAACTTAAATTTTGATGTAAAACATAAATTTTGTAGAAGAACTGAAAGAAAATGTAAAACATACATTTTTTTTGGAAAAACTGAAGGAAAATGTAAAACGTAAATTCTGAGAAAAAAGAAAAAACCTGAAAAGAGAAGAAAATCTAGATTGAAACTTTGAAAAAAAAAAGTTGTATAACCTAAAAACTTGCCAACAAAAGTGTAAAGAACTGCAATGAAAAATTGTAAAATTATAAACCCGAAAAGAAAGAAAAAAGCTGAAAAGGAAAACGTGTAAAAAAACTAAAAACTTTGTAAAGCCCTTGGATTAGGACAATGTTAAAACAAAAATTGTAAAATTTTGAAATGAAAACTAGAGAAAATGAGAGAAAAGGTGACGATTTTTAAAACTAAAATTAATTAATAAGCAAACAAGAAACATATAAACTAAACCATAAACAGCCATAAACTACCAAAACTACAAAAAATTAAAATATATGACACAACAGTTGCAGCAAGCCGACATAATCACCACACAATCACAATCTCAGCGCCAGGCGACAATCACAAGCAGCAAGCAGCACCAAGAGGAAAAACCAGCTTGTTAAGTAAAAAATTGTAACGGATTTTTTTTCTTATATACATAAAAAGATTAAAATCATTAGTTGCTTGTACGGGAAATTATATTTAATTTAGATAAGTTAAGATTAAAATTAAGATTAAGATTAAGAAATTCATTTATATTAAACATATAACTAAAATTTTAAGCAATGATGAATATAAAACAAAAACCCCAAAATTTTGATAGAATAATAATTTAGATTTTATTTTAGATTAGAAATGAAACACTAATCGAATATTTAGGGTATTATGGGTCACGGAAGAGCACGAACATAAAGTTTTTTTTTATTATTTTTTTTTTACTAAACCTCGGGCTTCAAAGGCATGGCAGGTTTAATTATATGCTTTCCCATCAAGAAAAAGGGTCATCGGACTTACCACCTTGATAAAGCTAGTCAGGGCAAACTTTGTAAATCTTTTCCATGCCACTTTGATTCTCTATAATTTTCTTACCAAACAGCGCGTAACAGGTGTTGTAATATTCGTTGGTGTAAGTCCTAATGACTCCATACTATCTTTAAACGACGATTATTTTGGTAGTTTCGAATTGAAATCTCCTAAAATTGCTATATCATTGTAAGGCATGGTTAAGATTTCCATTTTGTTCATAAAATAAGCAAAAGATACATCACGTTTGGGTCGGTAAGCACAACCAATCAACATTTTTCTTTCAGATGATGAGATTTCAACAAAAATGTACTCAATTCTATCATTTCCTTCTGCCTTGCAACGATAACAACAAGTAATAGTATTTTTAACGTATATTGCCACACCACCTCCTCCTCTTCCGCTACTATTAAACCGAAATACTTTATAATCATCTAAGCAAATGAGAGTATCCGGAATAGATCCATCGAGCCATGTTTCAGAAACACACACCACACAAAATTATGCTACATACTCTATTGTTAGAGTTTTCCATGACCATTTTGACTAAATTTCTTAGATACAGCGTTGAATTTCCTCCTTTATTGCGGTTGTGTGCTTGTTGGTATAGACCTTTGACTTCAAATAACCCCATAAAAAGAAATCTGATGGTGTTAAATTCAGTCGTTACACGGGCTGTATATCATGTGGCACTGTCTTGTTGAAATCGCACGTGTCCACATCGATATCATCCAATTTAGACAAAAAGAAGTTTGTTATCGCGATATGGAGCACTATTCAATTCAATGTTTCACTTTCTTCAAATAAGGAATATTCGGAAAATTTGACCTCTGACTATTATAAAAGTGAAAGAAATCATTAAAAACTCACAAAAGTGTATGCCTTAAGTACGGTTATCTCTAAAAATAATTTACCTACAAATTCGGTTGAGAAGGCATTAGAATCGCGTTTAATATGACAAATGTGAGATTTTTAAATTAAAAAAAATATATTTTTTTTTGATAATTCTGCTAAATTTGATCAGGAGTTATAAATAGATAATTTTAAGTCAAACAAAACAAAAACACTTAAAACAAACAATTAAGTTTAAATATTTGTTTTGGATTATTTATATAATAAATAATAATCATATATAAAAAATATTCAAATTTATTTTTTTTTCTTTATGCTATTGCAAAACGAAATGGTAAACCATATACATACTAATTTAAACCAAAAATTCCATCGAATTGAACTATGTTATTTATAACTCAGGCACCAATAAATAAAAAACCAGAACTTCACTTTTTTTAATTTAGCACAATTGTAGAGAAGACAATCACTGCTAACATAATTATTTTAAACATTATTAAAATATCACTTTTTAAGATAATCATATCATACTGACCTTTAACATCACGCAAATAAAATGTTGGTACATATTATTGTAAAGGATATGTTTTTTATTTGGATCTCGATTAGAATTATAGGTTAACAAGCTTATAAGATAAACGCAATTATTCTATACCACTTCAGTGAATTGTTTTTATGATTTTTGTAGAGCGCCATATATCCGTTAAATACTTCTTTATTGAGTAGGACAATCATATAATATTTTATCACATCGAAGAGGTTATGTGTAAAAAAAAATAGTTTTCTTCGTTGATTTATATCAGAAGAAACCAATTGCTTAATCAAGAAAATAGAATTGATTTTCATTGGAAACATTCAAGTTTTTTACAACATCGGCAGCGAAATTTTACACTGTTTCACTTCTTTGAAAACTCGCAACAAAAAAAAATTAAACAAAATTTTCCTATACAAAATTCCCTCAAATAAAAAAAATGAGAAATGACCCAACTTTTTGGGCTTTTTTATATCTTGTTTGCTAATTTTTCAATTTTAAAAGTGAAAAATTTGAAATGACAAATGGCCCATAATTTTTGGGGCCAACTGCATGAAAATATGGGCAGTGAAAAGAGCTCAATCCTTTCGCCAAACTGGTTGCTTATATTTTCAAAAAATCGCGAAACGTCTTGAGCTCTTTTCACTGTCCATATCGTCATGCTGTTGTACAAGACACTCCTCAATTGATTTTTTTAACTGTATACCAATTATCTATAATATTCTAGGCGATTTCTTGTTACCGATGTTTTGTTATACCGTTATATCCCGATTTTGACCAAACATATATTATTTGAAAGGTATTTTTTTTTAGCTGTTCACCAGACTTACAGATTTTTAATTTTTCCTTTATTTTGAGTAAATGGCATTTAAAGTTGCTACTAACACATACATAAAATTATACATATGCTATGTGTGTGTTTATTAAATTTATTAATGTGTTTGTTAATGGGTTTGTTATCTTCGTTCACAATAATAATAAAACAAAAAAATGTTGGTTTGTGAATTGGCTAAGTTGAGAAATAAAGCCGCCTAAATTTAATTTTGCATAATTTTAATTGACTTTTGAGTCTATATTAATTATTCTATATTGATCAAGTTTTGGTCGCTTTTTATTAAGTTTTTTTTTAGATTTTTAATTTTTTTCGATTCATTTTTAATTGGGCCATTTCTCATTTTTATATCCTATAATGACTTTGTGCTGCTATTTGTAACTATCCAAAATATTTGACCTAGACCCATCTTTTATTATACAGATCGACTCAGAATCATTTTCTGAGTCGATTTAGCGATGTCCGTCCGTCCGTCTGTGTGTCCATGTAAACCTTGTAATCAAACTACAACAAGCTACAAATATGGTTATATTTTGATGAAATTTGGTATATAAGCATCTCTCTGCCATAGGCTGAACGTTATTGAAATTGGTGAAATTCGGTCCATGTTCAGACCTAGTCCCCATACAAATGACCCCAATGAAATCGATTTAAATTGCCACAAGATCCAAATTATCATATATGTAGATCTCGGTCAAATTGGGTTTGGTGTGTTGATTACATCCATTTATCAGTTATTCAAAAATAAACCCCATATGACAATTCTTGTCATAGCCCCCATCTAAAGCTGCTCTACGATTTTGACTTAAATCTATCAAAAAAAACAAAAATATTGCACCGATTTTTCTCAAATTTGGTTTGTATATACTTATATTTTCAAAATATAAGTGACTTTAGTATATGTGGTCATGATCGGTCCATTTTTCGACCTAGTCCCATATGAATATAGCATCCGATATGAACTTTTTCAAAAAATTAATAACAATGCTACTCAAATTTGGTTTAGGTTTATTTTCTATATCAAATTAGTTGGACCGTAGAGATAGGATCTCTAAACAATGGTAGCGAGTATCGTATAGTCGGTCCAGACCGACCATAATTTTCTTATTTGTTTTTTTTTAAGATTTTTTAAACTCTTTCTTTTAACACATACTTTCTGTCTGTCTGTCTGCCATGGGGCAACCCCATTCCACCTCATCCAATCGATCTGAAACTTGGACCATAGTCTTGTTGTGACCAAAGATTAATTATAAAATAGTCACGCAAAGTCACACACAGTCAAGGAGAAATTCAAAACTCATAGCATAAGGAAACAAAGTGTTTTAATAAAAACTTTGCTTTTATGGGTTAGATTATTATTGGGCAATATTTCCTAGAGCCAACGTTGGTAGCATTATTTTATCAGATGAAGGACAAAATTCAATGGCTTATTGTCTAAATATCATAAGCCACATGATTTCAAAAATTTATTGTATGTGCTTTGTATATTGACTATGGCCATACCTACGACCTGTGGGCATAGCTAATATCAATTCGATTCGGTTTCTGAAATGGGCGTAAACTCTTCTTTTACATAACGAACATAAGCCAAAATTTTTTACCCAAAAGCATTAAAAGCCCCACGAATGATGAAGTTAAAAACGTAGGTAACAGTTTTTTGTAAATAGTAATTACAGCGTTATAGACAAAAATATTTGGCCGCTCAATAATGTCATAAATTAATACTTTTTCATTTGAGTGGCTTATGATGTTATTCCGAAGAACGAGAATGAAATTAATTATGGCTTATGTTTATTTTGCTGTAAAGAAAAATGCTTTAGGAGAGCTCGACGATAAATCGTATAAGATTAATCGCGTATATCATGATAGTTATGGACGGAATAAGAGAAAATACTATTGGTAGTGAATATTTAAAAAAGGAAGATATCCAAAAATAATCATTGAATTAATGAATCACAAAAAACCTTAAAATTACTCCTTCTAAAGTCTTCTGAGATCGAAAATGGATCGGAATTATTTTTTTATTTGTTTCTAAATCACTAACTATTTTAAACCACTGAAAAGATTCCAAATATTTTCACTAAATTTCTGACTTAGCCGTAAAAGTCGCTTTTAACAATTTTATTTCATTTAAAAAAATTTATTACATTTATTACAATTTCGATCAAATTTATATATTCCGATTAAGGTAAAAGCGAAAGCTGAAAAGTGAAATTCAAATAAACGCCAATTAAAATACTCTACCTAAAATTCCATATTCCACCAGTTTTTCAGTCTTTCTGCTTTTTTTGTAGTCTTCAAACATTGAAAATAAACCTTCAGAAATTATTGAATAATTATTAAGTACCTTCATTTATATTGTTTCGTTTTTGTTAAAAACAAAAACTACTCTAATATAATTTGTGGAATAATCTCATTACCCATACACTGAAACAGTGTTTTCCACTGTGTATGTGTAATCCTGCATAAACGCTTATTGCAATGTTCTACAGATTGATTTAATGAAAGTGTGCTATTTTTAGGATTTTAGTAAACTTTAAATTCGATTATTATAGTATTTTTAGGTTGTGACTTATGATGTTTTTACAAAAAACACTCAATTTAATTTGGATTAAAATCGTAATAGTGAAAAATACAAAATTAACATTCTACTATGAATTAATTTTATATGTGTTTTTCTTCCATTGAAGCAAAATCTCGTATCAAATTTTGCAACAACGAACACGATATTTTCGTAAAGATATGTTTATGCTAAATTTATGATTTTTTACTTACAAAATATGACATAAGTAGTTTTTTGTGGACATTATTAAATGGTGTCATATATCAAATCGCAGTACAAAATTATCACCACTTAGTTTTTTTTAAGGGAAGAAGACCAATAGTAAAGCATAGAAAACTCACTTAAACCTACTAATCTTCGCTTTTAATGCCTATAAAAAACAAAAATAAGTTGTAACTTATATACGAACAAATCCAAATATCGGTCATGAGATCCAAGAATGGTCGGATATAATTGGCAGACACCATCACACAATTAAGATTATTATCATCATACAGCGTTGATTAGCTTGGCACTCATCCGCCTAAGTTTTAATATCTTGGATGTAGGAACTTTAAAAAGTCATTTTATCAAAAAAAAAAAAATTTCTTAAAAAGTGCCTCCTTAAGGGTGGTAAGGTTTTAAAAGTTCAAAAAAGTCGTATTTTCATAATTCATATGAATAATGTTGGATTATTTATTTCGTATATACGTCATAGCATAAGATTTGAAGAATCTTTGAAAAAATTTTATTAAATAAGTCCATGACAGCGAATCTCCGGAGGCGTTGTTGTTTTGCGGTGATGTAAAATAATAAAGTCGAAATGCGTTTAAAAGGTGACATGTTTCCTGAGATAGTGACGAAGAGTTTTTTACATTTAATTTTTTTTTTCAGTATTTTGAAGGGAAAAACATGATTTTTGCTATAACATTTCGGGAATGTGTTGTTAGAAATTGGAAAACAAAAAAGCTCTTCGTGGTAGACTATGTGTAGACATAGTGTGTAAAATTTCAAAAGAATCGGTCAAGTAGATTTTGAGTTATGATGTTCACGGACTTCGAACATTTGTTTGCGAGAAAATCGATTTAAAATTTTTTAAGAACTAATTTATATACGATATACCGCTGTATCTTCTTTTTTGCTCCGATTTACTTGAAATTTTGACACAACATTCTCAACAAAAAAAAAGTTTTAAAACCTTTCTTTAAAAACTGTCCTTTCTAAAAACTGCCTTTTGTTAAAAAGCTGATTTTATTTTAAAAGTACCTTTTGTTTAAAAAAAATTACTTTTCAAAGTTAAAAAATGCCTCTTGTTAAATATTTACCTTTTTTAAAGTACCATTTGTTAAAAAAGTACGTTTTATTATAAAAGTACCTTTTCTTAAAAATTCACCTTTTTTAAAAAAGCACCTTTTCTTAAAATAGTACCATTTCTTAAAAAAAAGTACCGCTCTCTAAAAAAAAAGTTTTGTTTATTAGTATTTTTTGTCAAAAAGTAAATTTTGTTGAGAAAAAAGTACCTCTAATTTAAAAAGTACCTCCTATTAAAAAAAATTACTGTTTGTTATAATAGTACATTTGCTAAAAAAAGTACCTTTGTTTAAAAAGAGCCTTTTGCTAAAAAAAGTTACTTTTGCTAAAAAGCACATTTTTATTAAAAAAAAACACCTTTTGTTCAAAACGGACCCTTTGCTAAAACAAACGAATTTTCTTAAAAATGTAACTTTTCTTAAAGAGTACCTTTTCTTAAACAAGTATATTTTCTGAAAATACGTACTTTATCTTACAAGTACATTTTCTTGAAAAAGTAACTGTTCCTAAAAAAGAAATTTTCTTAAGGGAGAACATTGTCTTAAAAAAGATTTTTTTTGCGAAAGAAAAGAAACTTTTGTTAAAGTAATTTTAGTTAAAAAAAGCACCTTTTGTTTCTTTGAAAAGTCCCTTTTGGTAAAAAAAGTATCTTTTGTTAAAAAGTAACTTTTCTTTAAAAAGTCCCTTTTTAAAAAAAAAATGGAATTTTTTTTAAATAGTACCTATTGTTCCGAGAGTACGTACCTTTTGTTTAAAAAATGCATTTTGTAAAAAATTAAATTTTTTTTGAAAGTACATTTTCTTTACCTTTCTTGTTTTACAAAAGTAAATTATCGATAAAAGTAAATTTTGCTTAAAAAAAGAAAAATTTTTTTTAAAAAGTATAGTTTCTTAAAAAAAAGTACTTTTTCTTTAAAAGGTAATTTTTCTTACAGTACCATTTCTCAAAAAAGCTCCCCTTTTTAAAATTACCCTTAATTAAAAAATGACTCTGTTTTTAAAAGTCCCTTTTGTTAAAAAAAGTATCTTTTGTTAAAAAGTACCTTTTCTTTAAAAAGTCCCTTTTGCAAAAAAAAAGGAAATTTTTAAATAGTACCTTTTGTTAAGAGAGTAACTTTTGTTTAAAAAATGCATTTTGTAAAAAATTAAATTTTTTTTTAAAGTACCTTTTCTTTACCTTTATTGTTTTTCAAAAGTACATTATCGATAAAAGTAAGTTTTGCTTATAAAAGACAAATTTTTTTTAAAAAGTATAGTTTCTTAAAAAAAGTACTTTTTCTTTAAAAGGTACATTTTCTTACAGTACCATTTCTTAAAAAAGCTCCCTTTTTTAAAATTACCCTTAATTAAAAAATGACGCTGTTTTTAAAAAAATACCTTCCGTTTAAAAAAGATCCTTTTTTAAAATAGTAACTTTTTTAAAATAGTAACATTATTTTAAAAGATTAACTTTTGGTAAAAAAAAAGTATCTTTAATTGAAAAAGTGCCTTGTTAAAAAAATGTACTTGTTTTAAAGAGTACCTATTGTCAGAAGAATACCTTTTATTAAAAAATGTACTTTTTATTATAAAAGTAACTTTTGTTAAAAAAAAACTTTTTTTTTTAAAGTACCCTTTCTTAAAATAGTACATTTTCTTAAAAACAAGTAGCTCTCTCTAAAAAAAATATCTTTTTTCAATAGTATTTTTTGTCAAAAAGTAAATTGTGTTGAGAAAAAAGTACCTCTAATTTAAAAAGAACATTTCATCAACAAAAAATACTGTTTTTTACAAAAGTACCTTTTGTTAGCTTTTATTGTTAACTTTTTATTAAAAAAAACAACCTTTTGGTTAAAAAATTACCTTTTGCTAAAAGGTAAAGAACCTTTAAAAGAACCTTTTGCTAAAAAAAAGGAAATTTTCTTAAAAATTTACCTTTTTTTCAAAAAAGTTTATAGTATATTCTTAAAAAACGTACCTTTTCTTACGAGTTAATTTTCTAAAAAAAACCGTTTCGAAAAATTACATTTTTTTAAAGAAGAACATTGTTAAAAAAGGACCTTTTACGAAAGAAAAGAAACTTCTGTTAGAATAAATTTTTTAGGTAAAAAATTACCCTATTTTAAAAAAAGTTCATTTTATTTCAAATAGTACCTTTTGTTAAAAAAGCACCTTTTTTAAATAACGCCTTTTATTAAAAGAATACCTTTTGTTAAAAAATTAACTTTTGTTAAAAAATTTAGCTTTAACTTTTGTTAAAAAAAAACTTTTTTTTAAATGAGTACCTGTTTTTGTTAAAAATGCATTTTGTTAAAATACTAAACTTTTTAAAAAGAACATTGTCTTAAAAAAGTATATTTTGCTTAAAAAAGAAACAAAATTTTTTTTAAGTATATTTTCTTAAAAAAAAAAAGTTCTTTTTATTTACAAGGCACATTTTCTTATAGTACCTTTTCTTAAAAAAGATCCCCTTTTAAAAATTACCCTGTTTAAAAAAGTAACAATTGTTAAAAAAAAGTACCTTTTTTAAAATAGTAATTTCTTTAAAAGATTGCCCTTTGTTAAAAAAGTACCACATGTTACAAAAGTAAATTTTGTTTAAAAAAAGTGCGTTTTAGTAAAGAAGTACCTTTTTTAAAAAAAAAGTACCATTTCTTTGAAAACTACCCTTTGATAAAAAAATTAATTTGTTTCAAAGAGAGCCTTTTATTTAATTTTGTTAAAGAAGTAATTTTTATTTAAAAATAATCTAACCCTTAAAAACAAAGTTTTTATTAAAACTCTTTCTTTCCTTATGCATATGAGTTTTGAATATATCCTTGACTGTGCGTGACTACCTTAAGTCTATGGACAAAGTTTCAGATCCATCGGATGAGGGGAAATGGGGTTTTAATCTGTCCGTGACTGTGCGTGACTATGTCAAGTCTATCGGCCAAGCTTTAGATCGATCGGATAAGGGAAAATTGGTTTTACATCACTCCGTGACTGTGCGTGACTATGTCGAAGTTGGTCTTTCTTTACAGCAAGTATATCGACCAAGTTTGAGATCGATCGTAACGGGTGATTTTTTAAGAGCTTGATAACTTTTTTTAAAAAAAAAACGCATAAAATTTGCAAAATCTCATCGGTTCTTTATTTGAAACGTTAGATTGGTCCATGACATTTACTTTTTGAAGATAATTTCATTTAAATGTTGACCGCGGCTGCGTCTTAGGTGGTCCATTCGGAAAGTCCAATTTTGGGCAACTTTTTCGAGCATTTCGGCCGGAATAGCCCGAATTTCTTCGGAAATGTTGTCTTCCAAAGCTGGAATAGTTGCTGGCTTATTTCTGTAGACTTTAGACTTGACGTAGCCCCACAAAAAATAGTCTAAAGGCGTCAAATCGCATGATCTTGGTGGCCAACTTACCGGTCCATTTCTTGAGATGAATTGTTCTCCGAAGTTTTCCCTCAAAATGGCCATAGAATCGCGAGCTGTGTGGCATGTAGCGCCATCTTGTTGAAACCACATGTCAACCAAGTTCAGTTCTTCCATTTTTGGCAACAAAAAGTGTGTTAGCATCGAACGATAGCGATCGCCATTCACCGTAACGTTGCGTCCAACAGCATCTTTGAAAAAATACGGTCCAATGATTCCACCAGCGTACAAACCACACCAAACAGTGCATTTTTCGGGATGCATGGGCAGTTCTTGAACGGCTTCTGGTTGCTCTTCACTCCAAATACGGCAATTTTGCTTATTTACGAAGCCATTCAACCAGAAATGAGCCTCATCGCTGAACAAAATTTGTCGATAAAAAAGCGGATTTTCTGCCAACTTTTCTAGGGCCCATTCACTGAAAATTAGATGTTGTGGCAGATCGTTCGGCTTCAGTTCTTGCACGAGCTGTATTTTATACGGTTTTACACCAAGATCTTTGCGTAAAATCTTCCATGTGGTCGAATAACACAAACCCAATTGCTGCGAACGGCGACGAATCGACATTTCACGGTCTTCAGTAACACTCTCAGAAACAGACGCAATATTCTCTTCTGTACGCACTGTACGCATTCGTGTGGTTGGTTTAATGTCCAATAAAGTAAACTGAGTGCGAAACTTGGTCACAATCGCATTAATTGTTTGCTCACTTGGTCGATTATGTAGACCATAAATCGGACGTAAAGCGCGAAACACATTTCGAACCGAACACTGATTTTGGTAATAAAATTCAATGATTTGCAAGCGTTGCTCGTTAGTAAGTCTATTCATGATGAAATGTCAAAGCATACTGAGCATCTTTCTCTTTGACACCATGTCTGAAATCCCACGTGATCTGTCAAATACTAATGCATGAAAATCCTAACCTCAAAAAAATCACCCGTTATAAGGGGAAATGACATTTAGATCACTCCGTGACTGTGCGTGACTACCCTAAAATTAATCTGTAGTCACTACAAAACTATGGGCCAAGTTTCAGATCAATTGGATAAGGGGCAGTGGGGTCCACCCATGGCAGACAGACAGACAGACAGAGAGTATGAGTTAAAACAAAGAGTTTAAAAAGTACCGTTTCCTTTTAAAAAATTATCTTTTCTTAAAAAAAAGTTAAGTTTCTTAAAGAAGTAAGTTTAAATAAAGCTTAATTACTGTAAATTGGCGTACATTCCACATCAGTTGTAGACATATAAAACGACCATTTGTCAAATCTCTTCTAAAGTTGAATTGTAATATCTCTGCGATGTTAAACGCATCATGTCTTTGGCCATTGTTTAAATATGCTAATTTTCTATTAAAATTCCCAGCATTACTGAACTAAAGTAGTATACAAAAAAGGGGTTATTATGGATCTGCCATCACTGTCAGTTGTTCTTTGTCTGGCTTGATGAGATTTGTGAAATGTACAACTTTAACTTCAGTTATTGCTAACGCAACGATGACAACAATGATGAATATTATTTTTTACGGTCGTTTGCTTGAATTACTATTAATTTCTTTAGTATCTCTAACTGCTCCATCATTAAGTGTATATAGAGCTATTGTATAATTATTTAGATTTTAATACAAACCAAACCAAAAAATATAAAAAACCATCTGGAATACAAAAAGATGTTCCATATTCATGGGAATCTAAATGTTTTTCTTTTTTTTTTTTGTTTAAACCATGTTGATAAAAAGAGACAAAAGAGATGACAAAAAATTGCAGCTTTTGACAAATTTATATTTAACTATCCACAATTATTTAATGTATGTAAATATGTGTGTGAGTGTGTCAAGCTGGAAAAGTTTAAATGGTGGCGGCGGCGGAGGCACACAATGACTGTGGAAAAATCTCATGGAAACTGTAATTCGTATGCATTGCTGTACAATCTCAAAAAGAACTGTTAAATTTGTTATTTGTATACATGTTCATTAAAAGTTTTTAATTAAATGTTGTCCATTTTTTTCAGTAATTAATAATAATAATAATTAATATATTTAAAATTGTTCTTTTTATATTTTTTGTTTTTTCAGCAATAAATTGAATGTTGAAACCTAAATGAACGGCTAAGGTCACGTATACGCCTAGATACTGGATGCTAATTAATTTAGTCATTAATTGCTCCCAATGTGAAGAGTATATTAAATATAACTAAAAGATGATCATTCTATTTCTAGAACGTCGAAATATGAATCGGATAGCCCATAAAGTGTATTTCTGTTGGTATCACTATTATCTGAGTGCTAGATTGGCACTTATCTTTTTTAATTTAGCATTTTATTTAAAATATATTTGTAATTATTTATTCATTGTTTGTTAATTTTAGCAACTAAAGAAAGTTTTTTATACAACTTAAAAACACAATTTTATTCTCCAATTTAAATTAAACCGCTACTTAAAAAACTTTTATATAAAAACTCGTTAAAAACACAGCATTAACCTTATCATGTTTAGGCCAATAAAAACTGTTTAGTGAAAATTTAAGCTGTATATTTATCAAATTTAATTTATTATTAACTTAACTAAGTTTTTTGTTCAGTCAATTTTAACTAACTTTAAAAACAATACTCAATTGTTTACTCAATTGTTTCCTTTATAACTTAACATCAATTTGTTTTATCTGTAATTCTTTGTTCAACAAACATAAACTAATAATTCAAAATAAAATATAAACTTTTTAATACTCTTAAAATTGAATTAACAATATACTAAAATTTTATTATTCAAGTAATAATAATGAGCAATAAATTCTGCCATAATTTTATTTTTTTTTTTTTAATTAGCATGTTTTTCAGTATAATATTTAGTTAGCACTTTCCACATTAGCTAAGTATGACTTTAACATATTTTTATTAAAACACCACAATTGCCACTTGCGTTTTAGAATAAGACCACGAAAAGATGACGAAAATTATAAAAATGTATCTCCCATCTACTAAACAGAGAAAATATTTTAAGAAAAACTCATAAGTACATACTTACGTAATTAGTTAGTATTCCTCATTATCGAAAATTAATTAATTAATAATAAATTTGACCTTTAAAAAAAAGATTTGAATAAAAAAAAAATAAATAAATAATATGAAAATTATTTTAATGAAAATTATACCAGGCGCACAGAATAAGGTAAGTATTATGTGAAAAAGTAAGTAAAAACTCACTCTTCTTAACGATCAGAAATAATTAGATAAGCAAGAAAATTAAATAAAGATCTAATATATATAGTTCAGGAAAAATTACATGCGATATGAAAAGAAACTGAAGGCTGAGTACTAAAAAAACATTGTTTTTGGTGAGCCTTAGAAAATACCAGGCGCTTAGAATTTTAAGCAAGTGCCACAGAAATACTTTTTAGAAAATTTAAAGCATTTAAATGTATATTTTAAAATATGAAATTATACCAGGCCAACAGAAAGTAAATCATTAAAACTAGTTCTTTATACTTAACTTACTTACAAAAATGCCTGTCATTGAGAGAAAGAGAAGAAGCGGATATAAAAACCTTTGTCACACCCACAAATCTTCTCTCTTGTCGTATTAACGAAATTATAAAAAATATACCAGGCGAACAGAATAAGTAAATGTGAAAAGTAAGAAAAAAATACTCCTCTCAACGATCAAAAAAAAAAATAAATAACAAGTAAGAAAATTATAGTCGGTCTTGACCGACTATACGATACCCTATACCATGCGTTTAGAGACCCTATATCTCAAGCCCAACTAACTGGATATAAAAAATAAGCATAAACCAAATTTGAGTGGGATTTTTATTAATTTTTTCGGCTGCAGATATGAAAAAGTTCATATCGGATGGTATATCTATATAGGGACTAGGCCCAAAATTGGACCGTTCCTGACCATGTTTGGTAAAGTCTCTTGTATTTTGCAAAAATATATACAGACAAAATTTGAGAAGAATCAGTGCAATATTTTTGTTTTTTGATAGATTTAAGTGAAGAATCGGGAAGCAGCTCTATATGGGGCCTATGACTAAGAGTTGTCCAATAGGGATCATTTTTGGACTACTGATTAATGGATGTAATATATACATACAAACACAATTTGACTAAGATTTGTATGATAATTTGGATCTTATGGCAATATATGTTGATTTCATAAGGACCATTTGTTTGGGGGCTACGTCTGAACATGGACCGATTCTCACCAATTTCAATAGCGTTCGTCCCATGGCCGATAAAAGATTAAATACCAAATGTCATCAAAATATATTCATATTTGCGACCTGCAGTTTGATTACAAGGTTTACATGGACACACAGACGGACGGATGGACATCGTTAAATCGAATCAGTTAGTGATTCTGAGTCGATTGGTATAATTAAAGATGGGTGTAGGTCAAATATTTTTGGTTGTTACAAACAGCAGCACAAAGTCATTATACCCAAACCACATAGTTAGTGTTGGTATAGGGTATAAAAATTAAATTAAAAATCTATTCAGTTTAGAGAAATAATAACAGGCGATAAGAAATTTTAGAAAGTTGATTATATTTACAAGTTTATAAGAAAAATAAAAATCATGAAAAAAAATTTATGTGTGTGTGTGTGTGTGTCAGTCAGTTTATATAGTTTAAATCAGAAATTGCATCAGGCAAACAGAAAGTAAAGCATGTTGGAATATTAAATCTCTTAAACTTACACTCACATCCACACAAACTAAACATATCTGTAATTGAGAGAAAGAGAGAGAGAGAGGTTTTTTGTAATTTAATAACTCCTTGTATTCCCAATAAAGAAAGAGAATACCTAACAAGAAGTAGAATAAAGAAATAACTAAACTAAAGATCAAAAAAATAGCACAAGATACGAATTAAAAATCATTTATTTTAAATTATTATTTATTTAGATATATTTCACATTTTTAGCAAAAATAACGAAAAAAAAACAAGTTTGTTTTATGTAAAATTATTTATCAGGAGGGATATCCCCTGATAATGATCCGAAAATTCGTTCAAAATATTGGGTCAAATAATATATATAAAGAAAAAAATATTAATAAAATTAAAACATTAAAAAACTTTTTTGTTTATTTTATTAAAAATTTTATACCTCAAGCTGAACAAATCAAATTAATTATTAACAACTCAAAGGTCAACTATATATACATACAGAAATTATTTATTTTATATAAAAGTACTATTTATTTATATATATTTAAAGTTCGTACATATGTATACGTATAAGAAAAAGTAATTCCAAATCTCCTTCATTTTGCGTATCCACCCAGTCCTGAAAAGAGTTAAAAATAAAAAAAAAACTATTAATAAAACTTTGAAAAAGAAAATGTGTACATAATTGTAAAATAATAGGCGATCAGAAATTATCGAAGTAAAAATGAAGCAACGAAAAATCAAAAAAAAAGTGACGTCACAAACGATGCAAATATTTATGATATTGTATGCCACACCCTCAAATTTGCTCTCTTATTATTTATTGTCTTCTTATTACAAATACAAAATGTTGGTAATGGTAAATTAACAGTTTATCTGTAGTGTTGTTTTAAGTGATAAAGGTTACATACACTATCCTCTAATTGCCACATATGGATATTTATTTCAACAAAAAATTATTTTTGTTTATTTTATTACCAGGCAAGAAAATGCATACCACAAAAAATACCATTCGTAAAACGAATCGATTTAACTTGGACTAAGATGTCAATAAAACAGAAAGGGCATGCACAATTAAAATGGATGTTTTTAAAATTAACTTTTTTTTCTTTTTTATCATTTATTTCAATGAATATATATATCTGTGGTCACAGGCGACTTAAGAACGATATGAGTTATAACTGTGGTCATAAGCATTAACCGCCTAAGTCGAAAATCATGCATACAGCGTTGTTAGTAGAATATGATAGCATACATAACTCAAATCGTTCTTAAGTTGACTTAGGCGGTTATCGCTTGTGACCACAGGTATATACTATCATATTCTACTAATAACGCTGTATATTTACCATTCATTACCATTTCTCTAGAACTGTTTTTTAAAAAGTTATTAATAAAAACATACTGACCTAAGTCGTAATGAAACTCCATTACATACATTTACATTTTTTCGACTTCGGCGGAATAATAATAATGTTTTTTTAAGATGTGAAATTTATACCAGGCCAACAGAAAATAAAGCATGTTGGTTTTTACACTTAAAATACTTCCAAAAAAAACTGTCACTGTGAAATAAAAATAACTCCTTGCATTTCATTTATGTTACCAGAGGATCAGCAAATAAAGAGAGTAGACAAGATTTAATAAAAATAAGGTAGAAAATCAATTATATTTATGATCAAAAAAATAGCACAAAATACAAACAACTTCATTTTTATATTATAATATTTGTTATTTATACAGATATATTTTTTAGCATTTTAGAATTTCTGAATTTTAATTAAAATACATTCTATAAAAACTATAATAAATACAATTAAGAAAAAATAATTGTTCCAAATTCCATTCATATTAAAAATAAATAGCGCAAAATACAACTTAAATTTATTTTTTTTTTTATAGAATTTCAATATAATTTTTAAATCATAAAAATATGTCGAAGAAATTGTAAAGCATCAGGAGATCAGAAATTTTAGAATGTAGTAGAGTAGAAAAGAAACAAAGACAATTCAAATTTGTGACGTCACTAGCATATGCAAATATTTTTTGGACATTTTACATGTATGTAAGTGTGTACTAAATGCAAAAATAAAACTAGTGGAATTTTTTGTGTACATACATATGTGTATGCCACACGTACAAATTTGCTCTTATTATTCTCGCGATCATAGAATAGTATTTAGTTAAATTTCTTAACACGTTTGTGATATCAGTTAATTAGGATACACAATATGTATGTAAGTCTTTGGAGTACTTAATATATTATTTAATTTTAGTTACTTAATAATAATTCTCCAGTTTGGAGTTGATAACAAAAATGTAACCACATTTTATACCTACTAGTAATACTTATTGATATTATTTAAATAATGTCATTCGTCCCTCTCCTGCAAATTACTACTCCAAATTTTGTGGAGTGTTTAGAAATGTCACCATCGCCGATTATTACACACTTTTTTCTTTGTTGTTTTTTCTCGAATTTTGTAGACAAAAACAGCATATGAGTAATGATAATTAACAGTTACTTATTAAAAATTTTTTAGTGAGAAAGGTTTTGGACACTCTTCTCCAAACGTCACACATGTACGAGTATGTATATTTACAATATATATATGTATATGTATGTATGTATGTATATTGTTACTTCTTTTATAATGTCACTGGTCAACAATTATTTAATTTTTAGTTTGCACAAAAGTTGAGTTTTTTTTGTCGATTACACTGCGGAACAAAAAAAAAAATAAAAAAATCTGCGGCATATATTTTGTTATTCGTTTTTGCAAACTTTTGTATTGGACATATACAGTATGCATTTACTTTTTTTGGATTGACTCTGGTTCTCGCGATAAACCGCTATTTAAAAAATGTGGCTTCACCATATATTTTAGCATAACTCAAGAACGGTTTGTCCGATTTGGTTAAATAAAAAATATGAAAATCCACAGCTAAATTACCTCCTGATAATATCTCATTTTGATAAAAAATTTCTTAATGAAATTTTGTATGGCATTTCCATCAAGAACAAACATTACTGCAGAAATAGTTAATAATATTGAACAAAAGGTATTCTAGAAATTTTTATCAAAATGAGATACCATCACTAAATTGTAAACTAAATCAAAACTTGTTGATCGATTTTAACTAAATATAGCTTGTTTATTTGCAACATATTTATGTTTTTAACCTAAGATTAAAAAAGACGTTTTTGATTTTTTATGAATTTTAAAACAACAAAAATATTTAAATTTTACATCAAAAAAATTATCTATTCGGAAAAACTTTACGAATATTTCCGAAACTATTTCCCTAATTAAAAAATAGTGTGGATATAACTTGGATATAACTTGGAGGTTTTCATATTTTTGATTTAACCAAATCGGACAAACCGTTCTTGAGTTATGCTAAAATATGTGGTGAAGCCTCCTTCATTTTTTAAATAGCGGTTTATCGCGAAAACCAGAGTCAATCCACAAAAAGTGAATTATAGACTTAGGTCTTCATCAGCATATGTAGCAAAATTTACTAAAAATACCTATGCTGCAGAAATAGTGTTGCCCTGTGTTATTAAAGAATTATCTTATGCCCTTTAAAATATATTTCAGTCTTGATTGTAGAAAAATCTCTGCTACTGACCAAAATTTTGGAAACCTTGAAAGGGTGAGAAATTAAACGTAAGAAAATAAGAAATAAAATTATATTATTACATAGCTACATACATGTTTGTATATTTGTTACGTTAATTTAAAAACACAAACTTTTCATGACTGATCGCTTGGTTGATAACGAATTTGTGTGCAACAATTTCCTGACGATGGCGTAATGGTATAAATTGTTTTAAGAATTAAGGTCGTGTTAAAATTGCAAAAATTATTTATTTGAAATTCACTATAAAAATAAGGATTTATCTTGCGTTACAAACTCTTTTTAATAATAATGCAAAGTTAGGCACGTACATATACAAAGTTTAAGTACATACAGGATAAATTGGGCTGATAAAATAAATACGAATTTAAGGAAAAGTTTATGTTTAAAGTTCCATTTCGCTGCATTAATAAATCATAAACGCAGTAAGATGTGAAAAATTAAAGGCAAAAAACATAAAATTTAAATTTGCAGATAATTTAAATGCTTTTTTTCTTTCTGATCGGCATAGAAAACCGTAAAATCCAGATTTCCAGATCGGCAAACCACCAAGCCCGGCCTGTGTAAAAAACTATAATATTGTGTACAACTATCAGGAAAACAGAAGTTTTAGCAGTAGTAAGATTTATTCTAAGTTTGCTTTTAATACTACATTTGCTCTCTTACAATAATGCATAAGTGTTGCCATATATCATGTAATAAATGCCATTTAAGTATTACGTTTTTATTTCAACTTGTATGAATATGATTCTTTTTAAGTTAACACTAGCAAATATTAAGCATGATTTTTGAAAAGGGTCTTGGATTCAACTTTGCTGAGTCAATAACTAGATGTAGAAAAAAGAATAAACTAAATTGTACTGCTTGCTATTGTTATTAATTTGTGGCGTTCAGATATAACAAAGTTCCTATCTGATGTTATTTTTATATGGGGACCAGGACAACAAATGAACCGATCATAATAATATATAGTAAAGTCTCTTACATTTCTCAAACACATACATTAACCAAATTTAAACAAGTAAGAAAATTATAGTCGGTCTAGACCGACTATACGATACCCTATACCATGTGTTTAGAGACCCTATCTCTTAGGCCTAACTAACTGGACATAAAAAATAAGCATACACCAAATTTGAATGGGATTTTTATTAATTTTTTGGCTGCAGATATGAAAAAGTTCATATCGGCCGAAGATGTCGACTTTGCCAAACAAAATCATATTTTCAGATGAAGCTCATTTTGATCTTGGCGGGTTTGTAAACAAGCAAAATTGTCGCATTTGGGGCACAGAAAACCCGCACGAATACATTGAAAAGCCGATACACCCAAAACGAGTCACTGTTTGGTGCGGATTTTGGTCCAGAGGTATAATTGGGCCATTTTTCTTCGAAAATGAGCAAGGAGTGGCCGTTACAGGCAATGGCGATCGTTATCGGGCCATGATGAAAGAATTTTTGTTCACAAAAATTGAAGAGGAGGATATTGGCAACATTTGGTTTCAACAGGACGGCGCTACGTGCCACACAGCCGAAGCTACACTCGATGTTTTTCGCCCTGTTTTTGAAGATCGCATTATCAGCCGCAGAGCTGATGTCGTTTGGCCACCTTGGAGCTGCGATTTGACACCGTTGGACTATTATTTGTGGGGTGCCCTCAAAGATAAGTGTTACGCCAACAAGCCAGAGACAATTGACGCTTTAAAGGACAATATTCGAGAAGCCATTGGTGAAATACAGTTGCACACAATCGATAATTGCTTAAAAATTGGACCGATCGTGTAGGCTACTGCATGGCCAGCCGAGGCAGCCATTTGAATGAAATTATTTTCCATTATTAACCGGAAGGATTGTACTTTCAAATAAAAAAAGAAATTTGAGATAATATTCAGTAGTTTTTTTTTATAGCATTTTCAAAAAAAAAGGTTATTTGGCGGACCCTTTATATCATTTTGAAGCTCACATGAGTGCCTTTTATTTGATATTTTTAATTTTGAAATCCAAAACTTGTCATTATCTCATAAAACGATCTCTGCAATGTTGATATCTACAACAACTGAATAAAAACAAGTAAGAAAATTATAGTCGGTCTAGACCGACTATACGATGCGTTTAGAAACTATCTCTTAGGCCCAACTAACTGGACATAGAAAATAAGCAAAAACCAAATTTGAGTGGGATTTTTATTAATTTTTTTTGGCTGCAGATATGAAAAAGTTCATATCGGATGATATATCTATATGGGGACTAGGTCCAAAAATGGACCGATCCTGATCATGTTTGGTAAAGTCTCTTTTATTTTGCAAAAATATATACAAACAAAATTTGAGAAGAATCAGTGCAATATTTTTGTTTTTAATAGATTTAAGTGAAGATCGGGAAGCAGCTCTATATGGGGTCAAAGGGACCATTTTTGGACTACTCATTAATGGATGTAATAACGCATACAAACCCAATTTGAGTAAGATCTATATGACAATTTGGATCTTATGGAAATTTATGTCGATTTCATATGGGTAATTTGTATGGGGCTAGGTCTGAACATGGACCGATTCTCACCAATTTCAATAGCGTTCATCCCATGGCCAATAAAAGCTTACATACCAAATTTCATCAAAATATATTCATATTTGCGACCTGCAGTTTGATTACAAGATTTACATGGACACACAGACGGACGGACGGACATTGTTAAATCAACTCAGAAAGTGATTCTGATTCGATCGGTATAATTAAAGATGGGTCTAGGTCAAATATTTTTGGTTGTTACAAACAGCAGCACAAAGTCATTATTCCCAAACCACATAGTGGTATAGGGTATAAAAATCTAGATCCACTAGCTTCACTTCGATGTATATTTTGACCTCTTAACCCTTTCCCTTCATAAATTTTAAAACTACACCACCAATAAGCAATGCTCGGTGGAATTCTAGAAAAACTCTGGCAATATTAGCATATATCCTAATTCCAAAATACCGAGCAGAACTATATAAAATATGTCAATTTATATGTGGTGCAGGGTACGGCGTATGGTTTTCAGACCATTGTTTCCGCGAAGACAATTTTGAATTATTAAATTTAAAAAAGGTAATGAGTGTTTTATAAGGCATGGGGTTATGCAGAAGTCGTAAATAATACATCAGCAGCGTAGTAATATTTGCGCAGAACGTGCTATAAAAGTTGTTCAGAACATTTTCCTTTCTACAAAAATAGTCGCACTTTAAATCTTAAATTTATATCATACAATATTCAAATAAATAAATAATCATACCTCGTATCAAAATCTACATTGTTTAAATAATTTTTTACTATGTATATATTAAATTAATAAAAATATAAAAATAAAATTTAAAAAAAAAATTTGTGAGTTTTTTGAAATTGCATTGGTGCTAAAGGTTTTTCCGGCAAAATGACCTGCAAACACGATTTTTATTATTAGTTTAGTATTGCCTCTCACGTGGTGGTAGGTAAAAATTTTTTAAAAAATTAGTCATAACCCTAATGTACATATTATAAATTAAAAACAATTTCAAATGACGTTACAGCTGTTATGTGAATTCGTCGTAATTGTATTTCATTCGACGAATTTACGCAACGAATTGTTGCCGACAAATTCGTCGAGCTGTGCGAAATTCGTCATTCGTCCCAGTTGTGTTTCCACCTTAAACGGTAGAACAAAACATCAGTCACAAGAAATCGCCTAGCCTTTTAATATTATACATATGATAACCTGGATCTTACGACAAGAGTCGTTCTGATGGGGATTGTTTATATGGGACCTAGTTCTAAACCTGCACCGATTTTCAACGATTTCAAATTCGTTCGTCCTATGGCTGATAAAAACGTCAGAGTTATGGAAAGATAAAAAAACTTTCAATCAAAAATAATAAAAACTTTGAATTTATATTCAAACAAGCAGGAAAACTATAGTAGCTCTAGATACGATACCCTATGCAGGCGTTTGGAGAAAGGGTTTTATTGGTAACTAATTGGATCTAGAAACAGTTGTAAACAATGCCTGATACTAGGAAAATTATATTAGATTTAAAAGATAAAATTAAATCCTTCAGTTATGGTTTGGGGCTATATGGCGGCAAAAGGTGTTGGTAATCTTATTCTTATTGACTCCACTATGAACAACATTATTACATTTTACTTAGCCATTTTGAAGGACAATGTTGCCTCTGGAGTCGAGAAATTAGGCTTGGCTGGAAACTGGATCTTCCAACAGGACAACGATTTGAAGCATACGTTTGAAATTTTGAAAGAGTGGTTACTGCAACAGACTCCTAAAACACTTGATCATCTGCCGCAGTTATAGGGCCTCGAGCACCTGTGGGAAAATCTTGACAGAAAAATAAGTCGAAGGCCTATTTCAAGCAAAGCAAACTTAAAGAAGGCTCTAAATGAAGAATGGAGCATAATCTCCCCTGATATAATAAAAAAAAACTTGTTGAGTCGATGCCTAGAAGACCATATGAGATACTTAGGACCAAATGAAAATAAACCAAATATTAAAAAATTTCAAAAGTTTACTTTTTATACCCTATACCACTATGTGGTTTGGGTATAATGACTTTGTTCTGCTGTTTGTAACTACCAAAAATATTTGACCTAGAACCATATTCCGTCTGTGTGTCCATGTAAACCTTGTAATCAAACTACAGGTCGCAAATATGAATATATTTAATAAAATTTTGTATATAAGCTTTTATCGGCCATAGGATGAACGCTAGAGTGGTCCTTAATAAAAAAGTGTTCAAACTCTCAGTCTCATCCCCTAGAAATATGCGAATAGCAAAAAAAAAAAGAAAACTGAGAAATACAAAGTTTTGGGCCAATCAAAAAACATTTAGTCGTGCCTCAACGCGATTGAAAATTTCAAGTGTGTTTATATGGGGAAAATAAGACTTTTCAGATTTCACGAAAATATCGTTCTATAGTTTAATTTTTCCGACAAGTTGTTATATAATTCGGGATCAAAATATTTAGAAAAATATAGATAGTTTTTATACATAAAGTAATTTTATAACAAAATTGGTTAAAAGTTGTTTAAATTATATTCGCGAGCAATAAGCAGATAATTGCAACAAAGATATATCACAATGGACTATTTTGATCCCAGGAGCACTGACGGGTTAAATAAATACAAATTAACCGAATTATTTTTCTTAAATTCTAAATAGTGGTTTCATCGAGTTGAATAGAAAAACTCGTTTTCGGTAATTTTTATTTTAAAATATCTTAAAATCCAAAGCTGGCCTTGGCAAATAATGGGTTAACGTTCTCGGATTTATCCCAAATTTTAGGTACGGAAGTTCCACAGATTTCGTTATTATATTTTAGGCATCGCATCTAAAAATTCAACAGCACTTACAAAATATTTGAATTTTTTGAATAAATTGTCTTTAATTAGCTTGAGGTCATATGTGACCCCAATTCGAAAGGGATTAATGAGGTCATATTATTTTTTTCCGAAACCCTAGGCTATTAAGATAAAATATTACATTTAAAAGTAGAAAAGTGATGAATTTTTGATACAAAGTATTTAGAAAGAGTACATTTACAGAATATTTTACAAAAATCCCATTTTTCTTCCATTTTCTCCTTGTCAAAAAAATTCTGGCAGAGGGATGTACATAAAAATTCACAATGTTAATCTCTGACATTCATTAAACAAAACCTTAAAGTGACAGATACATTTTTTTAAATTTTGTTTAAACAAATTTTTTAAAACTTGAAAAAGGAGTTTTCAAAATTTTATCAAACAAATTTCCCATTTTCGGTCTCAATGCGCAATAGGTTAAATACGTGGTAATAAAACAATACTTCATATCTGAGTTTTTACAAGTATGGAGACCAAAAATATTATAGCTTTAATCAATTTCTCAAAGTTGAAAAAAATGCCATCAAATTTTATGACCTAGATTTTTTTGGCACAAAAGTGGTATGGGGCATTTGCTATTACTTGGCGAGGTTTTTTTCGATTTTGAAAGGATAATTTAATACTGATCCCGAACCATATAACAACTTGTCGGAAAAATTAAACTATAGAACGAAATTTTGGTTAAATCTGAAAAAAGTCTTATTTTCCCCATATAAACACACTTGAAATTTTCAATCGCGTTGAGGCACGACTAAATGTTTTTTGATTGGCCCAAAACTTTGCATTTCTCAGTTTTTTTGCTAGTCGCATATTTCTAGGGGGTGAGATCGAGAGTTTTTTTCTCTCCTTATAATGAAGGGCCACTCCAATGAACGCTATTGAAATTGGTAAAATTCTGTCCATGTTCAGACCTATTCCCCATACAAATTACCCCTATGAAATCGACTTAAATTGCCATAAGATCCAAATTATCATATAGATCTCGGTGTGTTTATTACATTCATTTATCAGTTGTCCAAAAATAAGCCCCATATGACAGTTCTTTGTCATAGGCTTTATAAAGCTGCTTCCCGATTTTCACTTAAAACCAAAAAAACCAAAATTTTTCTCAAATTTAGTTTGAACATATTTTTTCAAAATATAAGTGACGTTACCATATCTGCAGTTTTCTGGAATAACCGCGTATGTACATTTTTGTCAGTTTTGAGTTAACGATGCCAAATATATTAATTTCTAACGCTCTTTGTATGTGTTAAATTTTTTTCAAAAAAATATTGACCATTTCTGAGTTTTTTCTTTAAATAACGATGTAACTTAAATGTTTATTAATTTAATTTGCAGCACTATCGACGTATCGTATGTAAACCTACGTTTGATCGCTGACAAATTATTTTCTCAGAAAACGACACATAGCGACATACGTTGTTATTAATGAAAAAAATGCAAAATAATTTTGGATTAGTTTTCAGTTTATAACCACTTATAAAAACTTGTGTGTTTATTTCTGTTATTTTTTTGTGACTATTATTCCTGATACGTTGTTCTATTCTCATCCTAAGTCCAGTTAACTTTTTGTTGACAAACAAAAAAATGCATTTTTCAAGTAACAACAACTTATGTCTACATGGGTGGTTGCATTGGTAGTTTTCTTTTTCAAAGAAAACGACGTTTGTCGACATAAGTTGTTTTATCTGCACACACTTTAAGTGTAATTTACATATTGTTTTTTCGTCCTTCTCTAGGATCTATCTATTCCTCTGAAGATTTTTGACTCAAAATTTTATATAAAGTATTTATTGCCCATATCTACAGGACTGTTAAATAAAAAGCTCTAAAAACTTTATATCGAGCCCATAATTTCAAACGTAACATTTTTGGCTCCCCTGAACATTTTGATTTTATGGCATACGCGGTTATTCTAGAAAACCACAGAAATATGGCCAGGATCGGTCCATTTTTCGATTTTTTGAATTTCTATTGCCTTTTCTTTGCTGTTTACTTTTTTTGACGTTCAAAATTTGGTCATTTTTTAAATGAGTATAAGTTTGTAATTATTCATAAAAATATACAAAATTATGCAGACGGACCTGACCAACAATTTTTCCATTTGAAAAAGTGAGAAAGTATGAATGATTGGAGGCAAAAAGCAGTCGTGACAGACATGACTACAAACAGATATCATTTTACAGGATGTTTGTAAAACACAGCAAAGCTCTGATGTTATTTGTAAGATAAATAAGAAACAGTTGTTTATAGTTAATATAAGAGTTAGTTCATTAATAAAGCATATAGAAAATATGAATTTCAAAATAAATTATAGTGAAAAGAAGTATTTTGTAGTATGACAGACATGACATTGCCATTATTTTCAAAATTACTTAAATACACTTTTCCTTTCTTACTGGAAAAATTGGGGCTATAAAAATATATAATATATCAAAAATACATCTAACAAACTTATGTCAAACTTAATATAGGTAACTAAGGAGTTTACCTTCTTTTGACGCTCAGTAGAAGCCAAATTAAAGGTTATATGAGGGCTATGACTACTGATAAATGGGTGTCATAAACATATACAAAACAAATTTGACCGAAATCTTGATGATAATTTAGACCTTATGGCGATTTGAGTCGATAGGGCTAATTTGTATGGAGACTACGTCTAAACATGTCCCGATTTTCCCTAATTTTTTCCATATTTGCGACCCGTAGTTTTATTACAAGGACACACAGACGGACGGACATTGCTGAAACGACTCAGAAAGTAAACAATAATCTAAGTACTTACCCACTTAATAACCCGCTTCTGGAAAATGTTCTGGGATCCGATGGCCCAGATTTGATGAATGCATACAGCAAAAAATTTCCTGTAAAATAAATATGATACATTTGTTATTTTTGTTCTTTGAACTGAATATAAAATATATTAATGATGAATATTACTCTACTTAATTATAAATAAAACAATTTAAACTCTCGTTGTCTGTAACGCAGTGGTTGAAAACGATACTTATTGATAGCGAAAAGACCAATTATTATGGTTTAAATCATAATTAATTTTTTTTTGATTCTGAAAACGCAATGTTAAGTCTTTATTTACGTATTTATTGTACTTTCTGCGTCTTCATGAAATAAACACCAAATGGAATGAGGAAATAAAGGATAAAATGTTTACCACAATTGTTGGCAGACAACAAACATTTCTGTATGTACGTAAAATGGTATTTAAACATCAATTATATTTGGTTTTTTTTTAAAACAAAGATTTTTATTGAACAGAATTTATGGAGATTGAAAATGACAATACCTTTTGAAAGTGTAGTTAAAAATTTAAGATAAATATTTTATATTTAAATGAACTCTGTTTATATATTTGTTTGTTTGTGTTTGAGACGGATTTATATGATTTAATTTTTCACCAACTTCCCGACCACCTAGAGCCCTGACTCTCAACAGTTGCGTAAGCTAAATTGTTGGCCACAAATTATTTAATTATTTTCTTCTAGATCTGCTTTGCTGTTAACTTGAAGAAAGCATTTAATCTTATTTAAAAAAATAAAATTTACTTCAACTTGTTTTTAGTTCTTGTTACTCAGAATGGTTTTCTATTTAAATTTATTTTCCCAACATTTTTTTTTTTTTTTTTGAATTATGAGATTCATCTAACTTAAATTATTTTTTTCATCATTTGCTTTTGCTCAAACTTTAAATACAAAAACCTAATTATCCTCATTTCCTAAATAAATAAAATTCATATTAGACATAACACAAGGCAATGCCAAGTTACTGTCGTTGACACAATTTGTATTAAATGCAATTAGACGATGATTTCTCACTTGCATAATATTCAGTTTGTAAACTTTTCTGCTTCAATAATTGTTGGAAGACGTTTTATGTTCCATTAATTCTCTGGTTTATAGAATACAGTGGTACTCCTAGACTGTAACAGTTTTTTGTTAAACAATATTGCAATATTATTTACTCATCAATCCATATTGTTGTGTATTTCGTGAATTCCATGCGGATTAGGTTCGTCTTTGTTTCAATAGCCTAGCCCTAATACTCCGAGAGGACGTATTAATTACAAACAAATATCTTTCATAAAGTGTTGATAACAATAATTCCCCGATTCAGTTGTCATTCACGTCTTTTAAAAATTGTTTCTTCTTGTTCTACAGTGCAACATTAACTGCAAAAATATAGAATTACAAATTAAGATGTACAATTTCTTGTCGCAAGGATTGTACATCAACTTAACTGTATTGCCGGAAATTAAGACATAGTGAAAAACAATTTAAAATTGTAGAAATTAAATAAAGTTAAAAAAAAAATATGAACATGTTTTTTGACTCTGGCATGATGGAGAAATGTATATTTTTTTGGCCTTTCAATTATTTTTATTATTTAATAAGCTCAGTTTCCAATCTAATTTCTTTAAAATCAAAATATTTATATAAAAGACAACCTTCAGTAGGACGGAGCAAGATATTCAGGCATGTGATGGAAAACGTTATCGACGTTAAAACGATATAAAATCAAAAGAGTTGTTTTTGATTATGTTTTTATCGTTTTTGTACAAAATGTATTACGATTTCATTTCTCATTTTGTTCTAAGAAAATATTTGAAAAAAAGAATGTGATGCAAAACGAAATTTGAACGTTTTTACGTTTTGAAATAGAGTACTCTTTGCCTGACGATATAAAAAGTTTTATTCAGAGTTTTCTATTCTTTGAGTATTAAGTATTTTTTAATTAAAATATAAAACAAAATACTTACACTTATTTATTATCATTTTTAAGGGGTAAACATATCAATGTATAACAAGAGGAGGAAATGGTCAATTTCATGGAAAATCACCCACAAATAGCCAAAGGATTTGCCAAAGGTGATAGGGTTGAAATTAAAAAATTGTGGCAGGATTTTGCAGATACCCTAAAGAGTGTTGGTGGTCATCAAAGAATTCAAATGGATAGAAAAATATACATCCCTATTTTAAGTTTTTCAAAAAAGTTATCAATAAAAAACAATATTCCTTTAATAAACGAGAGGCCCTTGCTATTGGAGGTGGAACATACAATCAAATGTATATATCAAGCAGAGAGGAACCTATTGCAAAATTGTGCGGTCTATAGTATATGATACTGTGGATGGCATCGAAGGTTTCCCAATTTGTAACCTAGATAAAACAAAAATCATAGAAAAGAACAACTTGATATGAACAAATTTTAAAATTTGGTTATATTTTTTTTATTATATACTAGCAGTAACCCGATGCGCTTCGCATTGGAGGATCCACGCCCATTAGTCTGACTCCGCCCATTTTTTGGGCAACTACTCACATTAATAACTTATGAACTCAAACAAAGTCGCTACACTTTCCTTCTTACAGTACTCCAGTTATGTTATATTAATTATTTACTTTGTATGGGGGGTGCCACGCCCTCTGCTCCAATCCCGCCCATTTTTTATGGGACTACTCACATTAAAAATTCATGAAGTCAAACAAAGTTCCAATGCTTTCACTATTACAGTACTTCAGATATATGACATTATATATTTACTTTGTATGGGAGGTGCCACGCCCACTGATCGGATTCCGTCCATTTTTTTCGAGTACTAACGTTGATAACTTATGAACTCACACAAAGTCTCAAGACTTTATCTATTACAGTACTCTAGATATATGGCATTTAATATTTACTTTGTATGTTGGGTATCACGCCCATTGGTCCGATCACGCCCATTTTTTTCCGCAACTCTTCGAATTATTTAAATATGTACATGTACATAGTTTCAGAACTCTTGCTGTCATAGTACTCCAGATATAATATTTAAAAAAATAGATGTTAAAAATTCACTTTGTATGGGAGGTGCCACGCCCACTTGGAAAATCAAAAAAAAAATATAGTCTATTTTTCCTTCCGGATAGGCAGTTACCTACTGTAAAAATTTCAAGACGATCGGTCCAGTGGTGTAGTCTCCCATAAACCACAAACAAACATACAGAACTCCATTTTTATACCCTATACCACTATGTTTGGGTATAATGACTTTGTGCTGCTGTTTGTAACTACCAAAAATATTTTAACTGATCCATCTTTTATTATACCGATCAATTCAGAATTACTTTCTGTCCGTCCGTCCGTCTGTGTGTCCATGTAAACCTTGTAATCAAACTACAGGTCGCAAATATAAATACATATCGATGAAATTTGGTATATAAGGTTTCATCGGCCATAGAATGAACGATATTGAAATTAGTGAGAATCGGTCCAGACCTAGCCGCCATACAAATGACCCCTATGAATCATATAGATCAAATTGGGTTTGTATGCGTTTATTACATCCATTAATGGGTAGTTCAAAAATGATCCCTAGGGGACAACTCTTAGTCATAGGCCCCATTTTGAGCTGCTTCCCGATCTTCACTTAAATCTATCAAAAAACAAAAATATTGCACTGATTCTTCTCAAATTTTGTTTGTATGTATTTTTGCAAAATACAAGAGACTTTACTAAACATAGTCAGGATCGGTCCATTTTTGGGCCTAGTCCCCATATAGATATAGCATCCGATATGAACTTTTTCATGTCTACATCCAAAAAAATTAATAATAAAAATCCCACTCAAATTTGGTTTATGCTTATTATCTATGTCCAGTTAGTTGGGCCTATGAGATAGGATCTCTAAACGCATGGTATAGGGTATCATATAGTCGGTCTAGACCGACTATAATTTTCTTACTTGTTATATATAAGATAAAAAAAATAATTAATTAAAAATATAAAATTAATAAATAAATAAATATAAATCTCAAATCATTTTAAAGGGCTTCAGCAATATTATCTCGGTTTCTGCATGCTTCGTTATTTGGCAAAATATTAAAATCAGCTTCATCCCTATCGGTTTCGTCTGTTGTGGTCCTATTCATTGTTGTTAACCGTTGTTAAATTTTATAAAAGTTTCTTGTGCGTCGGTTTGGAATTCAATCCATTTTTGGCACAAAAATTCTTCCAAGGGGATTAACATTTTAGTAAATGTCTTTGAAAAAGTGGTTCTGTGCATTTCCACAACAGCATCATGAGCCACTGAACGTTCGAAGCTTCCTTCGGCGAAAAATCTAAGGGTTGCTGCAAGTTGAATTGTCAATGAAGTTGACGTGCAGTCAAGACGAGGACCAATTTCATGTAAAATCAAACGAAAAATATCCTTATTAACCCGAAAACTTTCTACAAAATTAAACAAAATAATTAATTGTAGTTATTTCAGAAAAACTGAAGATGTTATTACCTGATTTCTGGCAAATCCAGTGGGTTTGATGAATCCCGTATCTTCCGTCGTTTAATATTTTCAATGTTGTTAGCTTCACTTGCCTCACTCGTTAATATAAAATATGCACTTAAGACGAATGCTATTTTTAATTATTTATTTTAACTAGCAGATTCCAGCCCTCGAAATTCGAGTGCAAATTCTAGGAAATTTTATTTTTTCATTAAATAAAGACCCTAAAGTATGCTAATCAATTATAGCCAATTCACAAATCAACACAAAATAACAAACTCATTTTGATTACAAACACATTAACAAATTTAATAATCACAAATTTAATAAGCAACTTTAAATACAATTTACTCAAAATAAAGGAAAAATTTTAAAATCTGTAAATCTGCGGAACGTCTAAAAACAAGTACGTTTCAGATAATATACGTTTGGTCAAAATCGAGATAAAACGGTAGAACAAAACATCGGTCACCAGAAATCGCCTAGCCTATTAATATTATAGATTATTTATTTTCCTTGTTTATTTTCTTCTTTTAATATTGATTATAATAACACACTTGTTGATTTTACAAGAAACAATCGAAAACAAAAGAAAAATGAAATATGAAATCGTACGATTTCCATCACAACTAAAATCGAACAACAGGTTTTTAGCTTTCGATTTCATTTTAAAACGAAACGATTTTCATCACATGCCTGATTTATTGCTCGAATTACACTTTGGCTCTAAGCGGGATCTATGCAAATAGATATAAAAATATTGCGTGTCACATTACAATCATCGCATCAGAGATCATCTTTAGGGTCCCCGTACCCACTTAACATTTTTAAAAATTATATAATTTAAAAAAATATCAAAATTTAAATTTTTTTCTGTTAGAATATAGCCAACATCATATTGGCGGGCGAATAGGACCGATTTATTTATTAAGAGTGACCCAACAAGAGTGCATGACTGTGAAAGGCATTCGTCATAAAAACCTGATAACGAAGTTCTTGTAGCCGCAACTGCATGATATGGATCTGAACGAAATGTGCGATATCTCCTCAAATTCCCGGTAGTTGAGTAGGTATCGTGCTCGCCTATCATGCGGGGGTCGTGGGTTCGATTCCCACCAGAGGCTTTGGTCTGTCGCTGCAAAAAAAAAAAATTAACTACCGTATATTTTATACCATACATAATCGGAACAATGCAATGAAAACATCATAACTTCTTCAAAAAAACATGCGTTTGATTTTTAAATTAAATCGTGCACTCTTATTGGGCCATCCTTTATAATTTCAAAATTGCAATACACTCAAACCTGTTTCTGTGCGATTTCTCATTTGTGCGATTTGTTTTGAGCGTTTTTTTATGTGGTATATATAATGTGAAAATTTGCATACATCACACAAAAAAAAACGCACAAAAGAAATCGCACATATAAGAAATCGCGCAAAGAGACACCACACCGCACAAAAAAATGCTTCAAAGAAAATTTCAAAATATAAATCTTGTTTACATTAATTAATAAACTAGAGTCCAGTAATTGGAAAGAAAGCAAATAGGAGAGTTAAGTTCTGCTATACCGAATCTTTGATACCCTACACCTGGGTCTCACGTTTACATTAATGCCAGAATTTAATGTACTATTTATAACAAATACTCGTATAAACAAAATATTTGAAAAAGTAAGCAATTTGATAATATTAATACTAAATTATTACAACAAATACACTGAATTTTTAGCATTTTTTTTTAAAGGTGTCTCCATATATTAGGCCATATCTTGGTACAATGATACCTGATTTACATCCCATTTTAAAAACCTTCCTGCGCGAAATATTGGCAAATAATATTATCCTAATTTTACAGAGGTAAATGTTTTATTTTGTGAATGAGCGTATTTTCTGCAGACAGACGGAAGGATATAAGGATAAAAATATACGTACTTTATAGGATCACATATTCATTCCTCGTTCATGCGTTACAAATGGATTGACAAACTGATATACATGCATAGTGGCGCGGATGGTATAAAAATTAAAAAAAACCTTAAAATTTTTTTAGTGTGCATAGGTTTCTTTACTGTACATTTCGTTAAATTTAATACTAATTTTTTATTTCATGAACTACAGGTTGTGCCAAATAAGACCTAACAATATCAACATAAATAGTGTATTGTAGTTGTTGGTGGTGGTCTTCAGGTAGCAGTCCTTCCACAATTTGAATTTTGTACGGGTGCATCGTACGATTCTCCGCATTATTGGTCCGGAAATACCAAATTTGCATTAACGACAACGAGTTGAGACTGATAAATTACTCTGCCGTACTGCTGCCACGTTGTCTTCAGTGCGATTATTTCGATGAGCACCTCTCTCAGGACGGTCGCCCATTCTCAAAATGCCCAAAAAAAATTCCTAAACATGAAGGCTGTGGAAGCTGAACTTGAATTAAACAAGTGAGAAAATTACAGTCGGTCTAGATCGCTTTACGATGCCCTATACAGTGCTTTTCGAGAGAGGGTTTTGGATCGAACCTCGCTGAGGTAATAACTTGATAACGAAAATAGGCATAAACCAAATTTTAGTAATATTGTTATTAATTTTTTGCGTGCAGATATGAAAAAGTATGTATCTGACAATATTTTTATATGGGAACTAGGTTAAAAATGGACCAATATTGACCATATTTGGAAAACCCACTTATATTTTTCAAACACAAATATAAACAAAATTAAAAAAAATCTATGTCATATGGTTCATGTTTGATAGATTTAAATTAAGGTTGGGAATCAGATATATATGGGGACTTTGACTAAAAGTAGTCACGTAGAGTTTGTTATTGAACTACTGATTAGTGGACATAATAGATACATGTGCACAAAATTTTATCGATAGATATATATATGATATTGTGGACCTCACGGCCATTTTAGTCGGTCTGATAGGGGTTGTTTGTATGGAGCAGGGTCTGAGCATGTACACCAATTCAATACACCAATTTCAGTAACAAACACTTAAAATTTTTAAAATATTTTTTTAATTATAGTCTATACCACTATGTGGTCAGGGTATAATGACTTTGTGCTGATGTTTGTAACTACCAAAATATTTGACCTAGCCTCATTTTTTATTATACCGATCGACTCAGAATCACTTTCTGAGTCGATTTCGCGATTTCCGTCCGTCTGTCTGTGTGTCCATGTAAACCTTGTAATCGAACTACAGGTCGCAAATATGAATATGTTTTGATTAAATTTTGTATATAAGATTCTATCGGCCATAGCATGAACCCTATTGAAATTGGTAAAAATCGGTGCATGTTCAGACCTAGTCCCCATACAAATGACGCCTATGAAATCGACTTAAATTTTCACAAGATCCAAATTATCATATAGATCTCGGTCAAATTGGGGTTGTATATGTTTATTACTCCCATTAATCAGTAGTCCGAAAAAAACCCTATAGAACAATTCTTAGTCATAGCCCCCATATGAAGTTAATTCCTGATTTTCACCTAAATCTATCAAAAACCAAAAATATTGCACATATTTTTCTAAAATTTGGTATTTATATATACATATTTATTATAGTAAAAAATAAGTGACCTTAGTAAATATGGTCAGGATCGATCCTTTTTTCGACCTATAGCATCCGATATGAACTTTTTTATGTTCAAAGCAACAAAATTAATAACGACTAGCAAATTCCAGCCCTCGAATTTCGAGTGCAAATTCTAGGAAATTTTATTTTTTCATTAAATAAAGACCCTAAAGGTATGCTAATCAATTATAGCCAATTCGCAAATCAACACTAAAAAAAACAAACTCATTTTTATTACAAACACATTAACAAATTTAATAAACACACACATAGCATTTTGTAATTTTATGTATGTGGTAGTAGCAACTTCAAATGCAATTTACTCAAAATAAAGGAAAAAATTTAAAAATCTGTAAATCTGCAAAACGGCTAAAAAGAAATACCCTTTAAATAATATACGTTTGGTCAAAATCTGGATAAAACGGTAGAACAAAACATCGGTCACAAGAAATCGCCTAGCCTATTAATATTATAGATGTCACTCAAATTTGGTTTATGCTTATTTTCTATATCTAATTAGTTGGACCTAAGAGGTAGGGTATCGTATAGTTTTGAAAAGTTTTTTTGTTCCTATAAAAATATAATTGTTACAAATCAGGGCATAAACGAAGCTCTTAAAATGAGTTACTTGCTTCAATTTTCGCATTGGATAATTTTGGAAAAAATTCGTTTCAACATCTGAAATGATAAACTTTATTTAGTGTTCGTATAAAGCTTCGGATTAGACCTAGTTTTGTGTGTACAGCAGGTAATATTATATCATCAGGTTTAACCAACGTTATATAGTCTGTACTGAATTCACCTAACACAAAATTTAAACGCGTCACCCAAACACACAAAAAAATATTGATGTCATAAATAACCTTGTTTTACTCCAGTTAATAGCGCAACAACTTTAGGATCACAACAGACTTTCCATTTGCGCTGGTTGTAATTTATGGCATTTAAAATTTTTTTTCATGTTTTCGTAGGTCTCCCGCTTTGAGGTGTTGTATGCAATCGGAACTGATTGGTATATATTTCCAATATGTAAAAGTACGACCTTTAGACTTGAGGTCGTTGAGTCAGTAAAAAGTTTCCACTCATCTGGAATATGCGGTTGTCCAATTTCTGTAAACAATGCAACAATATTCTGACAGTAGCAAAGTTGTATTGCAGAATTTTCGTACGTAATTAAATATTCATGAAATGCATTCGTCATACAAGTTTACGACCAGCTGTTTTTTTGAAATCTTCGGATACTAAATTCCATTCTTTTAAACGGGAACATATCAATTCCGCCGTCTTTTTCGAAACGCCAGTGTCTCGTATTAAAATCAGCGTGTGTCAAAAAATGAGGGACTGAAGAGACAAGTTCACTAGCTGAGGGTAAAAATTCCGATGGAGATGGTTCTCTGACCTATTGTACTTCAATTGGAATTTGTGCGTGGAAATTTCTTCGAAAACGCTTGCAATAGAAATTTCTTGCTATATCGGAATTTAACAGTTTTTACGGAACAAAAATAGCAATACCACGATGCATAATATCGAATTTATATATAGTATCAATTACCCTTACCGAGTGACGGTAATAATGATTTATATAGTGCAGTTATAATCATCGAATAATGTGACAATGCATGGAACTATAAAAATTCGATAAATAAGCCCCACTTTATTTATTTAAATCCATATTAAGCCATACAAGCATTTAAATCAAATTGGTGTGTACATGTTTTTCGAACACATCAATGATCTCCCCAAATGTAACCTGGTCTCAGCAGAACTAGTTCCCATATAATAATCACATTCGAGCTCTACTTTAAAATAATTGTCACCCACTTCTATTTAGTTTTTACTTATTCTTTATATCGATTAATGACTTCACCCAGACGGTTGGACCTTTCTTAACTGTTTTTACTTTACTCTTGTAAGATTAATTGTCTATTTACGTAACTTACATAAAGTTTTATTGAAGATTGAAATGAAGCAGCTGCTATTTCTATTTAAAAAGAAAATTTAACTTCACCAAACATCAAAAAATAATTATTATTTGTGCACAATAATTATGGTTTTCTTGTTAATGTTATTGCTCTACTAGAGCGATTTTATTTTTTGACCAAGAAAGTTAAATTTATTGAAGATATGGTGAACAAAATTTATAATGCAAATTATTGAAAAATTTAAATTAAACTACAAAAAGTTTTATAAAATATTACGGATTTAAATATATCAAAAAAAAAAAATTGTCGATCTTTTTACTTTACTTTTTACAAAGGAAATAAAAAAACAAGTAAAAAAATTATAGTCGGTCTAGACCGACATACGATACCCTATACCATGCGTTTAGAAACCCTATCTCTTAGGCCCAACTAACTGGACATAGAAAATAAGCAAAAACCAAATTTGAGTGGGATTTTTATTAATTTTTTTGGCTGCAGATATGAAAAAGTTCATATCGGATTCTATATCTATATGGGTACTAGGTCTAAAAATGGACCGATCCTGATCATGTTTGGTAAAGTCTCTTGTATTTTGCAAAAATATATACAAACAAAATTTTAGAAGAATTAGTGCAATATTTTTGTTTTTTAATAGATTTAAGTGAAGATCGGGAAGCAGGTCTATATGGGGTCAAAGGGATCATTTTTGGACTACTCATTAATGGATGTAATGAACGCATACAAACCCAATTTGAGTAAGATCTATATGACAATTTGGATGTTATGGCAATTTATGTCGATTTCATATGGGTAATTTGTATGGGGGCTAGGTCTGAACATGGACCGATTCTCACCAATTTCAATAGCGTTCATCCCATGGCCGATAAAAGCTTATCTACCAAATTTCATCAAAATACATTCATATTTGCGACCTGCAGTTTGATTACAAGCTTTACATGGACACACAGACGGACGGACGGACGGACATTGTTAAATCAACTCAGAAAGTGATTCTGATTCGATCGGTATAATTAAAGATGGGTCTAGGTCAAATATTTTTGGTTGTTACAAACAGCAGCACAAAGTCATTATACCCAAACCACATAGTGGTATAGGGTTTAAAAAGTGATTTTTTCCAGAGGTTAACATATTGCGGGTATTACAATATCGAAGGTATGAAATTTTAGTTAGGTATGTTACATACCGTCGGAAAACTTATTTGTATAATTTCTCAGTATATGCTTTATTTTTAAGGTTGTAGAAAGACTTACTAATAGGAAAAAATTCAAATTAATGCATATGCTAAACTTTGAAAAACCGTTGTCTTGAGTTACAAAACATTTTTTATAGATATCCCACTTGCTTCCTACTAAGGACCAAAAAGCTTTTAAAGCAAAAAAAAAACTAAGCTTTCTTTTGAGCAAAAAAGGACATTTTTTGTAAAAAAAAAAGTCAACAAAATTTTTGATTTGGCAAAAAAAAAAGTAAAAAAAAAATGTATTTATTTTTAAAAAATTTTTTTTTTAAATTTTTTTCCCGAAAAATGCAAGAAATGGCTATCTAAACTATTTAGGACAAATTTTGCTAAGAACAATAGGTAAAAATTTACATGGATGAGAAAAAACACCTGCTTTGCCCAAATGTCAAATTTTTGACCCCCTCTAACTCAGAGAGTTCTGTACCGATCTTGTTGAAATATTGTGTCTAAACTACTATCCAGTAGGACTAACCTTGGTACAAATTTCATCCCCATCGGAAGACATCGGTTTCAAAAGTTGGGTCACTTGACATGAAACGCCCCATATATTTTTTAAAACCATTTTTAGGAGTACTTCATGGCACTCTTTCAGTTTAAACTTTTCGCTTTCAATTTAAATTTTTGTCTTCTCTTCAATATACACTTGCTAGATAAGGTATCCGTATATTTAAAGGTGAATAATTCAAATATTAATAAAAATTTGCATAAAATATTTTGAGTTTTACTCATTGGAAATTTTACTTGTTTTTCCAACAACTTACGGATATTTTCTACTTTAATTTTTTTGTTTACAACACAAAAAAGGCAGTATGCCAGAAATAGTATTCGTATATTAACATTTATGTCTGTTAAGTCGATTTAATTTTGTAAGAAGACAAACTTATTTACATAAAGTTGATTTGACTTAATTATATCTCTTTTGGAAATTATATTTTGAGTTGAGTCCCAAAATCAAAGAAATCGATGCTGACGAAAGAAAAATTATCCTACATCTTATTTTTTTTTTTACAGATAATTCCATGAACTTTTCTCCACTTTCAATTTAATTTGAAAATATCCAAATTTAATCAAAATTTCTCGATTGTTCGAACAACATTTTGATCGTTTTAATACTTGAATAAACTGTGTTTAAATACGAGTAAGTTGATAAAATTTATAAAAATATAAGAAATACTCCAAAACAAAAATCGAAATAGAGCTGCTGAAAACAAAAACTATTAAACAAAAGAAAAAACTTAAAATTGGTGGCTGTGAAAAATTTTCTTTTGTCGTCTTTTATTTTTATGATTTGTGCACTTTTTAGTGGATGTTAACAACAGCAAGGCGATGGTTAAGTTTTTCTTTGAAATACCATTACATAAAAAGGGCTCCCTGTTGATGAATGACTATGAATGTGATAGTTTTATTGGCATAACATGTTCCTGAGATTATATTCACTCCGATTCTGTTTGTGCACCTTTTTGTTAAGCCAATTTTATGTATCATAGTCAGGGATGATAAATTGTGTGCTTTATTGTGTGTCAAACCTTTTGGTACTTTGTGGCCTTTTAGTATTTAGTCTGATTGGAAGAAAAATTTGTTAAAAATGAAGTATACACACATTTTTTTTAGAAAAATTATTCTAAAAATCTGTAAAGATGACTTTTGAGATTCTAAGGACTTCTTACTAAATATAAACATTTTAAGGCTTTGCATTACAAGACTTAACGTTCTTTTAACGAAAAAGTTTATATAATTAGAAAATAAATATTTATTATTTTTTATTATTTTATTTTATTAAAATTTAACATCTTTGGTTTTTATTTTTTTTTTTTTTAATAATACAAATTAATAATTTTTTCTCAAAAATTTATATATATTTTTTTAGTGAAATAGAACTTTTGTTTTTGGTCGGCATTGGTAGAGTAACTTTTTCAGAAATACTCACTTGTATATAACGCTAACTTTAGCGAGCGTCTGGGACGCAGTGGACCATATTTTGAGAAGGCGGCCAAAAATCATTTTTTTTTTTTGTTACCGATTTTAAAGTTATGTTATTCATTTGAAAGTAAATACTAGTAAACCTCGGGAGCCAAAAAATTGCGACTCTATCTCAACTATATCACAGCGAACAGGGTCTTCGAAAATGGCTTTCTCAACATTTTGCTAAAATTAAAAATTTTTTTATTTTTGAATGACTGTAACTTTTTTGATTTAAAAGATTTTGAATTGAAATAAATTTTGTATAATTTTGCGGCCTCCATGCTATTAACGTTAAAAATATAAAATCACTGAGTCATTCCGAAATTTAAAAAAATTTTTTTTTAAAAAAGGTCCAAATTTTCCGAAAATCTCCTACTTAATAGAGCATAACTCCTGCCAGTCAAAAGAAGTCAGAAAAAATCTAGCACTCTTCTATAGTCCGAACCCTCCCCTATACCTCCTATACCCCATTCTACACCCGCCAGTTTCCGCCCGTGTGCACCAGAACAATTTTTCTGACCCAAGGTTAGATATTTTCTGCAAAATTTATGAATACAAAAGTTGTCCACTATGTCCGTCCGTCCGTCTGAGTGTTATGAATACAAAAGTTGGTCGTACCGGTGCACCGCGGTGTATTTTTTTGCGTGTCGGTAGAGTTGTCAGGAGTTGTTATATACTTATAAAAAAGGGTTGAGATATAATGCGCTTAATTGTTACAGGTACATTTACATAGGTATCTTTCAAAAACATTAATAGTCTGAATTAGAGTTATATAGTTTAAATACCTGACAAAATGGGAAACAATTTAAATAACAGGTAAGTGGTAAAAAAAAAAACTATTGCGACATAGCCCTTTAAGATATGAGCAGGTATGCTTCACCTTTTAAAAGGGGTTAGGGTGTGGGTTTTTTATGCTTCTAAAAGTGGTAATAAGAGATAAAAATTTTTATTTTACATAATTGCAAGAAAGAGTATTTATAATAATGTTTCCACAATTATTATTCATTACAATTTGTGCAATGGCTAAGTACTGTTACAGAGATCTGGCAGATATTTATTTTCGACGAAATGATGTAGACGATGTAATTTTGCATATAATGAGCAACGACTTATTTAAGAATTGTAACCTAGAAGACATTGAAATGCACAAAGGAAAAATTACTAATTTTGCATCGAATTTGAAAAGACGGTACATTGAATGCTCTCATAGCAAGGCAAAGATGTACAAACGTTACCAAGACTGGTTAATAAAGGAACTTATTTTTAAGAGTGCATCTACAACTGCCAACGAAAGTGGAAAGAAGGGTCGAGCAGCAAAACCAATTGACGGATGTAGTGAAAGATCTCGAAGGCGCAAGCTGGAGAATATCAATGAAGAAATTTCTCAAAGAATTATTAAGGATTCATTTTTGCACCAAATTCAACCAACCCAAAATAAAAAAAAAATAAAATTGAAATAATTGAAAAAATAGTAGAAGCGAGCCCAAGGCGCACAAAAAGGATTTTGAAAAGCATTCCCACACCAATTGAAGATAAGAAATTTACGCCGGAAGAAGCGTTTGCCCTATTTTTGGATTTGAAATTGACCAAAAAACAATATAAGGAATTGCGGAAGCGAACCAATGAAAAGAATTGTGGGATTTTTCCAGAGTATCGAGATTTAGTTTCTGCCAGAAAAGAATGCTTACCTTCACAATCTGCTATTAGTGTCACTTGCACATCAGCAGAAATAAAATTGCAAGATCTCCTTGAACATACTGCAGAACGATTGCTAAATACGCTTGATACTGATCATTCAAAAAAAATTGGTAATGGCAGCATTACTTTAATTTCTAATGGGGATGTGATGGATCCTCTGGTCAGAAACAATACAAGCAATTTTATGCCGAAAATTCATCAGATGCTAATTTGTTTATGGCATCTTTCATTCCATTGCGCTTAACAAAAAGGTATATCGTCTTAGAGCCGTCAACTAGTAGAGCAACAGAAATTGATATATGGAAAAATGAAATTCCTTCTTCAACAAAGTATTGCAGACCAATAAAATTTGCATTCAAAAAGGAAACCAAAGATGTCATAACTGAAGAAGTTCAAAAAATAAAAGATCAAATTAAGAAACTTCAACCAGTGATAATTGAATTTGATGACCAAGACATTGAAGTGCATTTTAAAATGTGTCTTACAATGATTGATGGAAAAGTTGCACAAGCTTTAACTGGAACAAAGCCAACGTCAAGCTGCATTATATGCCAAAAGACATCAAGTCAATTAAGCCAACCCCCCACCAGAAGACGATAGTTATAAGGAAGCCTGGGAATTTGGAATGTCCCCTCTTCATGCTAGAATACGTTTCATGGAGCATATTCTTAAATTGGGTTATGATTTGGAATTTGGTCCGTTAGGCGAAACAGTGTGAAAAAACAAAGAAAATGAAGAAAAAAGAAAGCAAAAAAAAAACTCAACAAAAATATCTACAGCTAGGCCTCGTAATCGACCAACCAAAACAAGGCGAAAGAAAATACAAGTGATGGAAATACTGCAAGGAGATTTTTTTCCGATCCGGAAACTGCAGCATCTATCACAGGTGTAGATCATGAATTAATAAGACGATTTAAAATCATATTACAAGTTCTAGCATGCAGCAGAGAGATAAATGCAACATAATTTGGAGAGTACGCCAATAAAACAGCTATACTTTATAATGAAAAATACTCTTGGAGATATATGCCATCCACAGTTCATAAACTTTTGTACCATGGGGAACAAATAATTCAAAACAATATGCTACCAATAGGAGATATATCTGAAGAAGCGCAAGAAAAAAGGAACAAAGACTACAGATTCTTTCGCGAGCACAACACAAGGAAAATGTCCAGATGTTGTACTAATGAAGACCTTATCACTATTTTGTTGTGCACTTCAGATCCATATATGTCCAACATTCGTCAAAAATGGAAAACTACCTCTATTGAATTAGACGAAGAAGCTAAACAACTTCTAGAAGATGAAAATGAAGGCTATTTAGAAGAAATTCTTACTAAAATTGGATGATTTAAAGTACTTTTTCATTACTCTAACAATAAGTTACACTTTTTTTTATATAGTTAAAAAATTTTCTTGATTTAAAAATTTATATATTTTGTAAATTTACAATAAAAATTGTTATATTTCATAAAAATTGATATAGAAATATTTAAAAAGACAATAAAAAAAATTTTAACTAAAGAAAAACATACGAGTTTTTCATTGAAACTTCTCTATCTTGAACCAATATAAGGTAACTTTTACGTTCGCTGCTTAATAAATTATATTTTAACTCGGGATCTTTCAAAAAAAAAAAAAAACAACCTTTGGCCCTTGTGCACATTAGGACTAAAAAGTTTACGGGGGCCAAAGTTTGGCATTTTCTGAAAAAATTAACTTAAAAAATTGTTAAAAAGTATTAGTTGTAAAATTAACTGAAAAAATAAGACATTATATTTAAAAAAAAAGCCTTTTTTTTACCTTTTAACACTTCACTTTTGTACTAAAATTCAACTACATATGAAAATGTCGAGAATTACGTTTTATAGCAAAACTTAAAGGCTAAAGTCTCACCTACCAAACAAAAAAAAAAAACCACATATCAAAATTCCAATCCAATCAAAAGTTATAGATTTTTGACCGCCTTCTCGTCAAATGGTCCACAGTGCGCCGCAATTATCTAACCGCCCAATTTTTTGTTAAAATTTTTGTAACGTCTTCGAAAACATATTTGAAGTCAATACAATTAAAATTATATTTTTCAAATTAAGGTGGGCGTGGCAGTTTTATCAAATTTGAAGTGATTATCATGAAAATTAAATTTTTTTTAAATGAAAGTAAAATTGGATTTTTGTCCACCGAAATTGGCCAAGTATAGCACTGTGTGACGATGTCGCCTTTTGCGTGTTTGTTTTTTGTTTTTGGAAGTATTATATATTAAAAGAATTTATGAATAAACTTTGCATTCAAGATTTTTTTCAATATTTTTCTTCTCTCAAACCTCTATAACTAGAGTTCTAATTAACGTAGGCTGTTGACATAGGTCTAAGAACACTCAGTGGATCAAGCTCCTTCTTTTGAGCTATTAACTGCTTAAATTCGTTGGGTTTGAGGAAAGTTATGCGTGGAGAATCAACTTTACTTTTACTGTACGTTAACATTTCTTGGCATATTTTGGCATTACTGTACGTTAACTTCTCTTGGCAAATTCGTTGGGTTTGAGGAAAGTTATGCGTGGACAATCAACTTTACTTTTACTGTACGTTAACTTATCTTGGCATATTTTGGCATTACTGTACGTTAACTTCTCTTCGCAAATTTTGGTATTATATTATAAAAATTAATATAATATAATATAATGCTGCGGAGCAGCAGGGGTCCTCTAGTGTTTATTAAAAAATAAATATCTTTATATGTTTATAGTTGACTTTCTGTTTGTTGTGTGATTATTTTGTCTGGCTTTAGGTCATGTTTGTATTTAAAAACAAACAAACGCTCACTAAAATTAAATTTTTGATGTTTTTTTTTTAATATTTCTCTTTATTTTTCCAAAGATGATAGCAGACAAAAACAGACGTTTTACAACTCCAGAATCATAATATATAAAATAAAGTATCCCGGAAAATAATCGAAATATCGGAAAGAATAAAGTGAAATTTAAAAAAAAAACACATCAAAAATTTAATTTTGGTGAGTTTTTGTTTGTTTTTAATACACACATGACGTAAAGCCAGACAAAATAATCATTCAATAAATAGATATTTAAGAAATAATGCTTAAAATTTAACTAAAATTAATATCATTTTTTAAAAGAAATTATTTTAGAATACCTGTTTAATTCCAAATCGAATCTTCAAAATTGTCAAAATTACCAGTATTATCAAGAACGATTTAGAAGTATATTAGAATCCAGATCTAGTAGATTTAAATCTTAGTGTTTATTTACCATAAATCAATTTTGTACAGTGTCGCTAAGTGCTGGGTATTTTAGGTGTTTGACTTAAAAGTTTTAAATATTTTTTCTTAAGGAAATATTTGTGACTTTTAAGTATAAATTTAAGATTTGGATAACTGTTTTCTTACAAAGATTTGTTCAAAAATACTTATTATGACGACAGGCCTTGAGTTTGAAAATCTTTACCGATATATAACTTGGGGGGTTTATCTTATTGAAAATAATAGTTTAAAAAAAACCTTACAAACACAATTAGTCGCTAGCTTTAATATGTACCAAAAACGTTTACTTTTGTACCCTCTATATAATCACTATCACCTGCTAGAAAGTGCCATTGTAATTTAGTTTTATTCACATCTTTATACCCTTTTTTTCTACAAAATTATAATAAGAAGGCAACAAGCATGTATGAAGGCATTTAACAAATAGGAATGTTGTGTTTGGCTGTGACGAATTTTATATTCCCTCCTTATAACTACAATAACTATAAACATTGTCGCTTTTTATGTTATTTTTATTTTATTGTATTTTAACAGCTTCGTGACTTTTTGAACTTCCTTCCTCGTTAAATAAAATTTAACACTGCTCCTGTCAACTTCAATCTGTTAGTAGACTATTCTAAAATTTTGAGGAAGCTGAGCCAATCAGTTTGTTTTTTGAGAGCCATTGATAATTTTTGACACAATGGATAAAAGTGAATTTCGAATCTTCAAAAAACATAATTTTTTGCGGCTTAAAAATCATCACGGAAACCAAGGAAAGAATTTATACTATGGGTACTCTAAAGCATCAACTTCAAGAAGTGGTTTATTGAATTCCATTGCCGTTGTAGCAGCACAAGTGAATCGTCGATAAAATCCATGGAATGATACTCGACGATAGGAGAATGAAAGTGCGTAAGGTGGCGGAGGCTGCATACTCTCTACTGAGAAGGTACATCTCATACTTCTTCAACGGAGTGTTGGCGATTTTCAACCGCAATCCGAAAGAGTTTTTGCGTAACCATTTCCAAAACATGGATGCACCATAATACATTAGAGGCCAAAGAACAGTCAAAGCAGCGGACTTCTGCGGGTGAACGTGCAACAAAGAAGATCATGGTGGATCTGTCGGCCAACAAGGTTATGGCGACAGTTTTTTTCGGATACAATCGAAGTCATTCACATCGGTTATCTTGAAAATGATAAAACAATTACCAGTAAATATTGTTTACATCTCTTGGATAAATTCGGCATTTATTTGAAGCAAGTAACAAAATTAATGCCCCATTGCAAAAATCATCACTATTTATAAAAAAATTTTTTTTTCTAAAATTTGAGATTTTTGAAGAGGCTTCTCCATACATCTTGTCGTAACGTCGAATTCGATTTTGTTATGCAATGCACCCAAAAAATTTTAAATTACGCCAGCTTTAAGTTTTACTAATATAATTTTTTGATATAGCCATTAGTTTTGGAATTATTGAGGCACAAGTGGAAAAAAAAAATTTTTTTTTAAATAAATTTTTTAATTTGAATTCAAAAAATTATTAGAAAATAGAAAGCAACAAATACTTAACAGTTTTAGCACTTAATCCTAAAGCTGCATATAATAGAACTAAAATAAATTTTGTTTCATGAAAATCCATAAAAAAAAAATCGTATTTTATTCCCGATAAAGTGAAAGTTTCTAGTTTTGATAATTTTTATCGCAAATTTAGGCACTAGTCTTGTTTAGAGCCGACAACCCGACTTTTTTAAGTTTTTCTTTGTAGGGGTTAGGGGTTTTCGGGGTGATTTAGGAGCAAAAATTTTCCCGAGATATGGACCTCCAAAGTTTGATATTGACTTGTTATAACTTTGTTATTTATTTTCAGATTTCAGGAATGTATATACCATTGGAAAGCCTTTTATTTGATATCTCAAAATTCTACACTTACTTACACTTTTAAGTTTTTTTGAAAAATATGTTCTTATCTCTACTTCGGTTGATTTTTTTTAAATTAACCCATTATTTTGTTGTTTTCAATTTTTGCGCATATAAAAATAAAAATATTGTTTTGATCTTTATCATCTCAATGATTGAGTTCGAAAAATTTCAGGCTCAAGATCAAATGTTTTTACTTTAAATAAAACAAAAAACTTTGGCACATTTGTTTAAAAAAATGAATCTATATCTTGCATGACAGCTGTTTCGGGAGGAGTCACCATCCCTCATCACTAACCAAAAGCAGTAGATAGTTTGTTTGGGAGTTCAGTTTATGCTCTCACTGAGTGCACACTGATCTTGCTAAAACTTTCTTAATAAGTGAAAACAAACCAAAGTGAAACAAACAAGAACAACAAATTAATAATCATCATTTAAAAAGTTTGTCACACAAATAAAATAGCACTCAATCAAAAAAATAAAAATAAATTATAATTTGTTCCGGTCTTTCTCCATCTAAATCCCACCATGGGGGGTCTCCTATTTGATAGGGGCAAAATGGTACTAAACCCGAACTCTACAGATCCGCTTTACCTGATAATGAGCAGAGCAGGGGTACATGCAGATAGTGGATTCACAAATGTATCACCCTTCAACGCTCATTTGATGCAGTTGCAGGAAAAGTCAAACTTTGCAAAAAGTTGAGCTCTGGGCAGTTACTTATACAATGTTTTAATGGAAAACAAGCTAATAAGTTAATAAAAATTATGAGTTTATCAATGGACATATTTGTAAAAGTCGAAGAACACTCATCACTTATTAAATCTAAAGGAATTTTCTACTCCAATGAATTAAAATGCTTGAACGATGCTGAACTTTTAAGTGAAATCCGTGAACAAAATCCAAATGTCATTGAAATAAAAAGATTAAAAAAAAAAATCATGTGAGTCCGATCACAAGGGAGATGTGTAAACATATAATAATTAAAGAAAACATCAACATGATATTTTCCAGTGCATAAAAAATAAGTCGATTATGCTGTTTTCTGAAATTCAATTGATGTTTTCTGAAATGCAATTGATGTTTTTTTTTGATGTTTTTTTCTGAAATACAATTACTGTTTTCAGCAATTCAAATGATGCTTTTTGAAATTCTATTGATGTTTTCTGAAATACAATTAATGTTCTCAGCAATTCAAATAATGCTTTTTGAAATTCAATTGATGTTTTCTGAAATTCTAATTATGTTTTTTGAAATTCAAATGATGTTTTCTGAAAACAATTGATGTTTTCTGAAATACAATTGATGTTTTCTGAAATTCTATGGATGTTTTCTGAAATTCTATTGATGTTTTCTGAAACTCGAATGATGTTTTCTGAAATTATATTGATGTTTTCTGAAATTCTATTTATGTTTTCTGAAATTCAATTGATGTTTTCTGAAATACAATTGATGTTTTCTGAAATACAATTGATGTTTTCTGAAATTCTATTGATGTTTTCTGAAATTCTATTTATATTTTCTGAAATTCAAATAATGTTTTCTGAAATACAATTGATGTTTTCTGAAATACAATTGATGTTTTCTGAAATTCAATTGATGTTTTCTGAAACTCCAATGATGTTTTCTGAAATTATATTGATGTTTTCTGAAACTCTATTTATGTTTTCTGAAATTCAAATGATGTTTTCTGAAACTCGAATGATGTTTTCTGCAATTATATTGATGTTTTCTGAAATTATATTGATGTTTTCTGAAATTCTATTTATGTTTTCTGAAATTCAAATGATGTTTTCTGAAATTATATTGATGGTTTCTGAAATACAATTGATGTTTTCTGAAATTATATTGATGCTTTCTGACATTTTATTTATGTTTTCTGAAATTCAAATGATGTTTTCTGAAATTATATTGATGGTTTCTGAAATACAATTGATGTTTTCTGAAATTCTATTGATGCTTTCTGAAATTCAATTGATATTTTCTGAAACTCGAATGATGTTTTCTGAAATTATATTGATGTTTTCTGAAATTCTATTTATGTTTTCTGAAATTCAAATGATGTTTTCTGAAATTATATTGATGGTTTCTGAAATGCAATTGATGTTTTCTGAAATTATATTGATGTTTTCTGAAATTCTATTTATGTTTTCTGAAATTCAATTGATGTTTTCTGAAACTCGAATGATGTTTTCTAAAATTATATTGATGTTTTCTGAAATTCTATTTATGTTTTCTGAAATTCAAATGATGTTTTCTGAAATTATATTGATGTTTTCTGAAATTCTATTTATGTTTTCTGAAATTCAAATGATGTTTTTTGAAATTATATTGATGGTTTCTGAAATACAATTGATGTTTTCTGAAATTCTATTGATGTTTTCTGAAATTATATTGATGTTTTCTGAAATTCTATTTATGTTTTCTGAAATTCAAATGATGTTTTCTGAAATTCTATTGATGTTTTCTGAAATTCTATTTATGTTTTCTGAAATTCAAATGATGTTTTCTGAAATTAATTGATGGTTTCTGAAATACAAATGATGTTTTCTGAAATTCTATTGATGTTTTCTGAAATTCAATTGGTGTTTTCTGAACCTCGAATGATGTTTTCTGAAATTATATTGATGTTTTCTGAAATTCTATTTATGTTTTCTGAAATTCAAGTGATGTTTTCTGAAATTCTATTGATGTTTTCTGAAATTCAATTGATGTTTTCTTAAACTCGAATGATGTTTTCTGAAATTATATTGATGTTTTCTGAAATTTAAATGATGTTTTCTGAAATTATATTGATGGTTTCTGGAATACAATTGATGTTTTTTGAAAGACAATTGGAAAATGTTTAGAAAAGAACATGTCATAATTTTTTCACCAATACAATCATAAGTCACACAGCGTTATCTGCTTCAGCTCACACCGATATGAGTTACGCTGTTTTTGTGAGTGTATTGTGAAATAGAAATTTACCCCCCCTGCGCGTATAGATGTTTACACATCAAAAGAGACGCAGTAACTAGATTGCTGACGGAAGATGATCTTGGTTTATATATAGTAACGTTTAATATAAGTGATTTAACGGCAAATATTTTATTAGGATATATGATAACTACAATAAAACCCTATATTCCTAATCCTTTAAGATGTTTTATGTGCTTCCAATTTGGACATGTATCAGACAAGTGCTCATCCGAGGAAAAAGTTTGTCCACACTGTGGTAACCTTGAACACACTTTAAAGGACAAATCCGGTCGCCGTGAAAAATTTGACAGACATTCTAAAGAATGTTCTATATATAAAAGAGAATATGCTATTCAAACAATAAAATAACTCAAAAAAAAACGATGAATGAAGCACGAAAATAGTATTTTAAACAAAATCCACTACCAACAATATATTCTAATGTTATTAAACAATGCAATTGTCAACGTAAATGCCAAGAGAATGACAATAAAAAACTCACCACAGTAAAGAAACAAACAGCTGACTTAACTACAAAACCAACACAGGCTCTCATATCTCCAGTACGTCAAATAACAAAAGCAGATGGATCAAAAATCGAATTACTGCCCAAAAACATGTCAAAGAGGAAAAAACGTGAACTCACAAATGCAGAGAAAAAGAAAAAAAGAATTCAACAAATACGTCTTACTTGATTAATGATAACCCAACAGACAATTATGGAAACGGTAATGATATTAACTCTAGCTATTCTAGTTCTAATGAATAATTAATATAAAATAATTCAATGCAATTGCAATGGCTTTTTAAGTCATTTTGAAGAAATTAAAATTCTTATTTCTAAATTAAACTGTCTAGCTTTATGTATTCAAGAAACTAGATTTAAATCGAGTTATTACACTAAACTAAACAATTTTAACTGTTTTTTAAAAAATAATACTTCTGCGACAGTCGCACATGGTGGTGTTTGTATCTACCTTAATAATATGTTTGATGGAGAAGAAATACCGATCATATCCCAATTTCAAGTAGTAGCAATAGAAATTAAATTTCCAATTAAATTTATTATTTGTTCCATATACCTTCCAGGAACAGAAAGTATTTTCAAGAATGACCTTAATAATTTAATTTCACAATTTGACCTCCCCTACCTCCTGTTGGGAGATTTAAATTCTCACAACTATATTTGGGGATCTAGTAGAATGGACTCTAGAGGAAAGATAGTAGAAGCGTTTTTAAATGAAAATAATCTTAATATTTTGAATAACATAAGCTCTGCCACACATTTTAGCCTCGCTTATGAGACATTTAGTAATATAGATTTAAGTATCATTTCACCTAGTATCCAATATTATTTTGAATGGAATATTAGTGACGATCTTCATAGCAGCGATCACTATCCTATCATAATAAATATAAACGGAATTTCAACTAATTTTGAACGTAGATCCAGTTGGAATATAAAACGAGCACAATGGGAAAATTTCGATTGTATCTTTACAGAACCTCTTGAAAACTTTAGGGACATAAACGAAACTGAACAAGTAAGAAAATTATAGTCGGTCGAGACCGACTATATGATACCCTATACCATGCGTTTAGAGACCCTATCTCTTACGCCTAATTAACTGGATATAGAAAATAAGCATAAACCAAATTTGAGTGGGATTTTTATAAATTTTTTTGGCTGCAGATATGAAAAAGTTTATATCGGATGCTATATCTATATGGGGACTAGGCCCAAAAATGGAACGATCCTGACTATGTTTGGTAAAGTCTCTTGTATTTTGCAAAAATATATACAAACAAAATTTGAGAAGAATCAGTGCAATATTTTTGTTTTTTGATGGATTTATGTGAAGATCGGGAATCAGCTCTATATGGGGCCTATGACTAAGAGTTGTCCCAGGAATCATTTTTAGACTACTCATTAATGGATGTAATAAACGCATACAAACCCAATTTAATAAGATCTATATAACAATTTGGATCTTATGGCAATTTATGTTGATTTCATAGGGGTCATTTGTATGGGGGCTAGGTCGGAACATGGACCGATTCTCACCAATTTCAATAGCGTTCATCCCATGGCCGATAAAAGATCAAATACCAAGTTTCATCAAAATATATTGATATTTGCGACCTGCAGTTTGATTACAAGCTTTACATGGACACACAGACGGACGGACGGACGGATGGATGGACGGACACACGGACGGACATCGTTAAATCGAATCAGTTTGTGATTCTGATTCGATCGGTATAATTAAAGATGGGTCTAGGTCAAATATTTTTGGTAGTTACAAACAGCAGCACAAAGTCATAATACCCAAGCCACATAGTGGTATAGGGTATAATTATAGTCGGTCTAGACCGACTATACGATAACCTATACCATGCGTTTAGAGACCCTATCTCTCGGGCATAGAAAATAAGCATAAACCAAATTTGAGTGGGATTTTTATTAATTTTTTCGGCTGCAGATATGAAAAAGTTCATATCGGATGCTATATCTATATGGGGACTAGGCCCAAATATAGAGCGATCCTGACCATGTTTAGTAAAGTCTCTTGTATTTTGCAAAAATATATACAAACCAAATTTGAAAGGAATCCGTGCAATATTTTTGCTTTTTAATAGATTTAAGTGAAGATCGGGAAGCAGCTCTACATGGGGCCTATGATTAAGAGTTATCCAATAGGGATCATTTTTGGACTACTGATTAATGGATGTAATATATACATACAAACCCAATTTGACTAAGATTTGTATGATAATTTGGATCTTATGGCAATATATGTTGATTTCATAGGGGTCATTTGTAGGGGGGGCTAGGTCTGAACATGGACCGATTCTCACCAATTTCAATAGCGTTCATCCCATGGCCGACAAAAGATCAAATACCAAGTTTCATCAAAATATATTGATATTTGCGACCTGCAGTTTGATTACAAGCTTTACATGGACACACAGACGGACGGACGGACGGACGGACATCGTTAAATCGAATCAGATAGTGATTCTGATTCGATCGGTATAATTAAAGATGGGTGTAGGTCAAATATTTTTGGTTGTTACAAACAGCAGCACAAAGTCATTATACCCAAACCACATAGTGGTATAGGGTATAAAAATATATTACTAGAACAATTTTACATGCTGCTCAAAAGTCCATTCCACTTAGAAGTACAAATTTCAATAGAAAGGAAGTTCCCTGGTGCAACAAAAATATAAAATTATTAATAAAAGAAAGATGAAGGTTATTAAAACAATTCAAGTGAAATTGTAGCTCTGAAAACCCAGCAAAATTTCTAAAAGCTAAATCCGAAACTCGAAAAGCTATTAGAGAAAGCAGAAAAAAATCGTGGATAGATTTTTGCAACACAATAAATTTACGAACACTATGATCTGAAGTGTACAAAAAAATTAAGTCATTAAATGGATCCTCTAGTTTTCATCAAATTACAGTATTAGAAAACAATAATAATCTACTTACGGATACTAATGATATTGCTAATTGCTTAGCACTTGGTTTTGCACAAAACTCGTCTTCTTCAAATTATTGAACAAAATTTAGTTCATATGCTTCATCTACTAGCTTTGCTATTGATTTATCAAATAATGATGAATTATATAACAATAAATTAACGTTAGGTGAATTTAAATCTGCACTAAGATCTTGTCATGGTACATCGCCAGCGCCAGATAATGTAGGATATGAGATGTTAACACATTTAGATGAAAATGCAACGAAATATCTTTTGAATTTTTATAATATTATTTGGACAAAACAAGTATTCCCAAGCAATTGGAAAAAAGCTATAGTCATTCCTATTTTAAAGCCAGGGAAACACAGTACTAATAGAAACAATTACAGACCAATATCACTTACAAATTGTCTCTTTAAACTTTTGGAAAGAATTGTAAATAAACGTCTTGATTGGCATATAGAAAGAAATAACATTTTAAATAGCAACCAATCCGCTTTTAGGAAAAATAGAGGAACGATCGATAATTTTATTATATTACAATATTACACTCCGATATAATGGAAAGTTTTTTTTATAAAAAAAAGATTTAATAGCTGTATTTTTTGATATAAAGAAACAACTGATTTTTAAAAAGCTTAATTCTGCAAAAATAAAAGGAAACCTTGCCGCATTTATTTCAAATTTTCTAAAAGACTGAGAATTTTGCTGTATGGTTGGAAACATATCATCAGACTATTATTGCCTGGAAAATGGTGTATCCCAAGGATCCGTACTAAGTGTCACACTTTTCCTTCTAGCCATAGATAGTATTTTAAATAATTGTTATAAAGATGTGAAGGCCTTACTGTATGCTGATGACCTTATTATATACTCCTCTGGTAAGAAAGATTCAGCCATAATTAATAAAATCCAAAAAACTATAAATAAACTAGAGGTTTGGAATGATACAAGTGGATTTCAGTTTTATGATGGGAAAACTATTGCAATTCCAGACGCAACAGAGCGGCTTCTAACACCTAACCTTTAACATATACAGTAAAAATATAAATTATGTGAATGAGCACAAATTTTTAGGAATTACTTTTGATAAAAAACTAACATTCAAAACCCATATTCAAAACATAAAAGCTAAGGCAAACTCTAAACTTAATATCATAAAAATGTTGAGATGTTCCCAATACGGTTCTGACCCGCAAACACTCCTTAAAATATTACGTTCTATTGTCCTTCCAACTATAGACTACGCATCGATTATTTACTCCTCTGCTAATAAAACAAACTTGAAGATACTCGATCCAATTTTAAATACTGGAATAAGGATTTCTATTGGAGCCTTTCAAACCAGCCCAGCTAATAGCATGCAAGTTATATCTTCATGTCCTCCATTATATTTGAGAAGATTAATGTTCTTACTCAATTACATTTTGAAAATTTTGTCTTTAAAAAATCATCCCCTATATGAAAAGATCACAAATAGAGAAAAACTCTATCAACTCCAATCAAAAACCCAAAATTTCAACCTATTTATGTAAAAGATGTCATAGAATTAAAAAAAATAATTTTAAACTACAATATCAACACAGACAATATTGAAAATAGGGGTTTCCCTCATGCTGCCCCTTGGTGCCTTTCAGATATTAATAAAAATTTTTCTCTGGTATATTGTCACAAACGTGATATTAACCCCATAGAGGCACCAAATTTGAGTGTCATCGTTATTAATTTTTTTGGCTGCAGTTATGAAAAATTTCATATCGGATGCTATATTTATATGGGGACTAGGTGGAAAAATGGACCGTTTATGACCATATTTGGTAAAGTCACTTATATTTAAAAAAAAATATATACGAACCAAATCTGTGCAATATTTATGTTTTTTGATAGATTTAGGTGAAGATCGGAAAGCAGCTCTATATGGGGCCTATAACTAAGAATTGTCCTATATGGATTATTTTTGGGCTACTGATTAATGGATATAATAAACACATACAAACCCAATTTGACTGAGATCTATATGATAATTTGGATCTTATGGCAATTTATGTCGATTTCATAGGGGTCTTTTGTAAGGGGACTAGGCTGAACATAGTACGAATTTCAAAAATCCAATTTCAATAGCGTTCATCCTATGGCCGATAAAACTTATATAGCAAAGTTCATCAAAATATATTCATATTTGCGACCTGTATGTTGATTACAAGCTTTACATGGACACACAGACGGACGGACGGAAATCGCTAAATCAACTCAGAAACTGATTCTGAAAGTGATTCTGGGTCGATAGGAATAATAAAAGATGGTTCTAGGTCAAATATTTTTGATAGTTACAAACACCAACACAAAGTCATTATACCCAAACCATATAGTGGTATAGGGTATAAAAATGGTATTAAGAAAACTTGAAGTTGGCGCAAGGAATAAATCAAAAATTTTAGGTTACAGAAGCTAACAAATTGTATATCAAATGATAGGAAATACTTCAATTAAGAAGAATCCAGTTTTTCATTGCAATATAAGAAGTTTTGAATAAGCCACAGCCTTTTAAAGTTAAAGCTTTTTAAGCGTTTTTATTTTTGTGGACTTCTCGATTTTGCGCATTAACCCAAAAATTAATGCTGTTAGCACATTTTTTACACTATTCAAGTGATTATTTTTTTAACTGTTTAAAAACATAACGAAGAAAAATAGGTTATTTCAATGTATGGAAAAAAATGGAAATTATTTATAAAAAAATATGTTAAAATTATCAAAAAATTATGAAAAAATTATGAAAAATGTTTTGTTTTTGCCAGTCAAGAAAAAAAAATGTCCAAATATGTCCAGTTTAATTCTTACATTTTATTTTTGTATGATTTGTTATCTTTCATAGTGTTATTTTACCTCATCCGACTTTTTCCGATTCTTCGAGATATCGCGTTTTGAAATATGGTCTAAACTTGATATTTTCCAAGTTATTTTTCTTATCTAAAATGTCACAATTATTTAACAACTTTTATTTTATGTTACATAATACTTTTAATTATAAGCGTTTATTGCCTTTATTGCTCTTTAAATATATTAATTTTTATGTAACTGACGACATGTCCGTCCGTTTAATGCTGTTTGTTTTCTTTGTTCATTGCTGTTGTCAGGCTTTGTTGTATGTTAAAGCTTTACAGAGTAAAGCGTCGGTTTGTGTTGTTTTCTCTGTCCATTACCCTGATATTGTTTAAGTCAGCTGAGTGATAATTCTTTAGTATATGCTGTGATAATGCCGTACTCAGTGTTTTGTTTTTTATGTCTGCTTTGTGCTCTCTCATTCCTTTTTCCAGTGATCTTTTCGTCGTTCTAATACAAACTTGTTTACAGTCTACATGCTTTTCGTAAATAACATTGCTTTGTTGTAATTTGTCTATTCGTGATTTTGTTTTTGTGAATAGTTTGTTCAGTGCTTGTTGTTGTTGTTAAATATTGGTGACATTTCATTTTCGTGGTTAGTGCTTGTTACACTTGAAAAAAGAAAATGCCAATAATAACTAATAAAGATTTATTTGATTGCTGGATTTCTGCTGGTCCACGTGATATATTTTGTGTTTTAAAGAGTTTTGTAAAAAACAAAGTGGATGAATAACTTTTTAATTAAGTGGGAAACGCAAAAGTCAGGTTGTTCCTGCAAAAATTACAAATAAAGTGGAAGGAGTGCAGCTACAATAAAAACTTTTTTATAAAGAAGAATTCATCCTGGCTAAGTAACCAAGTAATTGCTATTCCTGATCCAGTTGATGTAAGTAACAATAAACTTATTTTATACTTAATTTAAAATTTTTAATTTTAGCAACCTAGCACTAGTCGCGGAAGGCCTACAAAGAGGTTTCAGTTGTTGTCAGAGCAAATGAAAAAGCGAAAAGTTTCTGAAATTGTATCTGACTATACTGAAGAGGAGTTATTATATGCATCAGAACTTGCTGGAAAGAAAGACAAAACAAAAAACCAAACTTGTTTATCGGTACTAGTGGCATTGACTCTTTATTTAGACTTGGGCCTATCAGAAAAGGAGTACAACCTATTGCGCAAAACTGTCAATCGACACCATGATAATTTTTTTCCAAGCTTGTATGCGATAAAAAAAAATTTTAAAAATATTATAGTACCACCTTTCAAAGCTTCTGAAAATGCTGCAGAAGTATAATTGCAACCACTTTTGCGAAATACAGCAAAGAGTGTATTAATGCTCTGTGGTGCCAAAGAGTCCCCAGAAAATGTTTCACTTATTTGCGAATGGCGAATGGATGGCAGTTCGCGCCATAGCCGTTACAAACTAAATTTCACATCAGAAGAATTTAGCGATGAGTATATATTTCTCATTGCATTTGTCCCAATTGAGTGAGTAAAAGTATAATATATTAACTGTTTCTTTATGACCAAAGCATTGTTTTTTTAAGGTTAATTGATTCGTCATCGAAAAAAGTGCTTTGGGTAAACAAAAACCCTTCAACTACTCTTTTCTGCAGACCAATTAAAATTGTAATGTTTAAGGAAAATAGGACTTTAGTTATTCAACAAAATAACGATATAAAAACACAAATAGCCAACTTGGAATGCGAACTACTTGAATTAAATGGGAAATTTTTAGAGGTATCATTTGTTATGCACTGTACAATGATCGATGGGTCCGCTGCAAATATTCTTACGGATACGAATTCAGCTAATAGGTGGTTCCTTTGCAACGCAAATCCAATTGAAATGAACAAAATAAATCTTAATAGATCCGCAAATACCGATTTCTACAAGTTTGGACTTTCAACTCTCCACTGCTGGATTCGATTTTTTGAATGTATAATTCACATAGCATATCGTTTGTCATTTAAAACTTGGCGAGTAAGAAAAGAAAATTAAGCTATTTTTACCGATAGAAAAAATCGCATACAAAAAGAATTCAGAGAGAGAATGGATTAGCTAATAGATTACGTCAGACAAGGTTATGGTACAACTAATGATGCTAACACGGCTAGAGAGTTCTTTGCTAATGTTTAGTTTTGCGAATTTCGCTTTAGTTTTGCGAATTTTATCTTGCGGCAGAAAAATTAAGACCGAGGAATTCGCTAAGCTGCTAATAGAAACCAGGAATTTGTATTTAGAGAACTACAGTTGGTACTATATGCCCAGTTCTGTCCACAAAGTTTTAATGCATGGATGTGAAGTCATAAAATGTTTTGATTTACCCATAGGTGATTTATTTTTACACTTTATGAAAAAATTAAAATAATAAATTGAAAACTTTTTTTACAGGGAATTTCTCAGAAGAAGCGTTAGAGGCCACTCACAAGCATATTCGACATGCTCGTCTAAACCATACGAGAAAAAACTCCCGAGAAAATTCAAATAAGGATTTGATGACACATTTATTGATTTCAACAGACCCTTACCTTTCATCAAACAGAAATATTAAATTTAAGAACAAGTTTTATGAGGAAGACCTCGAAATAAATGAAAATATAGATTAAAAACACTCATATTGTTATAAAATTTAGTTAAAATGTGTTTGTTTTTGTTTCATTCTATTTAATTTTGTATACTTAGTTTAAAAACAAAATTTGTAAACAATACAAACAAAAATTTTTTTTTTGAAAAAACATTTATTTACATGAATTGTTTAATTTTGGTAGAAAAAGTGCACAGAAAACTGTATGTATATCTTTTCAAAGAAAAAAGATATTGACAAACGGTTTTCAGTATTAAAAAGTAAAAGCTTCAATCTTACAAAAACAATTTTTGTTTCTTTTTTTTGCTGGTTTTAATAACATTAATATTATACTTAACACGGAAAATTTGAATTTTTTTTTATTTTTGAACCTTATTTTTTGCCCAAATAATTTAGTTACGTAAAATCTGATTTAATTTTTGAAATCAGCGACCAAAAGTTTATAATCATGTAAAATTTCGTAACAATCGAACGACATTTTTTCCTCACTTTTGTATGGGCTTAACTTACTGTGTGGCGTAATTTAAATTTTTTGGACGCATTGCATAACAACATCCAATACTTCGTTCTAAAGTTACGAAAAGATGTATGGAGCAGCCTCTTCAAAAATCTCAAATTTTAGAAAAAAAAATTTAAAGAATCCTTACCATATAATTTGAAATAATGATGATTTTGCAGTTAAGTGACTATAGCGAATCAAAAAACTATAGTGATTATCGAAAGAATTTTTGCTTGTTGCATAGTTTAATTCAACAATAAAAACGGTACTTAAATATGTTACTATTTCAAAAGTTAAAGATTTTTGACCGCTTTCTCCATAAAAGTGCCACTGTGCAGCGTCGAAGTGAAACCGGATTCCCGAATCGAGGCTATTTATTTAAGTCAACAAAAAATACGTAGTATATTGGCAAATTTAAGAGTAAAATTTATGTATTAAAATTTTACCGTTGCCATATAATTTCTGGCAAAAAATTCCTATCTTAATATTTTCAAAAAACCGCAAGGGAGCACAATATTTATCGACTCTAGATGGTAAGAAGATATTATTTCAATAAGTTACAAAGGGAATGACAAACACAAATATTCACTCCCACCTCTGTGTAGGTTATAATAATTACTTTTTATATGGGTAAATGTTAACAAAAGTTGTATGGTTGCATGAGAATTATTATTCCTGCAGATGTTTACAAACTTTGTATTTTCCTAATGATGGTATTTCAGTACATACTTGAATACTTTTGCCAGTACTTATTTACACATCAAAGTACAATATCCAAGGGACATAATCAGCCACAAAAAAGTATAAGATAGCAAGACAAAAAACATATAAATAAATATATTAGTACAGTTAAAGAACTGATACTTCAATGACCCAAAATTAATATATGAAGAAATTATCGAAGTTATTTGTAATATCTTATACATTGTTTCTATTATTTTATACAAATAATTGTATTTATATAAAGTATTTTTTAATAGATCTAATAATGAATTGTTGACTGAATGAATTAAGGAAAAAAGGAAAATCTCTCAAAAACTTAACAATAAAATTCACAAAGACAGCTTGGAATTTATTCAGCAAGGTATAACAATGTATTTTAGAAAAAGTTATGAATTCCAAAATAATTGAATTGCAACACATTGAAATTTACTTTAAGGAATCCATTTCATTTAATACAGCGATATGCTCCTCTCGATTGAAATAATGTAAATACCATACTCCGCTTGCTTATTGGACAAATTTTATTCCGATATGTTCAGACAACAAAAGTAAGTTCTCGATGTTAGGGTAAGTTTGGGGTATTTAAAGATTTCCATCACGGTAAATTTAAAAATTATTTTTTTTTATATATAATCAAACTTGCAAAATTTTTATATTAATATTTAGAAAAGCTAAATATGAAAAGGAATGCGCACAGGAAACATATTCATTTTTTCTACCAAATTGGGATAAAGTTAGTAACCGAACTTTGGGTTGATAACGATTATTGTAGTATAAATATTTTACTACAATACAAAATGGTAAGGGGCTGTTAAATTGCTGTTGGAACGCACTAACTGAGAAATTGTAAAAACTAGCTCACGCCACTGAGAATTCGATAAAAGGCCGAAAACATTATTTTCATTCGAAAACTATTTTATAAAGTGTAGTATGGGAACATGAAACTATTTTTCTGTCAATTGAAACTCCCATATTTTCTGAAACCCATTTCTGAATTACACATTTATTTCATTGTGTCAAACAAATAAAGTAATATAAGTTCTAGGTAGACTATATGCTCGCCTATACCATAATATTCCACATTGTCAGAGATAATTACAAATATATATTAATTTAAATATTTTTAAAAAATATGTTAAAAACAAGTAAATGTTTAATATTCATGCACAAAATCACACATCGAACACAACCGATAAACAAGAAAACTGTAATCTGCCTAGACTAGGGTTGTCATTTCCATTTTTAAAAAAAGAAGACGTCAGTCGTTCACACTTGATTTAGTGCGTTTAAGTTAAACATTTGAGCAGATTGAACAGCTGTTTAAAAAATAAAATACAATTGAAAAGCTGTAAAATTTTAAAAATGGACAAAAATAATATCATTAAATTGGCGGCCAACTACTTTAATTATATTAATGATGAAATTATCAATATAGATGCGTTATTTTCATTTTTGTATTGTATTTTGTATTGTATTTTTTTATTGTATTGCATTTTTAATAGTAATGTTAAAAAACAAGTATGCCAACTTGGCAAAAATTAGATATATTGTACTGAACGCGTGCAAAATTAAATACAACTCTCTCATTTTTTCGTTTTTTTAGATGTATAAGATTTAAACATGTCAATTGAGATGTTTAGCCAATCCAGTGTTGCCATAATTTGAAATTGAAAAGTTGCTAAATTGCAAAAAAAAAAGATGCTAAAACGTACTGGAATCAAAATAAAAGATGCTAAATTTTTTTTAAAATTTCATTACCTTTTGATTGAAAAATTAAGTACTCATTAATTAATTCTTTGGTTTTTAAATGGAAAAACGAATATAAAACATAAGTTTCGAGTTATAATTTTAAAATTTTAAATAAAATTATTTTTAATTTCATCTGTAATTTTTTAACACATCAAACTGAGTTTTATTAATTTTAAATTAAATATTTTTAATTTTAGAGAGATTTGTTTTTAATATCATATACATACATATAACAAATTTTTCATTATCAATAGATACGAGTATATTACAGTAATTGGTTTATGGAAACTAATATTTCTGTGATGTCTTCGTGTTCTTTTTGGCACTGAAATTTTTCTGACGATCGACTTTTATTAACGACATCGCTCGGTATATTGTAATTGTAACAGCACCCATTTTTAAATTTCAAACCTTCTTTTATACGTATTACAGAACATAATAACTCGGATTTTAATTTAAAGTCATTAAACTAAACGAACGTTGAACTCCTCGCCAATAGAATTTTTGTTAACTTCAATCCATAAAGAGGTTGTATTCAGTGCTGTCTCCCAATATTGTTTTCAATTGGACTTGAATTTTTTCTGTTTCAGACAAGGTTCAGAAAATACACACATGAAACACACAATGTTCTGTTCAAAAAGAGCCAACACATATCTTTATTTTCATATCAATTATGTTTGTTTTTAAATTTTCTTCGGTGCCCAACACAACCATGACTGTGTTCGTTGTAATATTTCGTTATTTACACGAACATTTTTGTATCACGTACTTTTTGTTTCAATCACACATAAAGCACACATTTTTGAGTGTTGCTTTATTTGAAGTTCATGTTCTGGTACGTGTATTGAAAAAAAAACAGAACATGTACAATAAACAGGTTCGAGTTCAGTTATATTTTAAGTCGTGTTGTGGCTCGTGTAGTAAGAAAAAACAGAACATGTACAATAAACAGGTTCGAGTTCAGTTATATTTTAAACACGACTTATGTTTGTTTACATATATGTACGAGTTTTTTATTCAGTGTGTGTTTTTTTCTGAACTCTGGTTTCAGATGATCTAAATTTTAACTTCTAATATATTGGTTATCGGTTTTTACCCGATTTAATGTGTTTTGTATTGAAAATTTTGGCATGTTTTTAATGCAATTATATTTTTTGGCAATCGACTTTTTAATTCATTATTACATTCTTCTATTTCAAAATGTTTTGTTATATTTGTTGAAAGAAGCGAGCAGAGTGGTAAAAAGAGTAGTACACAAATTTCTCGTATTACACTTTGAGATATGAAAACATATCGATACATTTAAAATTAGAATTAATGAAAAAAAATAATGAAAAAAAATATAAAAAAAGATGCTAAAAGCATCTAAGTTAGCATCTAGCATCTTTTCATAAATTTTGGATGCTAAGCGACAAAAAAGTTGCTAAATCTAGCAACTAAAATGCTAAAATGGCAACACTAAGCCAATCGAAAAAATGTATGGATAAACATAACAATTTGACTCGTTTATCGCATAAACACTAAATACTTGGCTAAACACTTAAGTATGAACGCCGCACAGTGGGGCCTTTTGAGTTTTTTCGTTGCAAAAATCATAACTTTTAAACTAATTAAGGTATTTTAAAAGTTATAAATGACTTTGAAAGATGGCTTCCTTACCTGTAACATGAGTGCTGTGGTAGGTCCACAGGGGGCTTCAGTATATCCTATCAAAGTTCAATATTATTTTGGTGCTAATATTACATGTTGCAAATATAGAGATAATGTACTGAAATTTGGAACTTAAAGTGGTTTTGACCCAAAGACGAACCCTGTCTAAATTTGTTGGAATCGGCCCATGTTTGGAAAAGTTTTCCTTCAAAATTGGTTTTAATGCCACTGAATGTAGCAAATATTATTCTATTGTGATGAAATTTGAATATACAAAAAATCTTTGAAATCGGTCCACGTTTGGACCTAGTCCTCGTATAAATTTTCTTCAAAATTTGGTTAAAATTCCACAAAAGATGACAAATTTGCCAATTTATTTATTATATTTAAACAATTACAAAAATAGTGCAAAAAAACACTGTAAAATTTTAATGAAATCGGACCACTTTTGGACCTATTTTCCTGATTTTTTTTTATAAAGAAAACCAGCAAAAATTCCAAATTTCATTGAAATTTTGTTAATTAACCACCCAAAAGACTTATAATTTCACAATACATATTGTTTAAGTCCGAAAGTCTAGAAAAAAATATCACTTCAATAGAACATGTTAAACAAATATTTAATTTTTTATTAGTATTACAGATACACATCTTTGAAATATTTTTAATATTAATATATTAATGACTAGATGTAACCCGGTGTGCTTCGCTACAAACCTCCCTCTCCCCCCCCCCCCCCCCCCACCCTTCCGAATCGTTATGAAATTGCTCACGCAAAGTCCCAAGGCTCTCACCAATACAGTAATTTAGATATATCACATTTAATATTTAGTTTGTGTGGAGGTACCACGCGCATTTGTCTAATCCCGGCAATTTTTTTTTTGTCTGACTACTCACGTTAATAATAGATGACCTGAGACAAATTTGCAAAGCTTTCTCTATCGTAGTACTTAATATATATGTATAATATATATGTATATATATAATATATATGTATTTATGTATATATGTATGATATTAAAAATTTACTTTGTATGGGAGGTGCCACACCCACTAAAAATATTTAAAAAAATTAAAGCCTGTAGCACTTCCATATCCACAGTAAGACTATGTCAAAATTTCAGGCAGATCAGATGAGTAGTTTCGGAGATTACCTCCTACAAACAAACAAATATTACTTCTTTCTTATGTTAGTATAGATTATTAATATAGATTTTTTTTATTTCAATGCTTGCTGATGCTGATATACAATGTTTTTTGTTTTTTCATTCGGTACAACAATTATCAGATTTTTCGGCGTTCCTACCCTGGAGCAAGGTACATGTAGCTGCCCATCAGAAGAAAATGGATTATCCATATTAGATCTGGCAACACATATCTATTGGCCTTGAACGTAGAATATCATTTGGCAATTTTTCTTTTTAGCGATTTTTGATTTTGCCCATTTTTGATTTTGAAGATTTTTGTTTTTTTTTTTTTGGCGATATATTTTCCACCACAAATCACATTGATAACTAATGAACTTGTCAAAATGCTGTCGCTTTCGTAGTGCCTCATACTTTTTACATATGAGGTGCCACGCCCACTAATCCCAACCCGCCCAATTTTTATTGGACTGCTCACATTAATATCTGATGCACTCATGCAAAATGTCGAGTCTTTCCCTTTTATAGTACACCAGTTATATGATATTGGATATCTATTTTGCATGGGCGGTGCTACGCCCACTTCTCCGATCACGCCCATTTTTTTGTTCGACTAATCACACAAAGAATCTATGGGCTCACGCGAAGCCACAAAGCTCTTTCTTTTACAGTACTCCAGATATATGACATTAAATAGTTACTTTGCATGGGGAGTGCCACGCCCATTGGTGTGAGCCCGCCAATTTTTTGTTCGACTACTCATACTAAGATCTGATAGGCTCGTGAAAAGTGTCAAAGCTTCCCTTTTTAGCACACCAGTTATATGATATCATATATTTACTTTGTATGGGCGGTGCCACGCCCACTGCTCCGATCACACCCATTTTTTGTCTAACTAATCAAATGAATAACTTATGGGCTCACACAAAGTCCCAAGACTCTCACTTTTACAGTACTCCAGATATATGGCAGTTTATATTTACTTTGTATGGCAGGTGCCACGCCTATTGGTCCGATACTGCCCATTTTGCATCCGCCTACTCTCATTAATAATAGGTGACATCAGACAAATTTGAAAAGCTCTCTGTATCACATTACTCGAGATATATAATATTGAACTATTACTTGTATGGGAGGTACCACGCCCACTTATCCGATCCCGCCCATTTCCGGCGTAGCTACTAATATTAACAATAGGTGACCTCGCACAAATTTGCAAAGCTCTCGCTATCATAGTACTCAATATATCTATATGATATTAAAAATATACTTTGTGTGGGAGGTGCCACGCCCACCAAAAATATTTAAAAAATCATAGCCTATAGCACTTCCGATATCAGCAGTAAGACTCTGTGAAAATTTCAGGAAGATCAGATGGGTAGTTACGGAGATTACCTCTTACAAACAAACAAACAAACAAACAAACAAACACACATTACCTCTTTATTATATTATATTATATTATATTATATTATATTATATTATATTATATTATATTATATTATATTATATTATATTATATTATATTATATTATATTATATTATATTATATTATATTATATTATATTATATTATTATATTATTATATTATTATATTATTATATTATTATATTATTATATTATTATATTATTATATTATTATATTATTATATTATTATATTATTATATTATTATATTATTATATTAGTAAGTATGTATTATATCTAGATATTAAGTTATTTAGTATATTTTTTTTTAAACTAGTATAATTTTTTTATCAGTTAGTTCTCTTTAAAATAGTCATTAACATTGGGAGCGATATCTAATAGACTTAACATATCGGAGCTATAATTATGTTCTTCCAAATCCTTTTGAGATCTTACATGTCTTCATGTTGAAATTAGTGGGTCTGAAAAGGCCGCCAACATATTGAAAAGTCCTCATTATTCGTTGTTTTAAATTTTGTTGTTTTAAATTTTTAAGTGCAAATTTTTTATTATGTTAAATTAATTTTTTGAGCTGGCATCAGGTCAAAAGTTTCTAATTGTTGCGAAATACATACAATGTAAATTTTCGACCTTTAAAAAATAATCTAGGTAGCAAATTTTATTTCATATTTATTTATTTTTTTTTTTTTTTTTTTGAGTGCAAATTTCTTATTATATTGAATTCACTAACAAAATTTGAACACTGAAAATTTTAGGCCACTTAAAAATAATTTATGTAGAGCAAGCGAATTTTTTATTGTGCTGAATTCATTAATAAATTTGCAGTTACAAAACATTAACAATCTTCTAAAAACACTTCGCCATCCTATCAAAATCAAATATGAAAAAATTAAAATTTCTGTTTTCAAGCACCAAAAAAAAAACTTAAAAATAAGATAAAAATCTGCAAAAATTTGGTAATATTTGGCATTTTATAGCCTTTAAAATAAGCCATATAGCTTCAAAATCGATTAATTTTTCACTGAGTTATGGCAAAACACGTCTACCCATCTACCCAGAGTATGTCAGGATGTTTTTACAACTTTATGGTTGTTGCGTGCAGATAGGCAAGTATATGCAGCCAAGTTCACTTCAACTAGTTAGAGAATTGTATTAATAAACCATTTTAGGTAATACCTAAGTAAACATATTTAAACATTTTTAGTTATATTCTATCAAAATAGAAAAAACTACCAAAATATAGCATATTCGAAAAACCGAAAAAGTAAACGACCAACTAACATAATTTTTATTTTGTTTTATAGAAACTAAAAAACCCTTTCAAACGACACAAAAGGCATTATAATCGGTTTACTAGTTTGCCTACAATCTGATTTGAAAGAGGATATTTTTCAAAAAATTTTGCGCCTTTTTCTAAAAGCTAAAAAAATTCCAACTTTGCGGAGTTCTATCATCTATAATTTTTATCCAGTTTTAAAACCGTTTATTGGTTCCTAATCTGTGAGAAATCCTATATCCGATGCATTCGTTGATTTTACTGAATGCTTTATAAATTTTTGATTTTTGCCACGCAGTTTGGGGAAAGGCGCCACTGTGCGCTGTATAAGACACAGCTGATTAGAAGTGATGTCAACGTAGTGCTTTCTGCATAATTGCTGAAAAGCTTCACATATTGGTAATACAAATAAGTGCTGCCTTGTCATTTGAAATAACAGCGACAATACAGAAATGCCAACAAATCAAAATTTCCGATGCAATAAGAAACAAGTTCGAAATTTATAGTCGGTCTAGACCGACTATAAGATACCCAATACGAAGCGTTCAGAGCCCCCATGTCTTAGGTCCAACTAATTAGTTAAAGAAAATTAGCAAAAACCAAATTTAAGTGGCACTGACATTAATTTTTTTGCCTTCGGATATGAAAAAGTTCAGATGCTATTATATTTTTTACAAAAACATATAGAAACGAAAATCTGCACATTATTTTTGTTTTTTTTTTTTTTTTGTAGATTTAAGTGAAAATCGGGAATCAGCTTCCTATGGGACTACTGATAAATGGATGTAATAAATATACACAAGCCCATTGTTACCGATATCTATATGATTAGTTTAAGTTGGCCCCGTAGGGTCATTTATATGGGACTAGGTCTGGACATAAACCGATTTTCATCAATTTCAATAGCGTTCATTCTATGGCCGATAGAAGCATATGCACTGAATTTCATCGAAATTTATTCATATTTGCGACCTGTAGTTTGATTACAAAGTTTACATTAACACACAGACGGACGGACGGATATCGTTAAATCGACTGAGAAAGTGATTCTGAGTCGATCGGTATAATAAAAGATGGGTCTAGGTCAAATATTTTTGATAGTGACAAACATGACCACATAGTCGTATAGGGTATAAAAATATGGAGAAAAGTGCAAGAAGTAGAACAAATCTGGACACTTGCTACAAAAGAAGCAGGACTGCCCCGGACAGCCTAAAAAAGACTACGGAGTCCGGGGAAAAGAAGACGTATGGCAACCCTAGCCTAGGCCGATGCTATTTTGATATGTGCACTAGGTCGAAAAATGGACCGATCCTAACCATAATTGGTAAAGTTACTTATTTTTAGCAAAAACATATATAAACCAAATTTGAGAAAAATCTGTGTAATGTTTTTTTTTTATAGACTTAGATGAAGATCGGCAAGAACCTGTATATGAGGACTCTGACAAAAAATGGTCCTATGGTAGTAGATATACACAGATATGGACGCGATCTATATGATAATTTGGATCTTCCGACAATTTAAGCCGATCTTAGAGAAGTTATTTGTATGGGGGCTAGGTCCGAACATGGATCGCTCCACCAATTTCAATAGCAATATCATAAATTTCATCAAAATATATTCATATTTGCAACATGTCGTTTTATTACAAGGTTTTCGTGGAGACTTAGACTGTCAGACGGACAGATGGTCATCGCTTAATCGTCTCAGAAAGTTTTTTTTCTGAGTCGATCGGTTTGATATTTGTTGATCGTCATAGACATGACTACAAACTCATTATAGCATAACCACAGAGTGGTATAGGGTAAAAAAAAATCGACAACACAAATGCATCCGAAGAAATTGACAACAAAAGACTACGGTTTTCACAACTACAAATGAATGCAATGTTAATATTTCTAAAACTCACGTGTATATTAACCAGATTTGCGAAATAATCATCGAAATAAAAGGGTGGTTGACATCGCCTGTATATTCCACAATATCCGAACTTGCTCTGTAATGTACATGTTAAAACAAACGTTTTTACAAATGCCTTATCAATGCCCTACCACTCCCAAACTTTTAGTAATTTAAATTCATTATGCGCACACTTCAACAACAACGTAAACCCTTATGACACTTGCTTGTTTCTTGATTAGATTTTTCTTAGATCGATTAAACGAAACAACAAATGTGAGAGAGCTAAAAAGAAATACAATATGTAAACAAAGCCTGTTTTTATGGATTAAGGGAATTTGAGAGAAAAAATTTAATATAGAATAATTAAAGAAAAGAAAAAAAACATATGTCCCTTATTGGTATTCACCACAGCAATTTTGCAAAAATACAACAACGTTAGAGAGAGAAAGAGAGTTGAAAATGAGAGTATGAGAGACTCCGCAATGAGACCAACATCATTTTTATATGAAAACAACGTAACGGTCTGATTGTGTTTATACTCTATAAAATCAAAAATAACCCATAAATACCAAGTTTTTATTATATTCCCTTTCTCTGTTAGTTAATTTTACCATCATGTAATTAAATAATTGATTGACTGAAAATGTGTAGCAAAATATATATGTCAAAAATACATTTGTATGGTTGCCTATTAAAAAAAAACCGTTAAAATTTCTAAGAATCTAAAATTATACTATAATTACATTTTTTAAAGGAAAATTTGTTGGATCATTTTTATCGCCGCCACGAGTCTGCCTGCAAAGTTTAAGCTCGATTGGAAGACAGGCGAGTTAAAATAAAGGGAGTAAAAGAGATATATTATTACCTAATATTTGTATTTTTTAAAAAATAAAAAAATCGCCAAACAAATTTTTATTTACAGGTGCATATAATGTTTATCTATATTATTAATTGGCTAGGCGATTTCTTGTGACCGAAGTTTTGTTCTACCGTTTTATCCCGATTTTGACCAAACGTATATTATTTGAAAGGTATTTCTTTTTAGCCGTTTTACAGATTTACAGATTTTTAAATTTTTTCCTTTATTTTGAGTAAATTGCATTCAAGGTTGCTACTGTCACATACATAAAATTATGCTATGTGTGTGTATATTAAATTTGTTAATGTGTTTGTAATAAAAATGAGTTTGTTTTTATTGTGTTGATTTGTGAATTGGCTATAATTGCTTAGCATACATTTAGGGATTTTATTTAATGAAAAAATAAAATTTCCTACAATTTGCACTCGTATTTCGAGGGCTGGAATCTGCTAGTATCAAAAAAATCGACGTTTAAGTTTTGGAATTTTTGCGATTTTTCAATTTCACTAAAAGATTATATTTGTAATGCTCTTGAAATTAAAAAAAAAAAAACAAGTATCCTTAGAGCTTTATGGAAAATTCCCGGATTAGATCCATTTTCAACTACGCAGACCTGTAACCAAGTGCATAAGAAAAGTTCAGTTTTCTTTAAGCTCTAACACAAATAAAATGTTCCATCCCTGTGGCATGATTTGTATATTTGACGTATGGGTTCTTGAACAACATGTTGTTGATTGTTGTATTGTTTCGTTTTTTTATTATGCTGTTGCATTGTTTGATGATGTTGCATGCTTTTTTTCATCTACATACATACTTCTTGTTTTAAATGACTTGAGAGGAATGGTGGCTGGTAGTTTTTGTGTTGTTTAGCTGCCAACAATATTCTGTGTGGCAGAGTTTACATAACTAAGGTGGACAAAAACAAAATATACACATAACGAGGAAGAAATTTATAGCCGGCTAGGCCGATTATATAATAGCTTATTTTTAAATTCATATAAAAACCAAATTTGATAAAATCTATGTTGTAGAAACGTATTTGGTGTATGTTAAAAGCGAGTACACTCGGAGGCCATATAGCCCATTGTAATAGGCTTTAAAAATAGAAGTCAGAAGATAGAGAACAAAAGAAAAGAATGAAAAAGTTACAGATTATGAAGGTACCCAACACCCGGACTACCTTATAAAGTCTGACTGATTTCTAAGTAGAACATTTACTACGCAGCCCACCTTATCGAAGAATCTTTGTTCTAGATATCTAAGGCACCACTCCTTCAGTTCTGGACATGCACATGGCAAATGTCTCACTGACTCCTCCTTGTTCCTAGAGAAGTCAGCTCACGGGACACCTATGCATTCCGCCAACCACCCCAACAGTGTGTACTGAGTACTCATATAAGTAGGCTGATTGTCCCTTTACCAAAACCAAGTAGTGCTTTCGTTTTCTTTGGATTAGGTAAGGGCCATAGGATCTAGCCGACCTTGCCGACTTCTTGAGGGAATCTGGTTGGTTCAAGAGAAACGCCTAGCGGAGCTCATTTTCACTTTCCTTTCTTTTCGATATTCTTTACATAATCTATATGTACTTTTATAATATATATTCCTACACGATTTGTTAAACCCTTCAAAATAGGTTTCCGTCTCTGCTATGACTTCTTCATTTGTGGAAAATCTCTTTCCCTGGAGCCATCTTTTCAAGTTTGAGATCAAATAATAATCGCTGGGAGCCAGATCTAGAGAATACGGGGGGTGGGGAAATAATTCGTAATGTAAAGACTTCAATTTTTCTAAAGCCAAAGCAGATGAATGCGCCGCACAGTGGACCATTTGACGAGAAGGCGGTAAGAAACCTATAACTTTTGATTGGATTGGAATTTTGATATACGGTTTTTTTTTTGTTTGGAAGGTGAAACTTTAAGTTTTGCTATAAAACGTAATTCTCGACCGAAAATAAATAAAATTACGGAGGGTTTAAAATACATTTTCATTTGTAGTTGAATTTTAGTACAAAAGTAAAGTGTTAAAAGGTAAAAAAAAAGGTTTTTTTTAATATAACGTCTTATTTTTTCAGTTAATTTTACAACTAATACTTTTTAAAAATTTTTTAAGTTAATTTTTTCAGAAAATGCCAAACTTTGGCCCCAGTAAACTTTTTAGTCCTAATGTGCACAAGGGCCAAAGCTTGTTTTTTTTTTTAAAGATCCCGAGTTAAAATATAATTTATTAAGCAGCGAACGTAAAAGTTACCTTATATTGGTTCAAGAAAGAGAAGTTTCAATGAAAAACTCGTATGTTTTTGCTTTAGTTAAATTTTTTTTATTATCTTTTTAAATATTTCTATATCAATTTTTATGGTAAATTTATGAAATATAACAATTGTTATTGTAAATATACAAAATATATAAATTTTTAAATCAAGAAAATTTTTTAACTAAATATATAGAAAAAAGTGTAACTTATTGTTAGTGTAATGAAAATGCACTTTAAATCAACCAATTTTAGTAAAAATTTCTTCTAAATAGCCTTGATTTTCATCTTCTAGAAGTTGTTTAGCTTCTTCGTCTAATTCAATAGAGGTAGTTTCGCATTTTTGACGAATGTTGGACATATATGGATCTGAAGTGCACAACAAAATAGTGATAAGGTCTTCATTAGTACAACATCTGGACATCTTTGTTCCTTTTTTCTTGCGCTTCTTCAGATAGATCTCCTATTGGTAGCATATTGTTTTGAATTATTTGTTCCCCATGGTACAACATTTTATGAACTGTAAATGGCATATATCTCCAAGAGTATTTTTCATTATAAAGTATAGCTGTTTTATTGGCGTACTCTCCAAATTTTTTTGCATTTATCTTTCTGCTGCATGCTACAACTTGTAATATGATTTTGAATCGTCTTATTAATTCATGATCTACACCTGTGATAAATGCTGCAGTTTCCGGATCAGAAAAAAATCTCCTTGCAGTATTTCCATCATTTGTGTTTCCTTCCCTTTGTTTTGGTTGGTCGATTACGAGGCTTAGCTGTAGATATTTTTGTTGAATTTGTTTTTTTATGCTTTCTTTTTTCTTCATTTTCTTTGTTTTTTCTCACTGTTTCGCTAGCGGACCAAATTCCAAATCATAACCCAATTTAAAAATATGCTCCATGAAACGTATTCTAGCATGAAGAGGGGACATTCCAAATTCGTAGGCTTCCTTAAAACTATCGTCTTCTGGTGGGGGTTGGCTTAATTGACTTGATGTCTTTTGGCATATAATGCAGCTTGACGTTGACTTTGTTTCAGTTAAAGCTTGTGCAACTTTCCCATCAATCATTGTGAGACACATTTTAAAATGTACTTCAATGTCTTGGTCATCAAATTTAAATATTACTGGTTGAAGTTCCTTAATTTGATCTTTTATTTTTTGAACTTCAGTTATGACATTTTTGGTTTCCTTTTTGAATGCAAATTTTATTGGTCTGCAATACTTTGTTGAAGAAGGAATTTCATTTTTCCATATATCAATTTCTGTTGCTCTACTAGTTGACGGCTCTAAGACGCTATACCTTTTTGTTAAGCGGAATGGAACGAAAGATTTAAGTAATTAAAGTAATGCTGTCATTACCAATTTTTTTTAAATGATCAGTATCAAGCGTATTTAGCAATCGTTCTGCAGTATGTTCAAGGAGATCTTTCAATTTTATTTCTGCTGATGTTGAAGTGACACTAATAGCAGATTGTGAAGGTAAGCATTCTTTTTTGGCAGAAACTAAATCTCGATACTCTGGAAAAATCCCACAATTCTTTTCATTGTTTCGCTTCCGCAATTCCTTATATTGATTTTTGGTCAATTTCAAATCCAAAAATAGGGCGAACGCATCTTCCGGCGTAAATTTCTTATCTTCAATTGGTGTAGGAATGGTTTTCAAAATCCTCTTTGTGCGCCTTGGGCTCGCACCTACTATTTTGTCAATTATTTCAATTTTATTTTTTTTATTTTGGGTTGGTTGAATTTGGTGCAAAAATGAATCCTTAATAATTCTTTGAGAAATTTCTTCATTGATATTCTCCAGCTTGCGCCTTCGAGATCTTTCACTACATCCGTCAATTGGTTTTGCTGGTCGACCCTTTCTTCCACTTTCGTTGGCAGTTGTAGATGCACTCTCAAAAATAAGTTCCTTTATTAACCAGTCTTGGTAACGTTTGTACATCTTTGCCTTGCTATGAGAGCATTCAATGTACCGTCTTTTCAAATTCGATGCAAAATTAGTAATTTTTCCTTTGTGCATTTCAATGTCTTCTAGGTTACAATTCTTAAAGAAGTCGTTGCTCACTATGTGCAAAATTACATCGTCTACATCATTTCGTTGAAAATAAATATCTGCCAGATCTCTGTAACAGTACTTAGCCATTGCACAAATTGTAATGAATAATAATTGTGGAAACATTATTATAAATACTCTTTCTTGCAATTATCTAAAATAAAAATTTTTATCTTTTATTACCACTTTTAGAAGCATAAACAAGCTTTACGTGGACACACAGACGGACGGACATCGTTAAATCGAATCAGATAGTGATTCTGATTCGATCGGTATAATTAAAGATGGATCCAAGTCAAATATTTTTGGTTGTTACAAACAGCAGCACAAAGTCATTATACCCAAACCACATAGCGGTATAGGGTATAAAAACCCACACCCTAACCCCTTTTGAAAGGTGAAGCATACGTGCTCATATCTTAAAGGGCTATGTCGCAATAGTTTTTTTTTTACCATTTACCTGTTATTTAAATTGTTTCCCATTTTGTCAGGTATTTAAACTATATAACTCTAATTCAGACTATTAATGTTTTTGAAAGATACCTATATAAATGTACCTGTAACAATTTAGCGCATTATATCTCAACCCTTTTTTTATAAGTATATAACAACTCCGGACAACTCTATCGACACGCAAAAAAATACACCACGGTGCACCGGTACGACCAACTTTTGTATTCATAACACTCAGACGGACGGACGGATATCGTTTAATCGACTCAGAGAGTGTTTTTGAGTCGATCCGTATAATAAAAGATGGATAAAGGTCCAATATTTTTGGCAGTTACAAACATCACCTCAAACTTAATATATGCTAACCACATAGTGGACAACTTTTGTATGCATAAATTTTGCAGAAAATATCTATCCTTGGGTCAGAAAAATTGTTCTGGTGCACACGGGCGGAAACTGGCGGGTGCATAATGGGGTATAGGAGTATAGGGGAGGGTTCGGACTATAGAAGAGTGTAAGATTTTTTCTGACTGTTTTTGACTGGCAGGAGTTATGCTCTATTAAGTTGGAGATTTTCGGAAAATTTTTTTTAATTACGGAATGACTCAGTGATTTTACATTTTTAACATAAATAGTATGGAAGCCACAAAATTATACAAAATTTATTCCACTTCAAAATCTTTTAAATCAAAAAAGTTACAGTCATTCAAAAATAAAAATTTACAAAGAAATTTTTAATTTTAGCAAAATACTGAGAAAGCCCATTTTCGAAGACCCTGTTCGCTGTGATATAGTTGAGATAGAGTCGCAATTTTTTGGCTCCCGAGGTTTACTAGTATTTACTTCAAATGAATAACATAACTTTAAAATCGGTAACAAAAAAAAAATGATTTTTGGCTGCCTTCTCAAAATATGGTCCACTGTGTGCCGGTGTATTGTCAGGATGGTTTTTTATACCCTATACCACTATGTGGTTTGGGTATAAACCACTATGTGGTTTGGGTATAATGACTTTGTGCTGCTGTTTGTAACAACCAAAAATATTTGTCCTAGACCCATCTTTAATTATACCGATCGAATCAGAATCACTTTCTGAGTTGATTTAACAATGTCCGTCCGTCCGTCCGTCTGTGTGTCCATGTAAAGCTTGTAATCAAACTGCAGGTCGCAAATATGAATATATTTTGACGAAATTTGGTATATAAGCTTTTATCGGCCATGGGATGAACGCTATTGAAATTGGTGAGAATCGGTCCATGTTCAGACCTAGCCCCCATACAAATTACCCCTATTAAATCGACATAAATTGCCATAAGATCCAAATTGTCATATAGATCTTACTCAAATTGGGTTTGTATGCGTTCATTATATCCACTAATGAGTAGTCCAAAAATAATCCCTTTGACCCCATATAGAGCTGCTTCCCGATCTTCACTTAAATCTATTAAAAACAAAAATATTGCACTGATTCTTCTCAAATTTTGTTTGTACATATTTTTGCAAAATACAAGAGACTTTAGCAAACATGATCAGGATCGGACCATTTTTGGACCTAGTCCCTTTATAGATATAGCATCCGATAGGAACTTTTTCATATCTGCAGCCAAAAAAATTAATAAAAATCCCACTCAAATTTGGTTTTTGCTTATTTTCAATGTCCAGTTAGTTGGGCCTAAGAGATAGGGTTTCTAAACGCATGGTATAGGGTATCGTATAGTCGGTCTAGACCGACTATAATTTTCTTACTTGTTTCTTATTTAAGTAGGGTCTTTTTTTTCTTAATTTATTCACCCAATCTTTCCAAAAACTCAACATAGTACTTGGCAGTTATTGTTTTTTCTTTCCCCAAGTAATCAATAAACACTGTATCACGTGCATCTCAAAAACCACTAACTAAAGGGTCCGCCATATAACTTTTTTTTTCAACTAGTGCTTATTTCGTGAATGGTAACACTTAGCTCCTGCCTGATTTGACAGATAATTAGTTTTATCCTTCCGCTGAACGAATATGGTTGTGTGTACGCTTGAACAACGCTGGGAAATATTGCGACATTACTTTGAAAATCGTGGTAATGTTGCAGAATGTGTGCGAAAATTGCGTACGGATTTTGGAAGAAGAGAAGCACCGTCAGCTCCGTATGTTCGTTATCTTGTGAAAAAAGTGAAAGAAACTGGCATCATCATTGATAAACCAAAGCGTGAAAAGCCAAAAACAGTGCGTACATCCGAGAATATTGCTGCTGTGGCAGAAAGTGTGCGTGGAGCGCCATCAACATCAATTCACCGTCGTTCTCAAGAATTGAACATTTCGGAGGCATCGTTGAGACGAATTTTGCATAAAGACCTTGGTATGACGCCATACAAAGTCCAATTGGTTCAGGAGTTGAAGCCAACTGACCATCCAATGCGTTTTCGCTTCGCTAAGTGGGCCTGCGATCGACTTACAGAAGATGCCGATTTTGCCAAAAAAATTCATCTTTTCAGATGAAGCTCGTTTTGGTCTTGGCGGGTATGTAAACAAGCAAAATTGTCGCATTTGGGGCACAGAAAACCCGCACGCAAACATTGAAAAGCCGATTTTGTTCCAGAGGCATAATTGGGCCATTTTTCTTCGAAAATGTTGGTGGAAGATCCGCGTTGGTGGAAGATCCGCTTCCGTTTCCCTGCGCCTTTGCTGGTCGCACGTGCTGGCGTAGGGGCCTAGCTCGCCGGATGGGTGGGGTCTTGCTCAGGCCCAGGGAAACCGCACTACAGATTTTCACGTGCGATTTAAAAAACAACTGTCAAAAGAACGGACGCTAAATTGATGGATGGCCATACTTACCTTGGGATTGGGGACTAGGTGTTCTGCCCCTTTTGCCCTCCCAACCATGTTACCTCGACTCCATCTTACTTGGAGGTAACCCACTGCAATGAAAAGATTAGGTTTGGTTTGGTTTTCTACATTGGGTTATATAATAATCTTTATTTACCCTTCATTTTAAGGGTTTTAAATTTTAGATTAATTTTAGCGACATTTAACTATAATAAAATTTCTCTTAGCAATTTTAATTGTAGCTATTTTTAATTTTAGGAAAATTCTTAAATTTTAGGAAAAAATTTTTAATAGTAGAAAGATTTTAATTCTAGTACAATTTTAATTTTTGCACAATTTTAATTTTAGCAAATTTCATATCTAAAAAAAAATTTGATATTTATTTTAAATTTATAATTAGAAAAATTTCTTAATGTAGTAAATGTTTAGTTTAAATTTATATTTAGGAACATTTCTTAACGTAGGAAAAATATTATTTGATTTTTTTATTTAAAAACGTTTTAGATTTAGCAAATTTAGTACAATTTTTTTTTTGTCTCAGCAAATTATTTATATTTTATAAAATTTTTTATTTTTAATTTAAATGTAGAAAATTATTTGTATATAAAAATCAAAATTACCGACTTATTGCTGGTGTTGATGAGGTACCGATGAAGCTTCTGCCGCCGGACGCCGTGGTTGTGTCTCGCCATATGATTTTCAATTTTGGCATGTGACTTTATTAAATCTCCTTCACCTTTCACTCTTTGTCGGAGTATAACAGCATTTAATTGTTGTATTAAATTATGATGACTGCGATCAATTAAGTTGTAGTAGATTTACTTTTGTTTTTAATGTTTTATTATTATATATTTCCACTAGACACTGTATTTTAATTATTGTTGTTGCTATTGTTTGTGGTTTGTCTCTTATTATATGATCTTGTTGGCGATTCGTGTGTAAGGAGGTGTAAGAGATGAAGACGCGTTTCTTATAAGAACTGCTACTAATTTTGTAATTAACATGCACATTTTTTTTTTATAAAACACAGTTATTTTGGTAACGAAAGGCCATTCAATTATTAATATAATTAATATTATTTATTTAATGTTTTTTTTTTTCGATTAAATTTCATTAATTTTTTCTCTTTCTCAAAATTCATAGAGTTATTAAACATGAAACATTATTATTACATTAACACAACACTATATTACATTTTCCGATAACTTTTATTAAATTTCAAACAGTATTTCTATTATTATTCACCAATTAATTGCTTAAAAAAATTGTCAACCGACCACCTTAAATATTTTTCTGCAACTCCTCCAATCGCCAAAACTTCAATGAATTTTAAATTCTGGCGTCATCTTCATACCACCAATTATACAAGCCTTCTTTTTTTTTTCTCTAGCACAACCAAAAAAATAAACCTGTTTTTTTTTTTTTATTACCTACGCTCACCCACTCATAGAATAGCCTATGTATGTCATTATGTAACTTTTTATCTCTTTATCCCTAATACACATAGATATACATACACTCGTTCATAATCTCACTCTTTTCGTAAAAAAATACCAACTCATATTAAAAGGAGAGAGAGTAAGTGAGATTATTTAGCGAATGAAGGGGCAAGCTAATACCAATAGCTGAAAACCAGGTGGGAGAACGAGAAGGATTGCAAGCTGTAGTTGACCCATACATACATGAACAATCATGAATTCATATAAACAACGAAGAGACAAACAAAACGCTCCATTAATCAGTTTGCAAAAATAGAACAAAAAATTTTCCATTAGCATGTTAGCATATAAGGTGTTGTTTACCGTATATACTTGAACTTGAAAATAATTTCAAGATCAAGGTTATTATTTTTTTTTCTTATTTCTTATTCTGCTTGTAACAGAAATTCTTTTGTTACTGTAAAGCGCAAAACAGATCACCGTCACATGGCGATCGTTATCGGGCCATGCAGAACGAATTTTTGTTCACAAAAATTGAAGAGGAGGATATTGGCAACATTTGGTTTCAACAGGATGGCGCTACGTGCCACACAGCCGAAGCTACACTCGATGTTTTGCGCCCTGTTTTTGAAGATCGCATTATCAGCCGCAGAGCTGATGTCGTTTGGCCACCGTTGGACTATTATTTGTGGGGTGCCCTCAAAGATAAGTGTTACGCCAACAAGCCAGAGACAAATGACGCTTTAAAGGACAATATTCGTGAAGCCATTGGTGAAATACAGCTGCATACAATCGATAATGTGCTTCAAAATTGGACCGATCGTGTAGGCTACTGCATGGCCAGCCGAGGCAGCCATTTGAATGAAGTTATTTTCCATTATTAACCGAAAGGATTGTACTTTCAAATAAAAAAAGAAATTTGCGATAATATTCAGTAGATTTTTTTTATAGCATTTTCAAAAAAAAAAAAAGTTATTTGGCGGACCCTTTCCAGCCGATTTTTGAGTCTTTGGCTGCTTTGGTCGGATTTCGCACTCCGAAGACTGTCGTCCATTGTACTCCGGTATATAATAATGAATCCACGCATCATCCATTATCATAAATCGACGTAAAAATTCGGTTGAATTTCTTCTTCTTCATATTTAAATGATCATGAAATATATGCCGAAATCACTGTGTTGATATCTTTATGATGCCAGCAAAATCACTCACTTTAATTTTTCGATCATACAATACAACCTGATGCACTTCTCCTACGTTTTCTTCGGTAACTGCCTCATTTGGACTACCAGGACGATCTGCATCAGTTGTGATCGTACGACCTCGTTTAAATTCGGAATACCACTTAAACTATTGAATATGACGGCGAAAACTTGCCATAATATTTATCAATCCATCCATTAGCTTGGACAGTATTTTTCCCTACTAAAAATCAATGTTTAATCAAAACACGAAACTCTTTACAATCCATTTTTTCTCAAACTTTAACGACATAATTTTTATAACGGTAACTTTTGTTTATAATTAATAAAATGTCAGGAAATTTTTACACAATTTTTCTAACAGTTGGCCCTACTGAATAAAGCGACAAAATTGTGCACTTATCATACCATCTCTATATGAGGCCACATAATTTGCAATCCTCTAGTATTTAAAACTGTGGAATTCGTAGCGGGCATTTGATTGAAACATGTATCGATGTTGTCCAATTTCAATTGCAATCATCTTAGAGCGCATTAGTTTATATAGACACACAGACGGACAGAAGGATTGAAGGATTGCCTTGTTCATATCAAATGTTTGGCAGTTACACACATCAGACACAAACTCACTATACGCTGACCATGAAGTGGTGCACCGAAAACTGCAAAAATGAAAAAAACTTTTAATTGAATTTTAACTCGTCTTATTAACTGCTGTTGCATTTTAAACTACCCTAAAAAACCGCAGTGTGATTTAGGGTTGAGTGTACGTTGAAGTTTATGTCTGTTATTAAAAAACTATTAATATAGAAGAATTCTTAAAAAATATAAAATTTTTATTGAGAAGCTGTGCAAATTCTAAATTTTTATGCACATAAAAAAATAAGTAAAATATTAATATTCGGTCAAGGCTGATTAAACAAAACCCTACATTATGAGTTTCGAAAAATGATATCAGATCCAAATTCATCATTAAACCGAAAGTTTACGAGTATAACCGATTTTTCTAAAAAAATGTATAGATACAATGTATATTAATGGAAATGTATATATGGAAATGTTCATATGTATGCATATTATACATACATATAAACATATAGTGAGCTGTCTAGGTGAAGTATTTTTTGGTAGTAACAAACAACAGAACCAACTAATTATACATTATATAGAGCCTTGAAGGTTGTATTAAAAAGAAATTCAAATTAGCGAATGCACAAAAAAACACTTTGGACAGAATATTCTCCGTACATTGAACTGCAAAAACAATTTAATAAGAACCAAATGCATAAAATATGGTTAAAATTCTAATTATTGCAGTTTAATTGAAAATAAATTACCCTGTCTTTATTCACATACCAGCACGTAAATTTTAGATCAATTAAAATTTACTGAAAAACGAAATCAATTTAATGGCCAAAGGATTTAGAAGTTTTTCTTTTAGCTGAAAATTTATAGAAACAGCTTATAACATTTTTTCGATGTAAGTTTGTGTTGGTGCACTTGTGTTGGTATATGTAGTTCGTTGGTAAATGATAAATCGAATTTAAAATGGTATTTTCAAAAAATTATCTGCAGTTTGTGACAAATGATCATTCGTCACTTGTCAAATTGACATTTGATGTTGTTGTTTGCTCTTGTGTACTGAGTTCATAAAAGTATATATGTATGGGTATGTATATGTATGTATGTGTATGTTTGCAAGTGTTTATTTTCAATGTTTAGAGTTTAGTTAACATTTTCCTTTTTTGCACCATTATGTCTAGGCCTGTCAATAATGTTGTTAACAATGTCATTTATTTCTTAACAGCAGTGAGCAAAAAAATTGTTTATAAAATTGAGAGTTTAATACTCAAACGATGTTTGCAACAAAATTCAACTTTTTAACAGATTTTTTCGTAATTTTTTTATGAAAAAGTGAAATTTATATTGTAGGTAACTTCAAAGGGAGTATTTAGACAAATGACAGTTAAAACTAGTACATTGCAAGTCAAAAAGGTGTTAACTACATTTTTCATAAAAATAACTAAAAATTTAATTATTTATAAAAACAACTATCAAAAAAAGTCTACAGCATTTACAGTCACTCAGCTAAACCAGGACACCATGTTAAAATATTTTTGTTCCTCTATAAATCTAACTTATATAAAATTTTTTTAATTTACAAATAAGTTTCTAGATATGCATAGTTTGCACATTTAAAATAATTTCAGATGGAACGATATGGAGATTTAAATAAAAGGTATCAAACAAAAATATTAAAAACTAGATGTAACCCGGTGTGCTTCGCTACACCCTCCCTCTCCCCCCCCCCCCCCTTTCCGAACGTTATGAAATTGCTCACGCAAAATCCCAAGGCTCTCACTAATACAGTAATTTAGATATATCACATTTAATATTAAGTTTGTGTGGAGGTACCACGCGCATTTGTCTAATCCCGCCCATTTTTTTTGTCTGACTACTCACGTTAATAATAGATGACCTGAGACAAATTTGCAAAGCTTTCTCTATCGTAGTACTTAATATATATGATATTAAAAATTTACTTTGTATGGGAGGTGCCACACCCACTAAAAATATTTAAAAAAAACTAAAGCCTGTAGCACTTCCATATCCGCAGTAAGACTATGTGAAAATTTCAGGCAGATCAGATGAGTAGTTACGGAGATTACCTCCTACAAACAAACAAATATTACCTCTTTATTATGTTAGTATAGATTATTAATATAGATTTTTTTTATTTCAATGCTCGCTGATGCTGATATACAATGTTTTTTGTTTTTTCATTCGGTACAACAATTATCAGATTTTTCGGCGTTCCTACCCTGGAGCAAGGTACATGTAGCTGCCCATGAGAAGAAAATGGATTATCCATATTAGATCTGGCAACACATAACTATTGGCCTTGAACGTAGAATATCAATTGGCAATTTTTCTTTTTAGCGATTTTTGATTTTGCTCATTTTTGATTTTGAAGATTTTTGTTTTTTTTTTTTTTTGGCGAATTTTGGCGATTTTTGATTTTGGCGATATATTTTCCACCACAAATCACATTGATAACTAATGAACTTGTCAAAATGCTGTCGCTTTCGTAGTGCCTCATACTTTTTACATAGGAGGTGCCACGCCCACTAATCCCATCCTGCCCAATTTTTATTGGACTGCTCACATTAATATCTGATGCACTCATGCAAAATGTCGAGTCTTCCCCTTTTATAGTACACCAGTTATATGATATTGGATATCTACTTTGCATGGGCGGTGCTACGCCCACTGCTCCGATCACGCCCATTTTTTTGTTCGACTAATCACACAAAGAATCTATGGGCTCATGCAAAGCTACAAAGCTCTCTCTTTTACAGTACTCCAGATATATGACATTAAATAGTTACTTTGCATGGGGAGTGCCACGCCCATTGGTGTGAACCCGCCAATTTTTTGTTCGACTACTCATACTAAGATCTGATAGGCTCGTGAAAAGTTTCAAAGCTTCCCTTTTTAGCACACCAGTTATATGATATCATATATTTACTTTGTATGGACGGTGCCACGCCCACTGCTCCGATCACGCCCATTTTTTGTCAAATGAATAACTTATGGGCTCACACAAAGTCCCAAGACTCTCACTTTTACAGTACTCCAGATATATGGCAGTTTATAATTACTTTGTATGGCAGGTGACACGCCTATTGGTCCGATACTGCCCATTTTGCATCCGCCTACTCTCATTAATAATAGGTGACATCAGAAAAATTTGAAAAGCTCTCTCTATCACATTACTCGAGATATATAATATTGAACTATTACTTGTATGGGAGGTACCACGCCCACTTATCCGATCCCGCCCATTTCCGGCGTAGCTACTAATATTAACAATAGGTGACCTCGCACAAATTTGCAAAGCTCTCGCTATCATAGTACTCAACATATGTATATGATATTAAAAATATACTTTGTGTGGGAAGTGCCACGCCCACCAAAAATATTTAAAAAATCATAGCCTATAGCACTTCCGATATCCGAGATTACCTCCTACAAACGAACAAACAAACAAACAAACACACATTACCTCTTTATTATATTAGTATAGAAGAATAGATAAAAACTTACAATAAAATTGAAAAGTTTAGGAATAAATAATGGGATTACATTCTATTCGCTTAAGCTAAAGGATTTCCCCGTTTTTGGAATTTAGCCAAAATTTTAAGAGAGAAGTCTTTTAATATTCCCATCCTGAAACAAAATGGTCTTCGTTATATCACCAAACAGGAAAAAGTGTAATTTTGGCTCATATATTTACCTTAAATTATTATCTTGTAGATCTTGATTCGAATTCAGTAGTAAATCTCTTAAATCTTTTGGAATACTAAATCGAAATCAGTTGAAGGAATTTTCAACAAATATCACTCAAATTTCTGATGCAATCACTGTAATGAAAAATCTTCGGGAATTGATGGCATTAATAATAGATGTTTAAAAGCACTTCCTCAGAAAGGAATTAATTTTTTAACAATTATTATGAACTCTTGCCTTCAGCTTTGCTATTTCCCACAAGAATTTAAAGTCATCCCAATCAAAAAAATCATAACCATCGGACTACCCACCTTCGTATAAACCATGGATGTGCATTTCATAGGCATTACTCGCTCACCCACAAAGAATTTGTTAGCTTTTTAAAAATAAAAACGCTGCCCATGTTTCAACAACACAAAATCTTGGTGTAACTTTTAATAACACTCTACCTTGGTCAAACCACATAAATACGACTTACATGAAGCTCAGAACTGTATGGCATGCTCAATCTTTCACTCCTTTAAATATAAGAATACTTCTAGTCAAAACTTTTTAATTCCCGGCATTTTATACGGGTGTGAACTTTTTGAATGTTGTGATTCATTTAGTAAAGGGAAACTTTTAATGGACTAAGAAGGTCTGTCGGAACTTCTTCCTTCATCTGAATGGCATTTCTGCGTCAGCGCTATACGTATTTGGAATTTTATTAATTAATTAAATTTACTTATAATTTAAAATTTTTCTTGTAATCTTATATTGTTGTCTTCGTTATTCTTTAACATTTTTTTTTTAACAATTATCATGCCTTACCATAACTACTCCTGTACTGTAATTATAAGATTTATTCTTGTTGTACAGGAAAGCAAATAAATAAATAAATAACTAACAAGTAAGAAAATTATAGTCGGTCTAGACCGACTATACGATACCCTATACCATGCGTTTAGAAACCCTATCTCTTAGGCCCAACTAACTGGACATTGAAAATAAGCAAAAACCAAATTTGAGTGGGATTTTTATTAATTTTTTTTGGCTGCAGATATGAAAAAGTTCATATCGGATGCTATATCTGTAAAGGGACTAGGTCCAAAAATGGACCGATCCTGATCATGTTTGGTAAAGTCTCTTGTATTTTGCAAAAATATGTACAAACAAAATTTGGGAAGAATCAGTGCAATATTTTTGTTTTTTAATAGATTTAAGTGAAGATCGGGAAGCAGCTCTATATGGGGTCAAAGGGATCACTTTTGGACTACTCATTAGTGGATGTAATGAACGCATACAAACCCAATTTGAGTAAGATCTATATGACAATTTGGATCTTATGGCAATTTATGTCGATTTCATATGGGTAATTTGTATGGGGGCTAGGTCTGAACATGGACCGATTCTCACCAATTTCAATAGCGTTCATCCCATGACCGATAAAAGCTTATATACCAAATTTCATCAAAATATATTCATATTTGCGACCTGCAGTTTGATTACAAGCTTTACATGGACACACAGACGGACGGACGGACATTATTAAATCAACTCAGAAAGTGATTATGATTCGATCAGTATAATTAACGATGGGTCTAGGTCAAATATTTTTGGTTGTTACAAACAGCAGCACAAAGTCATTATACCCAAACCACATAGTGGTATAGGGTATAAAAATAAATATATGATAATCTGGATCTTATGATCATTTTAGGACTAGCGAAGAAGTCTGAACATACACCGATTTTCCCCAATTTCAATAGTATTCGTCCTATGATCGCTAGAAGTTTATGTACTAAATTTCTTCAAAATATATTCTTATTTGCGGCCTGTAGTTTGGTTACGAGGTTTACATGGACACACAGACAATCAGACAGACAGATGGACGGACCAACTTCGCTAAATCGACTCCATAAAAATTGAATAAATCATAAACATAAACTTATTTCCCGAAGACCAAAAGCATTTTTGAAATGAACATTCCTTGCCAAATGTAAATTGTGTCTTAAAAGTGATAAACGGCAAAATAACCAGTATTGCCCTGTATTGTTAACCTACTATCGTTGTACAATTTGTACAACAATTTATTTTATGCAGGTTCTGTTGCACATTTAAAATAATCTTAAGCAAATTCTAATATAAACTTTTCCCTAATCCAATTTCCAATAGTTCGATACCTTACTTATGCCGATACTTAAGTGTGCTAACATTTTTAGCAACGCTGTTAGATGTAATGAAATCTATCATGTGCCATTGACACTTTAACCACTATTAATTGGATGTATAAAAATATAAATCACTTGACGCACAATTTACTTGAGTAAAATTCAAACCTGAACAAAATATTCGCAGAATAAAATTAAAGAAAAAAACAAGTAAGAGTGTTAAATTCGGCTGTCCCTAATTTTTTGATACCCTCTACCTGAGTCTTAAACTCTATATTACACCCAATGTTGAGTACGGCTACCACTTTTAAACTTTTGCCGATATTGAAACATTAAATCCGAATACCAAAATTCAAATGATTCTTGGCTTAAAATTATTATTATTAATTTTTCAATTTTCATTTTCCATTTTCAATTTTCATTTTCCATTTGCCATTTTTCATTTTTCATTTTTCAATTTTCATTTTCCATTTTAAATTTTTCAATTTTCAATTTTAATTTTCCATTTTTCATTATTTAAATTTTCATTTTCCATTTTTAATTTTTTATTTTTAATATTTCATTTTTCAATTTTCATTTTCCTTTTTTCATATTTCAGTTTTCATTTTCCATTTTTCATTTTTCATTTTTCATTTTTCATTTTCCATATTTCATTTTCCATTTTGCGTTTCTCATTTTTCAATTTTCAATTTTCATTTTCCATTTTCCATTTTCCATTTTTCATTTTTCATATTCATATTCATTTTTCTATTTTCATTTTCCATTTTCCATTCTTCATTTTTCCATTTTCCATTTTTCAATTCTCATTTTCCATTTTCCATTTTGCATTTTCAATATTCCATTTTTCAATTTTCATTTTCCATTTTACATTTTTAATTTTTCAGTTTTCATTTTCCATTTTCCATTTTTAATTTTCATTTTCTATTATTAATTTTCCATTTTTCATTTTCTATTTTCCATTTTGCGTTTTCCATTTTTCATTTTTATTTTTCAATTTTCATTTTCCATTTTTCAATTTCATTTTTCAGTTTTCTTTTTTCATTTTCCATTTTCGATTTCTATTCTCCATTTTCATTTTCCATTTTTCATTTTCGATTTTCTATTCTCCATCTTTCATTTTCCATTTTTCATTTTTCATTTTTCATTTTCCATTTTTCGTTTTCATTTTTTCTTTCATATTGGCGATTTTTTTATTGTAACGTGATAACGATAAAAAAAATATGTGGCAATACTACTAACATGAGCTATTTTCTGTGTTCTTGGTATTGTTAATATGTATATGGGGGGTTTCATGTCAAGTGCACCAACTTTTGGAACCGATGTCTTCCGATCGGTATGTCTTCCGAGGGTATGAAATTTTAGTTAGGTATGTTATATACCTTCGGAAAGTTTAGTTTGTCTAGTTTCTCAGTATAAGTTTTATTTGTAAGGTTTTAGACACAAATAGGAAAAAATTCAAAATAGTGCATTTGTGAAAAATTGAAAAACCGTTGTCTTGAGTTACAAAACATTTATTTTGATAGATATCCCACTCCCATCCCACTAAGCGACTAAAAAGCTCTGAAAGGAAAAATCCTAAGCTTTCTTATGAAAAAAAAAAAAAAAATGCCCTTTTTGAAAAAAAGGCAAAAAATGCTTTAATTTTGTAATTTTTTTTTTTTTTAAGTATTTTTTTCCGAAATATTGAAGAAATAGCTATCTAAACTATTTGGGAGAAAATTTTCTAAGAACAATAGGTAATAAGTTACATGGATGAGAAAAAACACCTGTTTGGCAAAAATGTCAAATTTTGATCCCCTCTAACTCAGAGAGATATGCACCGAAAAATTGTGTCTGATCTACTATCCAATAGGACTAACCTTGGTGCAAATTTCATCCCGATCGGAAGACATCGGTTTCAAAAGTTGGTGCACTTGACATGAAATCCCACATATGCATAATTTTTTGTGGCATTTTTTTATGTTGTTGTACAATTATTATGTTCAACCACTAAACTGTTACAACAAACACACTGGGTTTTATGTTTTTTAGGGGTATCTACATATTTTTGCTCGTATCTAATCACAATGATGCCCGCTTTAGCCCATTTTCAATACCAACCTGCTGGCAATTATGGCAAATGTTATTATTGTAACCTTATCCAGTTAGATGGCTTTTTTGTGAATGATCGTGATTTCAACAGACAGACGGACATCGCTATATCGACTCGAGCTATGATAGGGATCAGGAATATATATACTTTATGGGGTCGGAAATTAGTTTTTCGATGCGTTACAAACGGAATGACAAACCTATATATACCTTTTGCCACTGACGTGTGGAGGGTATAATAAACCATTCTAGCTATAATGTTTGGTCTTGATATGCTAAATTTTCTAGTAACTCCAATCTGTGTAAAATCTAACACTTTCTTAGCTTTAATTAATATATACTAGCAGATTCCAGCACTCGAAATTCGAGTGCAGATTCTAAGAAATTTTATTTTTTCATTTAATAAAGACTCTTAAGGTATGCTTCGCAATTCAACTAATTTTAAATGAAGAAAACAAATTCAACACATTAACACAAACACATTAACAAATTTAATAAACACACACATAGCATTATGTATGCGTTAGTAGCAACTTTAAACGATCACAACTCCAAAAAAATATTCCAGATGATGAAAATCTGTAAATCTGGGTAGCAGCTAAAAAGAAATAACTTTCAAATGATATTTTTTTTTGCCAAAATCGGGGTAAAACTGTGAAACTTACATCGGTCACAAGAAATCGCCTTGCCTATTAATATTATAAATATTTTATTATCAATTTGCACCAATCCGGCATAAAATCAAACAAAAATTCAAAAATTCGCATCATCGCTTCACTCTAACTTATGTTGTTACTACAAACATACGACAACAGTTTCAATAATCAATCTCTAAATTACCGAAAATAACTTTACCAAAATAGATTCTCCACTATATGTGTTCCTGATGAACTTAATTAAATAAAATATTTTAACGAGATTGTTTTAAAAACTTTGAGGAAATTCTCTTCTTTTTAATAGTTTAATATACTTTCAATGTTCATATAAAATTTTCATAGCTATAAATATGCCAACCTGCAAACAACTTTGTTAAACGAACAATTTTCATCTGCTAGAACAAATTTTTGCCACACTACTAGCACGAGTATGTATAGATATGTAACATATTTCAGTTATTAAAATAAATAAAGGCTGAAAGACAAACACATAACGAAACGGTGCTAATAGAGCTCACAAAAATTCACAAGGTACTAAGCAGCCCAAAAAAAATATATATATGTATTTATATGAATATTTTCTTTCAAACAGCACTTAGGTGACTTAACAAACTTTCGCCACATGTACCACATCATACAAACAAGTGTATTAAGACATAAAATATATGAAATTTAAGGATATTACTGATAGGTCTTTCCTAAACTTAATTGAAATAATGTTGAGAGGATATTTAAATAAATAATTACTCACCATAACATAACTGATGCTATTTTTAAACTTTGAGTTAGTTTAAGGTTTATTTAGTTGTACGTTTTTGATCCAAGCTGTGAATGGCCCTAATCTTTGGCAATTGTACTACTTGTGATGGGTGCAGCGCCTGAAAAGAAATATTTATTTTATTGGAAAAGCCTCAAAATTTAAATACAGTCCTTAATATATTGGTGATCCATCAAATAATAATCAAGAGCTAAACTTAAGTGTGCATTTTCATTTTACACCTTTCACTACTGATCCAACATTGAGAACAGAAAAAATTTTAAACAAACTTGAATCTCTGAAAGAAAAACTTTTTAAATCGTTCGGACTTATTTTTAATAACCATTGGTTTGAAAACAAAACCACAATAAATATCCCAATGGAGTGTAAATGGATGCTTTCTTTAGGAAAAAAATTTGCCCTACCGGTCGACAAAAATAATTTTTCCCCGATAAATATTATTGCTGATATAGAATATTGCATACAAGCAATGGAGGAGAATGTTGATGGGGAGAAAGATATAGCTAGGACTAAATTAGCTAACAATCTAATTACTTTCAAATAAATATTAAAAACACACCCAGGGAAAAATTCTTACTCACTATTTTTGCAAAAACAAAAAAGTTTTTAAGAGAACACAAAGACATCACAATTATTCAAGCTGATAAGGGAAACAAGACGGTAGCAATGTACAAAAGCGAATATATCCAGAAAATGAAAAACCTACTGGAAGATAGCAACACGTACACAACTCTGAGATCGGATCCAACTACAAAACTACAAAAAACTAACAACAACATCGTATCGGGACTGATCAAAAAAGAAATCATTGATCTTTGGCAAAAACGTAAATTAACATGTTATGCAGCCACAGCCCCTCGAATTTACGGATTGCCCAAAATTCGTAAAGCGGGGATCCCCCTTAGACCAATCGTCTCATCGATACAGGTACCATGCTACCATCTTTCCAAATATATTGGGCAAATTATTAGACATATTATATCCAAAGAATATAACATAAAAAACTCAATAGAATTAAAAAATCAATTAAAAAATGTAAAACTGAACGACAGGGAGATATTGGTGTTATTTGATGTAGTTTCACTATTTACAAATATTCCGGTCCACACTGCTACAAGAATATTATGAAAAAATGGCCTATTATTAAAAATTTCACAAATATTCCTTATTCCAAATTCCTGGAGATTCTTAACTTTTGCGTAACTGAAAACAACTATTTTGTTTATGACGACAAAGTCTATAACCAAATTTTTGATATGTCAATGGGTAATCCACTCTCGCCCACAATAGCCGACGTTGTTCTTGACAATCCATTTGACGACGCTATAATGGAACTAAAGTACAAAAACATCACCATAAAATACATATCTAAATATGTAGATGACATTCCAGCAGTTATCAACATAGACGACCAGGATGAAATTACGAAAACGTTGAATAATCATCCTAAAATTAAATTTACTATCAAAGCGGAGGAAAATAATGAAATAACATACCTAGACACGAAATTACATTGATCATCAGGAGGTATCGTTTTTGATTGGCATTCAACAGAAACTGCTTCGGGGAGACTTATGAATTACAACGCAACCCGACCAAAAAAAACCAGATAATAAACACGGCAAAAAAACTTCATTGAAAGATTTCTGAATATTAGTGACAAACAGGTCCACATAAAAAACACGCACATAATTTACAAAATACTAATAGAGAACAGTTTTCCCCAAAAACTTATAAATTCATTAATAGAAGAAATAAAAGAGCGAATAAAAAATAATATCCAACGTGGTAACAGCGAAGAAAAGAAAAATTAAATATTTTACGGTGTACAATATATCCCTGGTCTAACATATAATAGAAACATAATAAATACAATTAAAAATAACAACAACGTTAACTTTGCATTTAAACCAGAGTTCAGAAAAAAAACACACACTGAATAAAAAACTCGTACATATATGTAAACAAACATAACTTAGACCAACACACACATATTTTTATTTTCATACCAATTATGTTTGTTTTTAAATTTTCTTCGGTGCCCAACACAACCATGACTGTGTTCGTTTTAATATTTCGTTATTTACACGAACATTTTTGTATCACATACTTTTTGTTTCAATCACACATAAAGCACACATTTTTGAGTGTTGCTTTATTTGAAGTTCATGTTCTGGTAAGTGTACTGGAAAAAAACACAGAACATATACAATAAACAGGTTCGAGTTCAGTTATATTTTAAGTCGTGTTGTGGCTCGTGTAAACACGACTTAAAATATAACTGAACTCGAACCTGTTTATTGTACATGTTGTGTTTTTTCTTACTACACGAGCCACAACACGACTTAAAATATAACTGAACTCGAACCTGTTTATTGCACATGTTCTGTGTTTTTTTTCATTACACGTACCAGAACATGAACTTCAAATAAAGCAACACTCAAAAATGTGTGCTTTATGTGTGATTGAAACAAAAAGTATGTGATACAAAAATGTTCGTGTAAATAACGAAATATTAAAACGAACACAATCATGGTTGTGTTGGGCACCGTAGAAAATTTAGAAACGCACATAATTGATATGAAAATAAAGATATGTGTTGGCTGCTTTTGAACAGAACATTGTGTGTTTCGTGTGTGTATTTTCTGAACCTTGATTTAAACCCAAATGAATACTGAGTGCAATATTTACAAACGTCAAGGCGCCAATAGAAAAGCAACAAAAGAGCAACGTCGTGTATGAAATAGGATGTAAGGGAAATGACAAACAGAGATGTGATCTAATTTACATAGGAACAACAAAGAGAGCTGTAGCTACCAGAATGGGAGAACATCAAATGGATATCGTCAAATGAAAAGAGACAACAGCATTAGCACAACACATATTAAAAACCGGCCGCACAGCTGATTTCGAAAAAATCAAGATGCTAGACAAGGAAAATGTGAAAGAAAAAGATATACTAAAGAGTGATTATATATTCAGCAAAATATTCAACGAACCATGAATTTGAAAGAGGATACCAACAATATAAATACGAACTACAGAGTTGCCATTCAGTAACCTATGACATGTTAATGTGTGTTTAAAAGTTTTAATTTTATCTACATATATGTATGTTTTATGTTTTATGTTAAATGTAATAACTACATTTTAAATGTAAAAATATATTGTAAGTTTTATGAAATATTATTTGTAAAATAAGATATAAGATGTCGACAAAAAATCGACGAAACGTCGGGAAAAAACTGTAATCAGCATTGTTTTATTACATTTATAACTTAGGTCATATTAGCTTAATTTAATTTAAAACACAAAAATTTTAACGCCCGTTTTCTCAAGAGGCGATTATCTTTTATCCCAACGAGAAACTGCCGATTAAAGAAATTTGGTTTTCTCAATGTCGCAAAGCTAACCGGCACTCATTTTCCAATTATTTATTTATCGTACAGATCAATTTTTCTCCCAACTTTCATATCAATTTTGAGAGGCATTGCCAACTGAAAATAATTCTCCCAATTTTCAGACGTATTTTGAGAGGCATTGCCAACTGAAAATAATGTTTTTGTCGGTACATTGAGAAAACTAAAATTGTTAACCGCCAGTTTATCGGTCCAATAAATTTATGGCCTGGTTAAGTAACAGGCAGTTTGACGATACATTGAGAAAACCGGCATAAATGATTTTTCGGCAAGATATGTAGATAGATTTTTCTCTATTTGTTAATTTTTTCAATAATGGGCACAAAATAAAATTTATTTAAATAAATTATTTAAAACAATAAAGAATATACAGTAGGGCGATTACTATTTGTATTATTTTACATTACAACAAGTAAGAAAATTATAGTCGGTCTAGACCGACTATACGATACCCTATACCATGCGTTTAGAAACCCTATCTCTTAGGCCCAACTAACTGGACATTGAAAATAAGCAAAAACCAAATTTGAGTGGGATTTTTATTAATTTTTTTGGCTGCAGATATGAAAAAGTTCATATCGGATCCTATATCTATAAAGGGACTAGGTCCAAAAATGGACCGATCCTGATCATGTTTGGTAAAGTCTCTTGTATTTTCCTAAAATATATACAAACAAAATTTGAGAAGAATCAGTGCAATATTTTTGTTTTTTAATAGATTTAAGTGAAGATCGGGAAGCAGCTCTATATGGGGTCGAAGGTACAATTTTTGGACTACTCATTAGTGGATGTAATGAACGCATACAAACCCAATTTGAGTAAGACCTATATGACAATTTGGATCTTATTGCAATTTATGTCGATTTGATATGGGTAATTTGTATGGGGGCTAGGTCTGAACATGGACCGATTCCCACCAATTTCAATAGCGTTCATCCCATGGCCGATAAAAGCTTATATACCAAATTTCGTCAAAATATATTCATATTTGCGACCTGCAGTTTGATTACAAGCTTTACATGGACACACAGACGGACGGACGGACGGACGGACGGACATTGTTAAATCAACTCAGAAAGTGATTCTGATTCGATCGGTATAATTAAAGATGGGTCTAGGTCAAATATTTTTGGTTGTTACAAACAGCAGCACAAAGTCATTATACCCAAACCACATAGTGGTATAGGGTATAAAAATAAAACGCCTTAAATTCGAGGAATAATTGCATTCAGATGACATTAGTAACATCAAATTTTAAAAAAATTTAAAAAAGTTCCGGCTTTTTATACCCTATACCACTATGTGGTTTGGGTATAATGACTTTGTGCTGCTGTTTGTAACAACCAAAAATATTTGACCTACACCCATCTTTAATTATACCGATCGAATCAGAATCACTATCTGATTCGATTTAACGATGTCCGTCCGTCCGTCCGTCCGTCCGTCCGTCCGTCTGTGTGTCCATGTAAAGCTTGTAATCAAACTGCAGATCGCAAATATAAATATATTTTGATGAAATTTGGCATTTAATCTTCTATCGGCCATGGGATGAACGCTATTGAAATTGGTGAGAATCGGTCCATGTTCAGACCTAGCCCCCATACAAATGACCCCTATGAAATCAACATATATTGCCATAAGACCCAAATTATCATACAAATCTTAATGAAATAGGGTTTGTATGTATATATTACATCCATTAATCAGTAGTCCAAAAATGATCCCTATTGGACAACTCTTAGTCATAGGCCCCATATAGAGCTGCTTCCCGATCTTCACTTAAATCTATCAATAAACAAAAATATTGCACGGATTCCTTTCAAATTTGGTTTGTATATATTTTTTCAAAGTATAAGTGACTTACCGATCGACTCAGAATCACTTTTTGAGTTGAAATAGCAATTTCCGTCCGTCCGTCCGTCCGTCTGTGTGTCCATATAAAGCTTGTAATCAAACTACAGGTCGCAAATATGTACATATTTTGATGAAATTTGGCATATAAGCTTACATCGGCCATGGGATGAATGCTGTTGAAACTGGTGAGAATCGATCCATGTTCAGACCTAGCCCCCATACAAATGACCCCTATGAAATCGACATAAATTGCCATAAGTTCCAAATTATCATATAGATCTCAGTCAAATTGGGTTTGTATGTGTTTAATACATCCATTAATCAGTAGTTCAAAAATACTCCCTACAGGAAAATTCTTAGTCATAGGCCCCATATAGAGCTGCTTCCCGATCTTCACTTAAATCTATCAAAAAACAAAAATATTGCACTGTTAGATTTATCGTCATTTTTCAGACATATTGCAATTACTACTGTAATTAATATGCCTTTTTTTTAATTTTGTTTTAAATGGTGCGTGGTAAAGAAGAAGAAAGCATATATTTCAAAAATTCATAACTGCACTGTATTCTTAATCGTACCGGTTTCTGGCATTTCAGCCTTCATCAGCGATTTATTGAACATTGTGATAATTGTTATGTTTTAATTGAATAGATTGTTTCTATATGAAAATTTTTTCTACTTAGGGCAGCCGTGAGGTTTTGAACCATGAACCTTCACATACACCCGTACTTGCACTTTTTGGTCAGCGCTTTAACACACTCACCTAAAGTCAGGCCTATGAGCAGTGTGGTTAGATTCAGTTTTCGTACCATACAGCTTTACTTTGTATTAATTTCAGAAGATACAACTCTTGCACAGATTCTTCTCAAATTTGGTTTGTATGTATATATTTTTTCAAAATATAAGTGACTTTACCAAATATGGTCAGGATCGGTCCATTTTTCGGGATAAGTCCCCATTTAAATATAGTATCCGATATAAACTTTTTCATATCTGCAGCGAAAAAAATTAATAAAAATGCCACTCAAGTTTGGTTTATGCATATTTGCTATATCCAATTAGTTGGACTGAAGAGATAGGGTCTCTTAACCATGGTATAGGGTATCGTATAGTCGGGCTAGACCGACTATAATTTTCTTACTTGTTAATATTTAATATTTTTTTATCTTTTCTGTGCAATTCTTACTAGGAAGAAGTAATTTAATCACTTTTAAACCACCATAAAATGTCTTCTAGAAATTTCAGCATTAGTGCAAAGGCAAACAGGTCGATTTGGACGAAGAATCTACCTTCCTCTTCTAAACAGAAAAGGGATACAAGCATTCCATCTGTTGAAAAGCTCTCCAATCTCACACGGATGCCGGCAGACCGCAAAATTCTTGAAAACTTCACTTTTCTGTTCAACAGCGAGAAACAGCGACTGGATCGAATCAAAAATATGATTACGGATATAGAATTGCTCTGGAGGGAAACTCTAGACTTTCCACTTTTATCCAGCGCACTCATCAGAAAGAAACTCAATCGTCTGATTGATTTAAATGACAAAAACCAAAAGAAACCGTCTGACAAATTCACTGCAACACTTTCTCAGTTATTTGATGTCACCAATGTGAGTGGAGAATGGAAAAGCTCGCAAGATAAAGAGTTCTACCAGAATCAACTTGAGAGTGGAGGTAAGGTTGGTTACACAATGGTCAAACGAGCCCCTTTGGAATCAATCCACCCAAGAAAACGAATCCGAATATCAATATCTCAAGCTCAAACCAGTACTTATCAATCGATTCTTCACCCAAGTCTCCAAGCTCTTCTTCCACGTCATCTTCTTTTGAATGCAAACCGAAATACAAAAGAACAAACACTACAGCAGCGACTTTGCTGGTACTGGAAAACAACATTTCTACACATAAAGCACATAACATTCTTGCAACCATTGCTAAACAGGGTCATGATGTGCCCGAGTAATCTCAGAAGGACAGCAAATGAAAGCCAAAATGTTTGAAAAACTTCAAAGCAAATATCCCTATGGTCTTCAGTTTGATGGTAAAAGAGTCTAAGGGAAATAGTATCAAGTAGTTCTGCTGAAAAATACCACAACCGAAATCAAACTCGGTATTCTGAAATGTAGGTGCCACGGCCATTCACAAGGAACTACATCAGCTATTTGATGAATACGATGCTTGGGTAAATATTCGCATGATAACCTGCGACACGACAGCAGTAAATACTGGTCGTTTGCATGGGATTGTAAAGCTCATACAGGATGAGTCTTAAGCAAGGGCTTTCAGAAGCCACAATACATTGGCTGTCAGCACCATCTGCTCGACCTCCTTCTGAAGTACGTCATGAATTTCCTTATTCAAGAGCAAACCAGAACTCAACTATTCCTTCAATGATAAATTAAGAGAAAACTATGTCTCTCTTCAGGCTCATTACCACCAAGTTGCGACAGATGATGTTAACACAGACGAGAACCCTGGATGGCGAGATGATTTAAAGTTCTTATATGAACTATGTCAGGCATATCGTCAATACAAAACAACTTCACGATGGCCCCGAATCAGCTGGAAGACACTCCCAAACTTACAACAGGCAAGATGGAACTCGCGTGCAATATAGAGTGGCGCCGCATCCTCGGTACAGCATGCGACTTTATCTGCTATGAATGGGCAAATAGTTGCTTCCAGTCGCAACACTACAACGAAGTGGCCTTCAATGAACTGTTAACATCACTCACCAAGACAAAATGCAAAAAGGCAATTAAGTGTTTGAAGACGCACTGGTCGGTCGAGGAGTCATTAATTGACATTCCCAGATCTAACCAAAATGCTGAAAGTGCTGTAAAACTGGTGGAGGGACTACTTGCGAACTCGAAAAAATTTGAATTTTTGAATGTAAAGTTCATAGGACAAAATAATTTTTAAACATTTTTTTGTATGTACAATCTGTACTTATTACTAACTGTTTTATATTATTATTTTTTTACTATTAATCTTTTGAATAAAGCAAGAACAGCATTTATTTTTTTTTTAAAAAATTAATGTTTCACTTATTTTCATCCGAATGAAAGGGGGAACTTTTTTTAAAAAAACGCAAAAATGCAATTAATATTATTAAATTACAAAAGAACTTCCTCGATTGCAAGTGGTTTCATAATTTTTTTTTTTTGTAATTACACTAACTAGCAGATTCCAGCACTCGAAATTCAAGTGCAAATTCTAAGAGCCTTTATTTTTTCATTTAATAAAGACCCTAAAGGTATGCTTCACAATCCAACTGATTTTAAATGAAGAAACCAAACTCAACACATTGACAAATTTAATAAACACACACATAGCATTGTATAATTTTATGTATGTGTTAGTAGCAACTTTAAACAACCAGAACTTAAAAAAAAATATTCCAGACGATGAAAATCTGTAAATTTGGGTAACAGCTAAAAAGCAATACCTTTCAAATGATAAATTTTTTGTTAAAATCGGGGTAAAACTGTGAAACTTACATCGGTAACAAAAAATCAACTAGCCTATTAATATTACATCGGGTTTAAATGTGTCAAAAGTGAGGATTAATTCAAAAGTTGAAGCTAATATATAGTAATAAGTTTTGGTGCCGGATAAGCGGATATACTCTCTCAAAGTTCCAAAATTTTTGCTAATTAAGTACAAAGTGGTAAAAAGTAAAAAACTACGAATCTCAAGTATATTTAGTTGGTTGTTTATTCTAAAATCAAAACTTTTTTAAATGGAAGATTCAACCTCAGGTATGGGGCTATTTTGTTGATAAAATTTTTTTTCTTAAATGTTGTAGAAATATTTTTAATTTTTTTTTAATATTATCCCAAAAAAAAATATTTTTGAAATATATGTAGAGATTATCGTGAGTTCGGGTAAAATTGTTTCAATAGTAAATAACTACGGGATATCAGCTTGTGAATTAGAAAAAAAAAATTAGGTATATTTGCAAACATGCAAAATATTTAACTTTCTTTTAAAAATCCCCAGTTGCAAATCAAAATATGCTGCAAACGCAATAGATAATACTTGCTAATTGTTCATTGCAAAACTTAAAAAAACGTGTAGAAAATTAAATTGAACTACTTTCGGATTCTATGGTTTTATTAGGAGAACCATCAGTAGAAATCAATCATAAATTAATATTGGTGATGATTGATGGAAAAGTATGCAATGGATACAACATCTACTATACGGAAATGTGCTACGCTTCTGATGCACCAAGTAACGATTTTAATTCAATTCATAGAATGATTTGTAAAGAAGTAAATATGAAATCTTTACAGTTTGGTTTATCTCTCTTTTGTGGCTGGATGCGGTTTTTTGAATGTGTTCTTCACTTATCATACAAATTTTCAATAAAAAAATGGCAGGCTAGATCAGGTGATGATAAGAAAATTGTTTCAGCTGCAAAATTACGAATTCAGAAAGAGGTTAGAGAGAAAACTGGACTGATTGCTGACCAACCGAAGCCAGGTTTTGGGCACTGTGACGGTGATCAGATTTGCTCTTCACTGTAGCCAAAGAATTTCTGGTACAAGCAGAAATAAGAAAGAAAAAAAAATAACCTTGATCTTGAAATTATTTTCAAGTTCATGTATATCCATATAAAAAACACCTTATATGGTAATATGTTGATTGAAATTTTTTTTGGTTCTATTTTTGGCAAACTGATTTATGGCGCGAGTTTTTTTTACAGTCTCTTCATTGTTTTGTATTAAATCATGATTATTCATGTATGTATGGGTCAACTACAACTTGCAATCCTTCTCGTTCTCCCACTGGGTTTTCAGCTATTGGTATTAGCTTACCCCTTCGTTCACTCAGTAATCCCACTTACTCTCTCTCCTTTTAATATGAGTTGGTATTTTTTTTACGAAAAGAGTGATATTATGAACGAATGTCTGTATATCTATGCGTATTATGGATAACGAGATAAAATGTTCCATAATGATATACATAGGCTATTCAATGAGTGGTTGAGTGTAGTTAATACAAAACATGTTTTAGCTTTAGATGGAATGAATGAAGAGAGGTATAATGTTAAGAAAAGAGTTTTGATTAAAAGAGTTGAATTTGATAGTTGAAAAAGAAAAGGTTGAGGAAAAACCTGACATTAAATTAAAATTAAAATAAGATTAGTTGTAGTAAAATAAAGTTAACGTAAAGTTAAAATTAAAATGTTTTAATTTAAAAAAAAAGGAAATGTGAAGTTGTGGTTTCAAGGAGTGTAAAATTAAAAATAAGACATAGTGTTAATAAAATAAAGTTAATTTTAAGCAAAAAAAAATTATTAATGCTTAACAACTAAAGAAATTGTGGAAGAAAATTTTTAAAGAAACTAAAAATTAAATTATATTTAAGAACTTAAATGATGTAAGAACATTAAAAAATGTAATATTAAGAAACTTATTGCCAAAAAGAAAATAAACTAAGAAACTATGTGACAGACATGACAACAAACAGACATCATTTTAGAGGATGTTTGTAAGACACAGAAAAGCTCTGAAGTTATTTGTATGACAAATATGAAACAGTTGTTTATAGTTAATATAAGAGCTAGTTTATTAACCCTTCGGTTAGCGAGAACTTTTTTATTTTCAAACTGAAATTACTCCTATTTCGGCCAGGACAAAGTACCCCAAAAGTTACCCTGTTTTCCAAGAGAATTTTGTCAAAAATCGTTTAAAAGAAAATTCAAGGTGATACGCCCAATAGTTTAGTTTTTATTCAGGTTTAAAAGTGAGTAGTACGGGAATGCATGACAAGGTCCGTAGGGACTTGTACTGAAATTACAAGAAATCATTAAGACATAAACTTTATTTCGGCTTCTTTTTAGCTGTTTTATTGTTTGAACACATTCTAACTTAGCAGCAGCTTACACTCCGAATGATTCACTGACAGTTGATGAGCAGTTATTCCCATACAGAGGCTGTACCCGCTTCAAACAATATATTCCGTCGAAGCCAGCCAAGTATGGTATAAAGGTATGGTGGTTGTGTGACTCAAAATCATTCTATCCTGTCAATGGAATGATTTATTCTGGTAAATTGCCTGACCAGCAGCGTGAAATAAATCAAGGGCAGAACGTTGTACTTGCTCTTGCGGATAAATATTTGGATTCTGGCCGCACAATTTGTGCTGACAATTTCTTCAGTACATTGAACTTGGCGCGTATTTTGATGAGAAAGAAAACTGCATATGTTGGAACAGTACGCTCTAACAAAACATTTGTGCCACGGGAGTTACAAAAAAATCGTACGCGGCCAATCAACAGCACATTGTTTGGGTTCAAGGCGATATAGCACTATGCTCATATGTGCTCAGGAAGAATAAATCAGTAATTTTGCTATCTACACAACATTACACTTGCGATGTGAACATGGAAACTGAAAAGAAGAAGCCCATAGGCATTCTTGATTACAATGCCAACAAATCCGGCGTTGATACTATGGACCAGATGCTTGGTACGTATACATGCAAGCGCTCAACAGAGCGCTGGCAACTTGCCATGTTTTACAATATGCTCGACATCGCTGCATTAGCTGCATTCATAATATTCAACGAGATGAAGCCAGTGAAGAGAAGTGACAGACGGCGCTCATTCCTCCTTATGCTTACTAAGCAATTGGCATTACCCAACATTGAAGAAGGTGCCCTGAATACTCGCATAACTGCATATCCAAGGATACGGAATGGAATGGAAGAATTTGATGTCAAGGTAAAAATTAAGAATTCTAAAGGTCAAAAGCAGAATGATTATATATATTTTTTCATTTTAGATAGTACCAAGACCAACAGAAGCAACTGCACCGTCGCACACTGGGGATTTTGTGGAAAAAAGTCAAATTGTCAATATACTCTTTATGCAATATGCAGTGATATTTTGAAATTTTAGACTAAATGGTACAATCAAATCAAAAAGAATTACTCCGATCTGACTGCTAGTTTTTTTTTTGATAGCGTCTCAAACTCAGTACTTGTACGTTTTACCGAACCAACTTAATTTAAACCTAAGAATTTCAAAACGAATATTATTTTATTATGTGAGCTAACGTTTTTCTTTTTATTTTTTATTTAAAGTAGGATATTTCAGTATACTAAAATTTAAAAAATAAACTCTGCAGAGACTTAAGTTTTTTTGTTTGTTTATTTTTATGAACATATAACAAAAATCCCTTTTTTCTCCAAACATTTGGACCTGCAATTTTAGCACTACTTTCCCCCAGTTGGAAATCACTACTAATACATTGTCCGACATCTGTTTTAACATTTTTAATCAATTTCAAGTGCCCCTAGGTGCCCCCTTTTCAATTTGTTGCATTACACAGCACAACATTTTTCATCTGATTGATTCGGGACTCAATTCTGATAAGGCTCTTTTGTTTAACATAACTCGAGAACCACTAGTCGGATTTTGCTTAAACAAATTTAGAAAAATCAAGAATTACAATTACTTTCATCTGTTCATATAATGTTTCGCTACATAAGCAACAGTTTCGCAGTTATAACTAAATTTATGAAGAAAAAAAATATTTTTTGCCTAAAAAATTGATTTTTTTTTTTTTTTTTGTAATTCATAAAAAATCCAAAAGGGTAAAAAAGTGTCAAGTCGTATTACTTTCGCGTAAAGTCGCATAACGTATTAACAAAATGAGACATAAATCATGAAAATCGATGAACGCGTTTCGCTTTTATTCACAATTAAGTGAAGGTATGAATTTCAAAAATTTGATCGAGATATCCACAAAATTCTTTGGAAAAAACATTGATGACTTTTTATGATTCTCAGAATTAAAAAAAAAAAAGGAATAAACAAAAGGTTATTTGATTTTTATGATTCAGGTAGCAAAGTAATAAACGCTAATAAATGTGCGTGGACAAAAATTAAAAAAGGAATGTACACATTTTTAATTATGTTGGCTACCTGAATGATTTTTTTTTATAGAAATTGCACCCACATTTATAAGTGCTCATGTTTTGCAACGTTTCGAAATATACGCCCATTCATAAGTACCTGACAGTAAAATATTGAAAAATACGTAGTATTTATAGTTGTTCATTGATCGATTTTTGTCATTCAACAAATGCCGACGAACGAGAAAAGTACATGCGATTTTTCTCAGGTTTTTAATTATAACTGAAACTAAGTCCCAAGAGTTTTACGACAATGGAAAGTTTTTCTATTCCACATGGAGTTTTATGCTCGAAGCTGCTGGAGTTTGACAAAGACAGAACAAAATTAAAACAGTTTTTGCAACAATCGCACGTTGGCTTAAACGAAACTAGAGCATGTGAAATTTTGGATAGAATATATAAAGCCTTTTACTCTAAGTTCAAACAAAGATTGCAGGATTCTAATCGTACGAAGTCGCGATTTGAAAAAAATAATGCAAATTGGCTTGAAGGCACATTTACAATGAAATTTACTGATGCTGAATGTTCTACCAGTTCTGCACTTGGTAGGCCACGCAAATCGTTTGAGGAGTGCTGTGATCGCGCCAAACGATACAAAAGGGATGAAGTACGTGCTATGTTTCCTATATAAATAAAACTAAATTTGTGCCCGCCCAGTAGCCCGATCCCACCCATTTTTGGCAAGACTATTTAAATTCATACTCTGGCGTCTAAAACAAAATTTCAGGGCTTTGGCTATCATTGAACTCCAGATATATGATGTTAAAAATTCACTTTGTATGGGGGGTGCCCCTCCCAGTAGCCCGATCCCGCCGAAATTTAACAGGATCAGTTCATGGATAAAAACAACCCCACGCACCAAATTTCATCAATGTTTACCGATCCTAGTGGAATTTAAGCGAATTTTTCTGAAAAATTTGTTTGGGCGCTAGGTCCAAACATGGACCGATTTTCAACAGGGTTTGTCCTTGGCTCAATAGAAATGTATGTTCCAAATTTCATCCAGTTATCTCTTAAATTGCGACCTATATCGTTTTTTTTCCTCACCTCCATACAAAAATTCCCCGTGTTTGCGCTAAGGACAAACATCATCATGTCGACTATGCCGTTCAGAGTACGGTCGTCAACGCAAAACAAGGGCCGATTGCTGTTCCTGCAACAATGCAGTTTGTGCAGAGCATTCAAGATTAATGCATCGGTGCTTAACCTGCACTCAAAATGAGGAACAACCATCGCAACAATAGTTTTTTTAAGTTTTATTCATTGTAAAACTAAATTTTCATAATAAAATTCATAAAAATTAATTATGTTAGTATAAAAAAAAAATATATTTTATTTTATTTATCAACACTTTAATTAATAAACAATAATAAAATAACAAAACAAAAATTTAAAATGTCTTTTTCATAGAAAATGTCAAATCAACAAAAATAGGTCCCTACGGACCTTATCATGCGTTTAAGGGTACCAGAAGTGTTGCTAGACGGAGAGTTAATGTAGCGTATAAAAAACCATGAATTCGAAAATAAATTATAGCAAAAGGAAGTATTTTGTAATGTGACAGACATGACACTCTTCCTTTCTTACTGGAAAAATAGGCGCTATAAAAATATTCAAAAACAATATTTTTTTAATCCACATAAATAATCGTAGGCTGGAAAAATAGTTTGTACAATAGTTTTTTTTTAAGTTAGATTCAAAAATTAAATTCACTAAATAATATATCTTAATGCATCTTATGCGAATTACTTCGAGATCCGTTAACGTTATTCTTTGGAAATATATTAATCATACAGAATTGAGAACAGGGTTTCTACCAGTAAATAATTTGTTATTTCTATTACATTTGCATTGCAAAAAGAGTAGATTCTTGCATTACCTTCTCTATACTGATTTCCGTTAAGCCACAAAAGATCTGCTCTAGCTTTAATATATATGAAATCTGTTCTTTCATATCATACTGTAACTTTCGTTGAAATATGAATGTCCTTTCATGTGGTCTAAATGCTTATAAATTCTTTGTCGACTGAGTTGTGCACTTGTTATGTACTATTGGTATGCTTTGATCTTCATCGAGTTAATTAGGTTTATACAAACACTATTTCAATTCTTTTTAGACTGCTCCATATTATTTACATCTATATTGAACTCAAGTAATTTGCTTTCAAAATCGTTATACCAATAAATATTACGAGATATTATACATAACCTTTGCAGGTTATCAATAACTTCGAACAAAGTGTTGCTCCATACTTGTGCACCATACATTGGTATTGATCTGCAAACTGTATTCATCCAGGTTGCGTTTATACTGGATATTGCGGCGGATATTATTTAGTCTCTGATTATCTCTATAAACAAATTCACGTACTATTGTATTTTCAGGGCAAAATCCAGAATCCATTATACGGTCAAATAATTTTAAAGCTACTGTTATTATACCCTATACCACTATGTGGTTTGGGTATAATGACTTTGTGCTGCTGTTTGTAACAACCAAAAATATTTGACCTACACCCATCTTTAATTATACCGATCGAATCAGAATCACTATCTGATTCGATTTAACGATGTCCGTCCGTCCGTCCGTCCGTCTGTGTGTCCATGTAAAGCTTGTAATCAAACTGCAGGTCGCAAATATGAATATATTTTGACGAAATTTGGTATTTGATCTTTCATAGGCCATGGGATGAACGCTATTGAAATTAGTGAGAATCGGTCCATGTTCAGACCTAGCCCCCATACAAATGACCCCTATAAAATCAACATATATTGCCATAAGATCCAAATTATCATACAAATCTTAGTTAAATTGGGTTTGTATGTATATATTACATCCATTAATCAGTAGTCCAAAAATGATGCCTATTGGACAACTCTTAGTCATAGTCCCCATTTAGAGCTGCTTCCCGATCTTCACTTAAATCTATCAAAAAACAAAAATATTGCACTGATTCTTCTCAAATTCTGTTTGTATATATTTTTGCAAAATACAAGAAACTTTACCAAACATGGTCAGGATCGGTCCATTTTTGGGCCTAGTCCACATATAGATATAGCATCCGATATGAACTTTTTCATATCTGCAGCCGAAAAAATTAATAAAAATCCCACTCAAATTTGGTTTATGCTTATTTACTATATCCAGTTAGTTGGGCCTGAGAGATAGGGTCTCTAAACGTATAGGGTATCGTATAGTCGGTCTAGACCGACTATAATTTTCTTACTTGTTTTATATGATGCAATGCATCTCTGCTGAGAAATGTTAAATTCCTACGTTGAATATCAGCATATCTTCAGTTGTTGTATCAAAAGCCAAACGGGAAACAACAATTGATTTTTTAGGCGGTATGACCCTTACCAGGTTATGTAGAATTTTATTACCATCAGAATTAAGTAAATATGATTAATTCCTTTAAAGATTCGATTCTACACCAAAACTGCATACAGTAGCTCTGTGCTGTTTTGAGCGTCCAGGGTAATTTCACTTTTATTTAACTATGCTAAAATTTGACTGAAACTTTTGTACATCTTTCAATTTTTATAACTTACGCTTAAGAAACGATAAAGTTTTTTTAACTTCTCAATTCTTTTTTAAGAATTTTACATGAAAATTGTTAAAGTTTTCCCCAATATGGGATAAAGATATTAAACCATATGAAAACTTAAGCAAACTTTGTTAGTATTAGAGTAAATATACATACATATTTATGTATGTATCAGGTAAGTTGTTTCTTAACTAAACTTTTATATTTCTAAGTGTTTGTATATGTTTCGAAATGAAACCAATTTAGACCATAAGTTTGTGCTGAACTTTTGGTTCAGTCAGTTGGTGTGAATTTTTGTTTTTGTTGCATAAACAAAAAAAAAAAACTTTAACAACCTTACGATATGTATGTAAATTTTATAGAAATTTTTATTTTTTCTAATTTTAAACTTGTCATCTAAAATCAAATTTATACAATCGAATTATCTTCTTATTGACTTGCAGCTATGTGGTGACTTTGAAATATTTATGTAATATTTATGCAACAGACATGTTTTTGTTAAAGAAAGTTATGAATTTTAAATAATAAAAAATAATCTGTTTAAATAGATAATTAAATAATCATATTAAATTGTTGCTTAGTTAGCTTAAATGCTACAATCAGCAAAATTGCATAAATTAATTAAAGAAAAGAGTTGTTAATTTAAGAAAGCAAAAGTGTTAAAACTTTTAGAAAATAACTTCAATAAAACTAAAATAAACTAAAACTAAAAATTCGTGGTTTTACTAACTTTCCTAAATTCTCAAAATAATGTTCAGTATGAACACCCGAATTAGAACCATCAGAAAATTAATTTTATTTTCCTTTAAGAGGAAATGAACAAAAACAAGATGGCAATATTTCAGAACGAATAAGCTTAGGGCAGCGAAGAATTTATGGAGAGCATCTAGTTTGGAGTCATTTTTCATGTCGCAACGCCAATTTTTTTAAACAAACACTAGCTTGTTAGAAAACTAAAGTCGGTCTAGATCGACTATAACATGCCCTTTCCAACTAATTGGAAATAGAAAATAAGCATAAACCAAATTTGAGCGGTTATTAATTTTTTGCCCTCGGATATGAAAAATTTCATATCGGATGATTATAAAAGTATTTATTGTGTACGTGTACGTACTAAGATTTTATATTTATACCCTATACCACTATGTGGTTTGGGTATAATGACTTTGTGCTGCTGTTTGTAACAACCAAAAATATTTGACCTACACCCATCTTTAATTGTACCGATCGAATCAGAATCACTATCTGATTCGATTTAACGATGTCCGTCCGTCCGTCCGTCCGTCCGTCCGTCTGTGTGTCCATGTAAAGTTTGGAATCAAACTGCAGGTCGCAAATATGAATATATTTTGACAAAATTTAGTATTTGATCTTTTATCGGCCATGGGATGAACGCTGTTGAAATTGGTGAGAATCGGTCCATGTTCAGACCTAGCCCCCATACAAATGACACCTATGAAATCAACATAAATTGCCATAAGATCCAAATTATCATACAAATCTTAGTCAAATTGGGCTTGTATGTATATATTACATCCATTAATCAGTACTCCAAAAATGATCCCTATTGGAAAACTCTTAGTCATAGACCCCATATAGAGCTGCTTCCCGATCTTCAAAAAACAAAAATATTGCACTGATTCTTCTCAAATTTTGTTTGTATATATTTTTGCAAAATACAAGAGACTTTACCAAACATGATCAGGATCGGTCCATTTCTGGACCTAGTCCCCATATTGATATAGCATCCGATATGAACTTTTTCATATCTCCAGCCAAAAAAATTAATAAAAATCCCACTCAAATTTGGTTTATGCTTATTTTCTATATCCAGTTAGTTGGGCCTGAGAGATAGGGTCTCTAAACGCATGGTATAGGGTATCGTATAGTCGGTCTAGACCGACTATAATTTTCTTACTTGTTTTTAATTGAATTTATATTTGAATTTTTTTGAAATTACAAACAAATTCATATTGAGTTATAAACAAAATCAGAATAATAAGTTTAAGTGTGTATGTAAATCAAAGTAATTTTTAAGCAAAGTAAATTTAACTAACAACGCGGCCAAACTGATTATGATCGACCTCGATCAAAAAAATAAAACAAATTTTTATAAATAAATTAACTACTCTCGGCCAAACTGACAAATAATCGACCTCGATATAGTATATAATAACATTGATAAAGTATTGCCTGATTAAACAGTTAAAGCCTTTTCACCACACCATATCCTCATCCTGTTAGCCTCAATTACTCCATCATAAGGCAACTGAGTCAACTGACAGTTTTCAATATCATACCGATCATTTCCTAAAACCTTATGGACTACATACGGCCCTTTATACTTGGGTACAAACTTTTTATTTATATTATATTATCGATATTTTGAATAACAACGAAGTCACCAACACTGAACTCTTTGGCAGCTGTATTGTGTTTCAAAAAATGTACTAAATTGTATTCATGAGATTTATTTATTGCTTTTTCCGCGCTCATTCGATCTCTTTGCAAATCGCGATTTGAATTTAAACCACTCTTTTCTTGTAAATATTCTGAAAACTTATCCACTACATCACCTCCTTGCTCAATACCAAACAGAAGCATACTTGGAGTATTTTTAGTAGTGCTATGGATTGAATTATTTATTGCATATTCTACATGAAGCAATTTGTTTGACCAGTCCGCATGATTTATTGGACAACTTAACTTACCTAGCACTGTTTTTATAACCCGATTGACTCTCTGTACTTGACCATTTCCTTGCGGGGAGGCGACGGCCACCTTAACATGTAAAATGTTTCGTTTCAATAAAAAATCTTCAAATTCTTTTAGTCTTGGACGACTATAATAACTAAAGTATTTATCAATAGCAGCATTGACTTCTCGCGTACTTGCCGAATTTGTCGGATATAATTTAACAAATTTAGTGAAAGCGTCAACAATAACAAAAATATGTTTTCTTTTGAAATTTAGGGATGGCAATGGACCAAAATGATCAATATGAAGTGTATCATAAGGAATAGGTTTTTTATGAATATTATATAAATTTCTTTTACATGCTCTAACCGGCCCAGCATACATTATACAATTTGCAATAAATTCATCCACCTTTTGCAGCATGTTTGGAAACCAATAATACATTTCTATTTTATCACAACATTTTTCAGTAGCCTGATGTCCTATCTTTTCATGCTTTAGTCGAATTACGTTTTCTTCCATCTCTCTAGGCACGTATAATTTTCGTCCATCTTTTTTTGTTCTGTAAACAAGTCCGTCTGTTAATTCAAAATCTTTTACTTCTTTTACGTTCTTGTGATAATTCAGATAATTTTTAAATCTACATCATTCGCATCTAAGATTGTTACAATTTGACATCTGCTCAAAGCATATAACGGGTGATTTTTTTGAGGTTAGGATTTTCATGCATTAGTATTTGACAGATCACGTGGGATTTCAGACATGGTGTCAAAGAGAAAGATGCTCAGTATGCTTTGACATTTCATCATGAATAGACTTACTAACGAGCAACGCTTGCAAATCATTGAATTTTATTACCAAAATCAGTGTTCGGTTCGAAATGTGTTTCGCGCTTTACGTCCGATTTATGGTCTACATAATCGACCAAGTGAGCAAACAATTAATGCGATTGTGACCAAGTTTCGCACTCAGTTTACTTTATTGGACATTAAACCAACCACACGAATGCGTACAGTGCGTACAGAAGAGAATATTGCGTCTGTTTCTGAGAGTGTTACTGAAGACCGTGAAATGTCGATTCGTCGCCGTTCGCAGCAATTGGGTTTGTGTTATTCGACCACATGGAAGATTTTACGCAAAGATCTTGGTGTAAAACCGTATAAAATACAGCTCGTGCAAGAACTGAAGCCGAACGATCTGCCACAACGTCTAATTTTCAGTGAATGGGCCCTAGAAAAGTTGGCAGAAAATCCGCTTTTTTATCGACAAATTTTGTTCAGCGATGAGGCTCATTTCTGGTTGAATGGCTTCGTAAATAAGCAAAATTGTCGTATTTGGAGTGAAGAGCAACCAGAAGCCGTTCAAGAACTGCCCATGCATCCCGAAAAATGCACTGTTTGGTGTGGTTTGTACGCTGGTGGAATCATTGGACCGTATTTTTTCAAAGATGCTGTTGGACGCAACGTTACGGTGAATGGCGATCGCTATCGTTCGATGCTAACAAACTTTTTGTTGCCAAAAATGGAAGAACTGAACTTGGTTGACATGTGGTTTCAACAAGATGGCGCTACATGCCACACAGCTCGCGATTCTATGGCCATTTTGAGGGAAAACTTCGGAGAACAATTCATCTCAAGAAATGGACCGGTAAGTTGGCCACCAAGATCATGCGATTTGACGCCTTTAGACTATTTTTTGTGGGGCTACGTCAAGTCTAAAGTCTACAGAAATAAGCCAGCAACTATTCCAGCTTTGGAAGACAACATTTCCGAAGAAATTCGGGCTATTCCGGCCAAAATGCTCGAAAAAGTTGCCCAAAATTGGACTTTCCGAATGGACCACCTAAGACGCAGCCGCGGTCAACATTTAAATGAAATTATCTTCAAAAAGTAAATGTCATGGACCAATCTAACGTTTCAAATAAAGAACCGATGAGATTTTGCAAATTTTATGCGTTTTTTTTTTAAAAAAAGTTATCAAGCTCTTAAAAAATCACCCGTTACATGTCCCATAGAGACGCCGCACAGTGGACCATATTTTGAGAAGACGGCCAAATATCATTTTTTTTTCTTACCGATTTTAAAGTTATGTTATTCATTTAAAAGTAAATACTAGTAAACCTCGGGAGCCAAAAAATTGCGACTCTGTCTCAATTATATCACAGCGAACAGGGTCTTCGAAAATGGGCTTTCTCAGTATTTTGTAAAATTAAAAATTCCTTTGTAAATTTTTTATTTTTGAACGACTGTAACTTTTTTGGTTTAAAAGATTTTGAAGTGAAATATATTTTGTATAATTTTGTAGCTTCCATACTATTAATGTTAAAAATGTAAAATCACTGAGTCATTCCGAAATTTAAAAAAAAAATTTTCCGAAAATCTCCTACTTAATAGAGCATAACTCCTGCCAGTCAAAAGCAGTCAGAAAAAATCTTACACTCTTCTATAGTCCGAACCCTCCCCTATACTACTATACCCCATTATACACCCGCCAGTTTCCGCCCGTGTGCACCAGAACAATTTTTCTGACCCAAGGTTAGATATTTTCTGCAAAATTTATGAATACAAAAGTTGTCCACTATGTGGTTAGGATATATTAAGTTTGAGGTGATGTTTGTAACTGCCAAAAATATTGGACCTTTATCCATCTTTTATTATACGGGTCGACTCAAAAACACTTTCTGAGTCGATTAAACGATGTCCGTCCGTCCACCTGAGTGCTATGAATACAAAAGTTGGTCGTACCGGTGCACCGCGGTGTATTTTTTTGCGTGTCGGTAGTGTTGTCAGGAGTTGTTATATACTTATAAAAAAGGGTTGAGATATAATGCGCTTAATTGTTATAGGTACATTTACATAGGTATCTTTCAAAAACATTAATAGTCTGAATTCGAGTTATATAGTTTAAATAACTGACAAAATGGGAAACAATTTAAATAACAGGTAAATGGTAAAAAAAAAACTATTGCGACATAGCACTTTAATATATGAGCAGGTATGCTTCACCTTTTAAAAGGGGTTAAGGTGTGGGTTTTTTATGCTTCTAAAAGTGGTAATAAAAGATAAAAATTTTTATTTTACATAATTGCAAGAAAGAGTATTTATAATAATGTTTCCACAATTATTATTCATTACAATTTGTGCAATGGCTAAGTACTGTTACAGAGATCTGGCAGATATTTATTTTCAACGAAATGTTGTAGATGATGTAATTTTGCACATAGTGAGCAACGACTTCTTTAAGAATTGTAACCTAGAAGACATTGAAATGCACAAAGAAAAAATTACTAATTTTGCATCGAATTTGAAAAGACGGTACATTGAATGCTCTCATAGCAAGGCAAAGATGTACAAACGTTACCAAGACTGGTTAATAAAGGAACTTATTTTTGATAGTGCATCTACAACTGGCAACGAAAGTGGAAAAAAGGGTCGACCAGCAAAACCAATTGACGGATGTAGTGAAAGGAAGAAAGATCAATGAAGAAATTTCTCAAAGAATTATTAAGGATTCATTTTTGCACCAAATTCAACCAACCCAAAATAAAAAAAAAAATTGAAATAATTGAGAAAATAGTAGAATCGAGCCCAAGGCACACAAAGAGGATTTTGAAAAGCATTCCTACACCAATTGAAGATAAGAAATTTACGCCGGAAGAAGCGTTCGCCCTATTTTTGGATTTGAAATTGACCAAAAATCAATATAAGGAATTGCGCAAAAAAAAATGTTTGCCCTCTAAGTATTCAATGCAATCCTCAATTAGAGGCAGCGGATAATTATCCCTAATTGTGATTTTGTTAAGCCCACGATAGTCAACACACATCCTTGTCTTACCGTTTGTCTTTTTGACTAACACTAACGCGGATGCATAAGGCGAACAACTTGGACGAATAGTACCTTCTTGCAGCAGTTCTTTAACAATATTTTGAACGTCAGCTCAACCAAAATATTTTTTGGATTAATATATGAATCTACAATTAATGCATTTAATTCCTCGCAGCATGATTCATGCAATTTGCAATCAATATCTAGGTCAAGATCATCGGAAGCAATCTCAATATTAAATATATCTGAAATATCACTACAAGATGACTCACAGTTAACTCATGAGAAGAAATGATTTCTGTTCGAATGCACTTGTTTTCAATATCAAGCAACAAGTGATTACGTAAAAGGCTATATCTATTCAAAATTAAAGAATCAGTCGGTTTAAGAGTGCAATATTCTTTATTATTTAACAAAATCAATTTTTCTTTAGCATATCGAAAACGTATACATGTTAAATGAATGTTAAAATTATTTAAAAAATCTCGACCCAAAATTATTGGCATAAGCATCGCGTTGTCGACCAAAATCTTGAAATTTATTTTCTTAGTTTCACTTCCAACTTGAACAAAGCAAGCAATTTCATTAAGAATTTCTAATTTCTATCCGCCAATGCCACAATAATTCGAAATCTCTGTCAGCTTTGACACTTGCGACAATTCTTTTGGGACGCACGACTCTTTGATGAAACTACTACCCGTATCAAAAAGGGAAACAAATTTTTCAAAGTTTGCACTCTCTACCGAAGAAATTCTTAAAGCAATACTCACTAAATTAAAAGCCCCGATAACATCACTACTGTCTACATCACACATTAAATGTGTTCCGCAGATTTCGATAAAACTTGTTCGACCGTCTTCGAGATTTGAAAAATAGTATTATACAATAATTTTTGAAAATAAAGCATTCTGTCTTCTTGTTATCAAAAGACCCAATATTTAAAAGACCCGTAAAATATATTAAACTAATAAATCCTCGTACTCCAGATATATGGTATTAGATATTTTTTGGCAAGGGGAGTACCATGCGCACTGGCCCGACCCCGTCTATTTTTTGCATAACTACTTACATTGATAACTTATATACTCATACCAAGTTTGAGAACTTTTCTTGTCACAGTCCTCCAGATATATGATATTAAAAATTCACTTTGTGTAGGAAGTGTCACGCCCACTTTATTTATCGAAAAAATTTAGCCTATGTTACTTTCCATAGTCACGCATAGACACTCTGAAAATTTCGAGGAGATCGGCACAAAGGTGTACGTAGTCCGCTATAAACTTCAAACACACATATTTTAATTTTATTTACGAGTATATAGATAACACGAGGTTTACAGGCTCTCAGTATCATAGCACACGAGATACTTTACTTTACGAGTATCTTCAAAATTTTTATTTCGAATAATTACACTGTCCAACCAATTAAGACTTTTTGCTTGGAACAGTATAGCGACCCTATTAAGGGCATGTTGAGTAGATCATTTTTGTAGAATAAACTTATAGTCCAGCTGGTCCGAGTTTTTTTTTTTCAGTAAGTCAAAGGCAGTACTAAAGCGCTGCCATTTTCTACACCTATGACATGGATTCAACCTGAAGATCACAAATCAGATACATGATATTTCTGCGTAAATAACAAATTTGGTAAATGCCAAAGGCACTAATGACATACGAAGCAACAAATAATGGCATTAGAAGTGCGCTGCGAAGGCGCTCCGGCGCCTCTACCGCCTACATTTTCGGCCAATGTGATACACGCTAATACAGAAATAACAACGGCGGTAGAAATCTAATCAGATTAAAACAAAATTATTTCATGCTTTACCCAACGTTTCGTCAATTGGTTGTTGAAATAAATTTGTTTTTTTTTTTGCACGGAACTAATCGACTAGTAAGCTCAATATCAGTAGATTAATAAAGCACCACTAAAATAACAAACTAGTCAAACTAAAATATAATAACTAATTGTGACGGTGATCTTTTTTGCTCTGCACTGTAGCAAAAGAATTTCTGGTACAGGCAGAATAAGAAAGAAGAAAAAATAATAACCTTGATCTTGAAATTATTTTCAAGTTCAAGTATGTACAAGTAAACAACACCTTATATGGTAATAGGTTGATGGCATTTTTTTTTTATTTTTAGCAAACTGATTTATGGCGTTTTTTTCTCTTCATTGTGTTGGATTAAATCGTGAACACATTCATATGCAATCATGCTGGTCAAACCACGTATTTTCTTGTATTGATCTCACTTGCTCTCATAGTCATATATGAGTGGGAGTGTTATAAATACTAGAGAATATTATGAATGCATATGAATGTTCTCAATGAATTGGTGGTGATTTTGTTTGTTTAATAAACCGGTTTTTATCTGCAGAGGAATGAATGAAGAAGTTTAGCTTGATTAACAAGACATTTAAAATTAAACAGGGGGTTGAATTTTGTTTGTTAAAGTGAAAGGTTGAAGAAAAACCTGTTAAAATTAAAATGTAGTTTTAAGAAGTTTAAAAACTGAAAATAAAAGTAAAGTTAAAATAGATTTTTAAGAAAGTGAAAATAAAAGAATAAGACTTAAATATAGTTTGAAAGAAAAAAACAAAACGAAAATTTAAGAAATCTAAAATTGACAAAAAAAAAAACTGGAAAATAAAGCAACTGTTAAAATAAAATGATTATTGATGTAAAAATAAAAATAAAATTTTTGTGAATCATATAAATCAATGACTGTACAAACGAGAGTAATTGACATAAGTGTATTTAAGCGCCCCGGTAGGTAGGTAGGTAGGTAGGTGAGTAGGTAGCGTGCTCGCTTATCATGCGGGGGTCGTGGGTTCGATTCCCACCAGAGGCTTTGGTCTGTCGCTGCAAAAAAAAAAAAAAAAACTGGCCAAATTAGAATCTGCAGACAAGCCACTCGGCTTCGCGGAACTAGGCTTTAAAAAAAAAATTTAATAAATTTCAACTACACTCTCTGCAAAATACAAATCATCTTATGTTTTCACATCTCGTCTTGGGAAAAAAAGCTTCATCCTCAACACCTACAACCATATGACGGTAATTAAAAGACACTAATTAAAATGTTTTCTTAAATCTAAATTAAATAAATTTTCTAAGATTTGTCTAACTATAAATTAAAATTATTTTTTTAAAGATTTTTCTAATTAGAATTTAAAAATTTTCTATATATGAAATTTTTCTAATTAAAGCAAATTTTTGTAAGTAAAAATTAGCTAAATATCAAATATTCTAAATATAAAAATTTACCTAAATACAAAATTTATCTAAAATTATATAAAAGTCTTCTAATTATAAGATATAAATTAAAATTTTCCTAATTCTAAACTTAAGCTAAAATTTAAAATAAGCTAAAATTAAAAATTTTCCTAAATTAGAATTTGGTAGAAAATAAAATGTTGCAAACTTAAAATTTTTTCTAAAAAGTAAAATTTTGCTAAAATATAAAAAAATTAAATAAGTTTTGCTAAATATGTATAATTTAAATTTTGAAACCTTAAATGAAGGTTAAATAAACTTTTTGTTAAAACCCAATGTAGAAAACCAAACCAAACCAAACCTTATTATTTTGTGGGTTACCTCCAAGTAAGATGGAGTCGAGGTAACATGGTAGGGAGGGCAAAAAGGGGCAGAACACCTCGTCCCCAATCCCAAGGTAAGTATGGCCATCCATCCATTTAGCGTCCGTGTTTTGACAGTTTTTTTAAATCGCACGTGAAAATCTGTAGTGCGGTTTCCCTGGGCCTGAGCAAGACCCCACCCATCCGGCGAGCTAGGCCCCTACGCCAGCACGTGCGACCAGCAAAGGCTCAGGGAAACGGAAGCGGATCTTCCACCAACGCCGCACCATTACATAATCAGATTAAGTTACTTGCCTCTCGATGCTTTAAAAAATTGTCCTAATTTGATAGACCAAGCTTATTTTGATGTTGTAAGAGATTTAGGACTAACAAAGGAGAAATCCGAAATATTATATTCCAGATTGAAAAATACGCATTTGATAAAAACCGATGTAAAGATTATATTTCCAAGAAAAAGACACGCCAATCTGGAAAGTTATTTTAAAAAATCAGAAGATCTTGTAAAATGTTATAGTATTGAATACGTTCTGAAATATCTAGAGCTTCCATTTTACTTTTCTGCTTGGAGATTATTTATAGATAGTTCAAAACACAAAGTAAGCACAAAAAGAGGAGGAAGCATACGTAAATATTTCATTTCTTTTATATAAAATGTAATAAATATTAACGCGAAGTATGCGCAGAATTCAAAATTAATGCAATATTAACTGGAATGCTGCTACCAGCAGCCCTTACTATATTTAGTATTTCGAAGAACGTAAAGAAAATATTATTCCTTGTGGATTCACAGGACGATAATAACCAAGATTAGCCTCAATTGATCGTCGGGAAACAGCTCGAGCACATATTTCTAGATTGCTAATGACGTTTTTAGGTAGCGTTTTGGACATTTTTTAAACTCTAGCTATTAAATTATCCTGTCTTTGACTTGTTTTACGGGGCCTGCCGCCTAATTGCTGAGTCTTTCACGATATTTCTGGATAATTTTTTAATTTTCTTTTACTTAAGACCACCAGTAAAATCAGATATTATGCTAGTTTCTCCACAAAACTTTGTTCTTGTCATTATTTTATAATAATTAATAATAAGCTTAAAACATTCAAGAATACAATTGCGTTTTAAAAGCAGTTGAAAGAAAATGTCAGAAACTATAAATATTTAAATAACGTTTAAGATTTTATAGAATTTCCTATATAGCATCTTCTATTTTTATTGTTTTAAAGTTTAAAAGTTTCCATTGTTTCGGCATCTCCAAAAAAAAATCTTTTTTTATATATATACTAGATGTAACCCGGTGTGCTTCGCTAAAAAATCAAAAACCCTTTGAATTAAATTTAAAGTAATAAACACATTTTTATGAAGTTTATTGTGAAGTTTACTCCCGGAAGATGTCATTCAATGAATGACGAAATATTGGAGGAGAAAAAATAAAATAATAAAGGATATTTTATAAACAAAAACGTGACCTCGAGCTCGACTAATTTATTAAAAGTCATAAATTTCAAAGGTCGAATAATAATTCATCATTTATTATGTTTATTTTGAAAATGATTTTAATCGACAACATATTTGAAAATTTTAAAATTTTTGGCTAAAAATATAATCTACTCTTTATCGCGATTATAGTAAAATGTAAATTAGAAGTTTATGTTTAGATTTTTGAAAAAAAAAATTTATAACTACTATTTGTAAAATACTAGCAGATTCGAGCGCTCGAAATTCGAGTGCAATTTCTAGGCAACTTTATTTCTCAACTTAGCCAATTCACAAACCAACACTTTTTTGGTTTATTATAATTGTGAATGAAGATAACAAACTCATTAACAAACACATTAACAAATTTAATAAACACACACATAGCATATGTATAATTTTATGTATGTGTTAGTAGCAACTTTAAGTGCAATTTACTCAAAATAAAGAAACATATTTAAAAATCTGTAAATCTGGAAAACAGTTAAAAAGGAATACCTTTCAAATAATATACGGTCGGTCAAAATCGGGATAAATTGGTAGAAGAAAACATCGGTCACAAGAAATCGCCTAGCCTATTAATATTATAGATTCCAAAATAATAATAATAACATATTTCTGGCATGGTCACCTCAATTTGTCGAGCACTGCCATAGTTATTCTGTTTGAGAACTCGTACACTCTACTACCTAATTCACTGTTGTAAACGATGGATCGGCTTTAATATTGGTATGATCTTTTAATATATGTTTACAAATTCACTGAAAGCATTCATTATAGATGGCTGCCAAACAAATACTAAGCAAATTGGTGTCTTCAAACTAACAAATTCTAGGCCGTAATTTTCGCAGTCGTGATCGAAATAATTCCGTATCGCAATTTATTTCGATAGTCAAAATATTTCTAATTTCCTTACTCGTTACGAAACGAAACGATTTATTGTTCAAGTATTGCAAAAGAAGGAAATAAATATGATTTACAACACTGCATAAATGTAACAGATTAAGCAGGAAATGTAAACAAAAAACATATGTATGTTTATTATAAAATTGAAAAGAAGAGACATTAATATGAAGTGAAATATTAAACAATTGATTTAACTTTCTTTTTTTATTTATAACTAGCTGTTTTTACCTGGTCTTGCCCGGGATAAAAAGGCCTTTGACTTGAAAAATGGTTCACTGTGCTTACCAGGCGCTGAGTATTTAGTCCCCAATTAACAAATTCCCCAATAAAATGAACTTTCTCCCCAAAAATTTTTATGGGCAGTAAATTCATTTTTTATTTCAATTAAAAATTTTTTAATTTTTTAATTTAGAAGATTTTTATAAGCAAAAATGCTTCAAAAATAAGCTGCGAAACCGCTTAGTTTTTTTTTTTAAATTTTTTTTTATAAACATCAAATATAACGGAATGGTTCGCAAATTAAAGGAATCAGAACTTTTAAAAATTGAATTACTTCATTCAATAAGTGATCATCATTGAGCAGAGACGTCAAATTCAAGTTTCAGAAATGAAAGACTAATGCGACGTTTAATATTGTCTCGCAAAGTTTCTTTAAGCAACTGCTTATAGTATATGTGTGGCCTATTTTGATCGACAGGTAATTATTTCACATACGGAGATAAAATTTATCATACGACATTTCACTAAGCTGTGTTCCGTGAGCGAGTCGCGTCCGCTTCCGCGCGTTTAGCAACTTATTTTAATCGCCAAAATATATTTTTCAGATCATTGCGATATTTTAGCTGAGCTGTGTTCCGCGAGCGCGTCGCGTCCGCTTCCTCGCAGCTACTACCCGTGCTGCCGCTTAGTTCTCGTTAACTTATTTTAATTCCTAAAACATATTTTTTAGAGCATTGCGATATTTTAACTGAGCTGTGTTCCGAGAGCGCGTCGCGTCCGCGTTCGCGCGCCGCTTCCGCGCGTTTGGCAGCCACACCTGTGCTGCCGCGCAGCTGTTGCCAACTTATTTTAATTGTCAAAATATATTTTCCAGATCATTCCGATATTCTAGCTAAGCTGTATGCCCCGTGTGCGTAGCTTCCGCGCAACGAAATGATGCTATTGAAAAGAATGCTCATTTTAAATGCATTTATTTTAGGACGTATATTGAGAGCAAATGCAAATGTTTACTAAAGTAAATAGTTAACAAAATTCATTAAATAAAAATATGTAAAAATTTAAGAATGAATTTGGGGAGTAAGTTTTTCTTTCGATTAAAAAAAAATGGGGAATTTGTTCATTTCTTTAGGGTACCTTTTTTAAGTTTGGGGAATTTGTTCACCGTGTAGTTATTTCCGTGTAAACCAAATTTCAGAGAAATCCGTTGAAAAGTACACATTTTTATAGGGAAGAAATATACCACACAACAAAATATGAATTTTATAAGAAAATTGGGCGTAAAAGTAGGCGTGGTCGGTAAAAATCATATAACGACCTTCCCTGGAATATGTACTAAATTTCGGAGAAAGCCATTGAAAAATAAAAGTTTGTATAGCAATCAAATAAAGAAACAAATAAAAGGAAAGAAAAAAGTTTTATATACATAGAAGTTGGCGCAAAGTAGACGTGGCCTGTAAAAAGCATATGGTGACCTTCCCTGTAGTATAGAAATCGTGTGACCAAGTTATAAGTTTTATATACATAGAAGTTGGCGCAAAGTAGGCATGGCCTGTAAGAAGCATATGGTGACCTTCCCTGTAGTATAGAGATCGTGTGACCAAATTTTAGATATCCCTTGAAAAATAAAAATTTCTATAGTGAACATATATACCAAAAAACAGAAAATTAATTTTGTATAAAAAGTGGGCGTAGAGGTAGGCGTGGCCGGCAAGAATCATATGGCGACCTCTCTGGAGTACAGAGATCGTGTGTAGCAAATTTCAGAGAAATCCGTTTTAAAAAAAATTGTGTAGCGAACAAATATACCAAAAATAAAATGAATTGTATAAAAAAAGTGGGCGTTAAAGTAGGCGTGGCCGGTAAGAAACATATGGCAACCTTTCCTGAAGTACAGAGATCGTGTGTACCAAATTTCAGAGAATTCCGTTGAAAAATAAAAATTTGTATATCAAACAAATATACCAAAAAACAGAAATCGAATTGTATACAAAAAGTGGGCGTAAAAGTAGGTGTGGCCGCAAGAATCACACGGTGACCTGGCCTGGGGTACAAAGATCGTGTGTACCAAATTTCAGAGAAATGCGTTGAAAAATAAAAATTGGAATAGCGAACAAATATACCAAAAAACAGAAAAGGAATTGTATACAAAAAGTGGGCGCAGAAGTATGCGTGGCCGACAAGAGTCATATGGAAACCTTTCCTGTAGTACGGAGATCGTGTGTAGCAAAATTCAGAGAAATCCGTTGAAAAATAATAATTTGTATAGCGAACAAATATACCAAAAAGCAGAAAATGAATTGTATATAAAAAATGGGCGTGAAAGTAGGCGTGGTCGATAAAAAGTATATGGTGACCTTAGCTGGAGTACAGGGATCGTGTGTACCGAATTTCAGAGAAATCTGTTAACAAATAAAAATTTGTATAGTGAACAAATATGAATAAAACAGAAAATGAAATTTACATAAAAAGTGGGCGTAAAAGTAGGCGTGGCCGGTAAAAAGTATATGGCGACCTTTCCTGGGGTATAGAGATCGTGTGTACAAAATTTCAGGAAAATCCGTTGAAACTTAAAAAAATTGGTATACCGGTCAAACAAACAAACAAACAAATAAACAAACAAACAAACAAACAAACAGAAAATGAATTTTATATATATAGATCTTCCGATACATTCAACAATATTTTGTAGCCAAACAACAAAACGTCATGCATAAATCTTAAATATTAATGATTAAGGCGATTTTGTGACCTATAATTTGTTCCACAGTTTTCTCCCGATTTTGACCAAACGTATATTATTTGAAAGGCATTCCTTTTTAGCTGTCCACCAGATTTAAAGATTTTTAAATTTTACCTTTTTTTTTAATAAAATGCATTTAAAGTTGCTACTAACACATACATGAATTTATATAATGCTATGTGTGTGTTTATTAAATTTGTTTGTTAGTTTGTTTTCTTCATTCACAATAATAATTGCGTTGAATTGAAAAACTGTTTTGGACATAAACCGTTCAATAATAATTGTGTTGAATTTAAATGAACATGCAATCGATATTTAAAGTGTTGAATTGGCTAAAATTGGTTAGCATACCTTTTAAAATAATTTATTAAATGAAAAAATAAAATTTCCTAGAATTTGCACTCGAATTTTGAGGGCTGAGATCTGCTAGTATGTTATTATTAGGCTCTCTGCTGAGTCCCACCAGAGATTTAATGGTTGATTTGCATGGGCTTATTTTATGTGGTAACAAATTTTGGTGCGGTAGTTCGTTGTGTTTAGTTTTCTACGCCTATACACTTCATTGAATCTGATTAAATATTTAAAAATTTTATTATTTATTTATTTAATTTTAACCTAAAGTTACTAAAATTAATATTTTCTTTTTTTCACTTAATTGGGAAAAAAAACTTGTTTTCGCATACTATTTTTCAAATGATCACTTGTTATCGAATCCCAAAATCAGAAATTTTCCCACATTTTATTCGTTATCGTATAAGAAAGTCCCAAAAGTACAAAAATTCGCATGTTCGAATAAAAATACATTCGCTTACGACTGCGCAAATTATACCCCTGTTTTAGAGGGTTGCCTTTTTTCACCATAGTAATTTTTCAAACCCCTTCCATCATTTTTATTGCAAGGCAAGTAGTTCTGGGGCGGACAGAATATATTGATCCATCACTACATTTCTTAGTTTGCAAATTTAAAATAGAAAAATTTAACTATTTTTCTGATTAAACTACACACAATCAGTGAACACAAAACGTGTTTTTACAACGATACATTCAGTTTAAAGGTAACATATTTTCCTTTACATTATTTTTCCAGTTGACTATACATATTTTGTTTAAATAAATCAGTACATCTCTAGCACCAATGGCATTTTAACCATAAACAATAATACGCTGTTGGATATAGGTATCTCCAAGTATGTATGTCAGTAATGCAAAGAGGAAAGACAACAAACAAAAACAAACGTTCAAGTATTTTTAGATGAAATTTATAAAAATAATTTTTTCCTATTCAGTTGATAATGATGACATTTACCAAAAAAGAAAAAAAAAAGAAATAAATGTCGTTGAAGTATACGTATAGAAATTGAAGTGGCACTAGCAGATTCTGTTTTACAATTTTTATACAGATTCTATACACAATAATTGCACAGATAATATGAGACATTTTAATCAAGATATTTTGCTCTTTAAATATAATATTTTGCTTAATTTGCAAAAAGAATAATGTACATCCAGTATTAAGACATGTCTTGTATATTTTTTTTGTTTTTTTTTTTTTTTTTTTTGTCAACAGCAGCAGTTTTGTGTGCATTTTTGTCAATCCCTATATATTTGAAAATAAACGTTTCCTTCTTTTTGTTCAGTTTCAAGCACTACTGGTCATTATTGTAGGAAATATTTTGAAATCAATTTTATAATGATTATGAGAGCTATTGAGAGTTGAAGTAATATGCAGTCATACACTCAGATAATTTTAACAGTCACTACAGGTGCGTCGTTCGTTTAGTTTTAACGGTTATTAATATAAGCAATCAACCAACAAAACTGTATTTTAGTTACATTTATTCTAAATAAACATTTATTTATTTACAATAAAAAATAAAACTGTAAAATGTTATAATTGATAAGATTAACTATTGGCCGTAAATTTTGAACCGAATGTATATTTTACATTCACTCGTCCACGCTTTAATGTATGCATGCACCTTAAGACAGGCCATAGCCTTTTACATTGAACAAATCTCAGAAGAAATTATAATACTAACAAATATACACGTAGAAAACGGATTCGTTATGCCAATCGCATTTTATTAGAACCATGTAACTATCACATTTTTCTGTAGTAATTATTAAATTATATTTTCCAACCGTACGAAGTATAACGTTTGTTTAATAAATTCGATTGTGTGTTTTGTCAAATTTAGTTCATACAATGGAATTAAGATTAGATTTCAAACGATTTCCTTTGTGCAGCTAAGTATTGGCAACCAAAATAAAAAGAAAGTTTGAAAGCTGACAATTTAGTATTAATAAAAATGGAGCATTGCACGATAGAACTACTGCTTTAATTAAAATCTTACATAGATTTTGGTGCACCCTTTACATTATAAATGCGTTATAACCTATAATTAATAAATGTTTGGTAAAATATAACACAATAAATATCTTATTGATATACCAGTTTAAAATTCCCATACATTAGCTGAAACTTTTCTTAAATATATAGATTCTATTAACCCATTTGGACCCATATATAAACTAGAAGAAAAATTTTGAAAATAACTTTATTTCAGTAACTATTAGAAGCTAATTAAACATTTTACAGTAAAAAATAAAAAATAAAAAAATCTTCGTTGCGGAAAATAATGGCTGTCCTCAAATGGGGCCAATGGGCTTATGTGTGAAAGTTTTCAAAACATCCTTTTTCGATGCAGAGTGTTTTGATGCATTTTTTACATTGCCAACGGGCTTTACTGTGGCATACGGCGCATCGTAGTTGGCTTGTCAGCTTTTGAGGGAAGTGCCCAACATTATCTAGATTCATACCTGACACCCCTGATGAAGGCTTGCGCCGCCTACCATCAGCATTTTCACTCTCTAAACATCTCAAGTAATTTCTGGCTATACTTCGGCAAAACTGGAGCTGGTCCATATTATCTCCGGCAGTCAACAGATGAAGACGCCAAGCCTTAGCCACAGACAAATCTAGGATATAAGAAAATATAACCCACCACCATTTTTTGCCTCGTACAGCTGATCTGTATACTGCAACTGATTGGTCAGCTTGATCGACACCTCCCATGCCTTTGTTGTAGTTCTGGAAGACAAAAGGGATGTTCACGTCTACCTTTCGTTTTTCTGAAGAGCTCCATCTTTTCACCTTGCCCAGGGGATAAACAAAATCGTAATTTGTACCCATGGTACATATGCTATTGTCAAGCCATCGCACGAACAAAATTTGATTGGCTGTATCAAATCGGTAGTCAAATTCTGCACGATCTTTCTTTTTTATATTCTTGATAGACTCAAGTGGGCATTTCTTCGTTCTGTTTTCCCTCACGGTACCGGTAGCACGATAACCAACTTCACGTAAATCTCGCAGCAATGCATGATTGGCGAAAAAGTTGTCGAAATATATGATATGCTCATGTGGTGCAACATTTCATTTATTCAACAAGTTCTTGACCACTTTCGATCCTAACGGCTCATTACTTGTTTCTCCTGCTGATTTCCCACAATATACATCGAAAGCATAACAATAACCATCTGCACTTGCAATCATCCAATTTTTTTATCCAAACCGTACAGGCTTGCCTCTTATGAATTGCTTTGCTGAATGACGTCCAAAATATTTTATCATTGATTCGTCTATTGAGAGATTTTCGTGAAATGCGCCCCACCGCTGGAACTTTTTGATTAGCAAATCAGCAAGAGGTCGTATTTTAAACATCTTATCGAGGGATCCGGAAGCAGCCTCATTGTCGCAGGAATGCAAAAATTTTTTTATTTCCATAAATCTGTTTCTAGACATTGCTTTTGAAATAATTGCAATACTGCAGTCTTCATCTAGACTCCAGTATAATCGCTCTCGTGGAAGTGAATGATATCCACTCAAGAGTAGAATACCAAAAAATATTTTGAGCTCATTCACACTGATTTGGAAGTTATTATTATTGTGTTGTGAAGCATATAACTTTGTGTTCAGGATGATCATGTCAAAAACTTCTTCATCAAAAAGTTTCTCAAAAATGTTGACTGGTGTTTGACCTGTGAGCTCATTTTCAATATTTTCTTTTCGCTTCTGTACGTTATTTTCCCCTGAGGACTTGTTTGTGTAGGAACCGTCACATTTACGCCAACGTGGTTCCTTCGTGTCCAATTTGCAGTATCTTTGTAAGGGTTCATCATCACTGCTATCCCATTCATTATTGTTTCTATACTCAATCACTTCAACTCTCCCTGGGATGTCACGCGGAAAATCGGTTTCCTGGATGTTATCTTCATCACCTTCTTCTTCATCCGTGAGAATACTTGGTCGGGAGGAATCGTCACTAAGTCATAACTAGCATCATAATCACCATCTTCGTTAAAAATGCTTTCAATAGCTTCCTCAAGGCCTCGATAATTATTTA